>OX637589.1:7933161-8291538 GCA_951800085.1 Comarum palustre
CATTAAGATACATCCAAGTATAGTGTACTGGACCGGTAAGCAACAATTGCTCGGGAAGATGGATCATCAGGTGCGGCTGATGTCAAAAAAATTTGGAGGAAATATTCTCTCAAATTTACACATGATATAAATAATGTCCTGTTGCATTTCCCGGAGATCAGATTTTGTCACTTCCCTTGTGCATAACTTCTGGAAGAATCTTGACAACGCTACTAACGGCTCCACCACCTGACGGGGAAGGAAGGGTCGAATGAAAATAGGGAAGAGACGTTGTAGCAGAATATGACAGTCATGACTCTTTAACCCGTACATTTTATTGTCCCGAATGTTTACACACCGGGCTATATTTCCTGCGTAGCCTGAAGGATACTTCACAGAACTCAACCACCTGAAAATTACGTTCTTCTGTTCAGGCTTCACGGTGTACGGAGCTTGAGGCATTTTTTTCTTCCCTTCTTTCAACCACAAATGTCTTCGTATCTCCATTTTTTTAAGATCAATGCGTGCCTTCGGACCGTCTTTCGTCTTTCCCTCCAAGTTCAGCACGGTTCCCACCACACTGTCACACACATTCTTTTCTATGTGCATCACATCTAGGTAGTGCCTGATCAACAACTTACTCCAGTATGGGAGTTCCCAGAATATGCTCTTATGTGTCCAAAATTTATACCTGTCGGGTCTGTCAGGTATTACCGCCACTATATTGGGATGATTGCTGAGTTGCCCAAAATCATACTCATTAAGCACTGCTAAAATTTCTTCCCCTGTCCATCTTCTAGGAGGCACACCAAGTTCTACAGTCCCATCAAATGCCTTGTCATCGAACCGCCATTCGTGATCATACGGAAGGAGAGTACGGTGACCCAATCTACATATCTTGTTGCAATAACTACTGCTTCCCTCATCGCTTAGGCACTCTGGACAAGCCTTGTATCCCCTAACAACGTTGCCCGACAACATCCCACGAGCAGGAAAATCACTAATGATACCAACAACCATAGCATGCATCTGGAACATCTCGTGCATGAAATTATCATAAGTGGGATGACCAACGTCCCAAAAAAACTTAAGCTCTTCAATCAAGGGTCTCAAATACACATCGAGACACTTCCCTGGATAACCGGGTCCCGGAATCAACAAACTCAACATATTGTATTCCTTCTTCATGCACATCCATGAAGGAAGATTGTATGGTACCAAAATCACCGGCCATACACTGTATTGAAGACTCATGTTGCCAAAAGGATTGAACCCGTCGGATGAGAGCCCGAGCCTCACATTTCGGACCTCAGACGCAAAATGAGGAAACTCCCTGTCTATATGCTTCCAGGCCTCCCCGTCAGCAGGGTGTATAAGGGTATCTTCGCCTTGCAATTCCCTATCAGCGTGCCATCTCATAGATTTGGCCGTGTGTGATGACATGTACAACCGTTCCAGCCTATCCCTCAACGGGAAATACCGAAGTACCTTCATAGGTTTCCTATTGCCTGCAGGAGTCAACTTATACCTGTCACTCTGACATACTGGACATGTGTCAAGGTCACCAAGGTCATTCCCTTCTGGATCTTTACCCCAGAAGAGAACACAATCATATCTGCATGCATGGATCTTGATGTAGGAAAGCCCAAGATCTTTCAGTATACATCGGACCTTATGATGAGTGGTAGGAAGACGATGACCGTGGGGCAGCATCGAAGCAGTGTACTGTAGATACTCATCAACAGCCTTCACAGTCGATTTTGTCTCAACTTTAATCTTCATAACGTCCATCACACTTTCAAGAACCGTTTTCTGACAACCGGGGTACACAGGGGTCTGTTGGAAAGCAAGTAGTTTGTTGTACCTGTCAATACCAGCAGTGTTGACAACTCTAGGGAAGGGCTGCACCGGGTCAGACATATACGGTCCTTCAGAGCATACACCCCTCTCATAAGGAAACATATCGTTGATGAAGGCCGTTGTTGGATCGTTGGATGTACTGCCCGTCTCAGAAAACTGCCCATGATCATGCGGACCCCTTGATGATGTTTCACCGTGATATATCCAACATGTGTACTTCTCCCAAAACCCATTACTTTGAAGGTGCTGCCAAACCTTGTCAATTGGAAATTGATACATATCGCTGCGACACTGACATTTAGTGCACGGACAATAGAAAATTGTATTCCCTTTAGCATTATTGATCACATATTCAATAAAACTAACAACTCCTTTAGCATATCTTTTGTCCCATTTTGGAAGCGAAATCCAACTCTTATCCATATCCTGAGAAAATAACATAATATATATGTATAAACGCTAATTAATTAAATTTACGAATCATTCAATTTATATTATATCTGAGTTAACGTACAATTAATATATATAATAATTACTAATTAATATAATCAAATTAATATATATATATATATATATCAACAACTTCATATATATTATCAAACCCAAATCGATCAACTCAATCACACTCAAAACACAATATAATCAACTCTAATTAAAACACAATATAATCAACTCTAATTAAAACTCAAAATCAATGTGCATAACGAAAATAAAACTCTTAAATCAACTCAAAAACAAGATATATACATATACGTACCTATATATAGCGCCACAAACTAAATTCGGACAGATTTCGACAACACCCAACAATTTCGCCAACCCCAAAATTTTTTCTCCCGTTTTTTCTTTCAAATCAGCTACTGTCTAGATCTGGAAATATAAAGAATTTTAGCCGATGAAATTATATATATCGTCGGCCAAAGTTTTAAAATTTCTTCGGCTATAGTTCACAGACTATAGCCGACGAAAAAAACTATTTTAGCCGACGAAACAACATTTCATCGGCTAAAGTAGACTTTTAGCCGACGAAAATTTCACTTAGGCGACGAAAGTTTTTTTCGTCGGCTAAAAGTCCACTTTAGCCGACGAAAATTTCACTTAGGCGACGAAATTATTTTTCGTCGGCTAAAATGGACTTTAGCCGACGAAAAAAAATTTCGTCGGCCTGCTAATTTTTTTTTTGTCGGCTATGATACTTATTCTGGTAGTGGAATCTTAACCCCATTTGGTAGTGGTTTTCTATATATGTGATAGTGCATGATTTTGTGTGCTCATGGTCGATGCCTCGAGAAAGTTTTCTTTATATTAAATGATAAATGATTTATGATTGGCCAAGAAAACCTGAGGGTAGACGTAAATGTTTTTTATGTGACGGCTCGGATAGAAAAGTAGTATCGTTGTCCTGATTTCCGGTGCTTGGTCTGAGAGTGGCGGGACCTAGTATCTAGTACTCCTACAGTGTCGATGACCGTGAACCTTCAGAGGGGCAATGCACTGTTTATTTTATTTTCCCACTTACGCTCATCTCGCATAGAGTTATGCGAGTCGTAAGTGCGGTGTATTGTTATCTGTGATGTGTTGGGCATTAGCTGTAAGTGGACACTCTCGTTACTACGTGTTTTCAAGCGCATAGGCAGTTGGCCCCGGTTTGCTATGAAGACAAACCCGGGATTCGGCCGTCTAGATCCGTGAAGCCCTCAGGCTGTATTGTTCATTGAGCACTCTGGCCCCTGTTTTAGCATACTACACAGTTTTCCCGAAAGATATGAAATGATGTTTTTGTGTGCTAAGGATTTTCGAAATGGTTTTATTTAGAGCTCAAATCTATATGTATATATATATGACTTTATGGTTTTCAAACCTATCATTGGTGGTCCTATATGTGAGCACGCGAGGACTACGCTCACCCCTACAACAGGTTGTTTGCAGGTACTGTGTACTGTGACGGGATAGATAGAAAGAGCTATCTGTGTGGAGCCTCATTTCTTACTCGATGTTTGGTCCAAGTTGTACTCACTTTTCCTGTTGTATCCTTCGAGAGGTGTCACCCTGAATTGTTAACCTTGTTTTATATTTTTATTGTTGTCGCTAAAGTTTTTAATTGACCCTTTAATTTGACCATCTTCCGCGAAATTGAAAAAAAAAAACTCTGATGAATATTTTAAGAAATTATTTGGTGTCACTCTAGTTAAAGTTTAATTTTATTTTACTTACTAAATAGCCTACGACTTTAGGTTAATAAGTTGTTGGCACGTTCTTCGAACGTGTTGGCTTCTTATTGGCTTTAATTCGTAGTCACTGTAGTTTCCCCTCCCGGGGCGCTACAGCAGTGGTATCAGAGCATTTGTTCCTCGGACTTTTGTTTTTAAAAATGTTTTAAAACCTTTGATGCCTTAAAGTCTGTGCTAGCGCGTCAAAATTTTTCTGAAAGTGGTCTTTAAAAAATTTCAGAGCTAGTAGAGTTTCGTGAGTTGGCATAAAAAGGGTTTTGAAAATTCTCCCTTGGAAATTTTCATTTATGATTTTAAATTTTAGCGACAACTTTAAATTCATTCACGAGTCGTGTTCCTACCCTTGGTGTCATCTCTTAAATCCGACTAGTAACCTTTTAGTAGTATATGAAATCCCTTTGTGACTCTGGTTTGTGTTATGGCAGTGACTTCTTGAGCTAAAAAGTCTTGTTGTCACTTTGATTCTATTCTTGTGTTATGTCCTGCTTAAGTATCTTGACCATTGTTTTCTCTTGAGTACCTAGATGACTACAAAATAATTTCTTGTGCTTCTGTCAAGTCCAAACCTAGTTGATAATGAGGTCATTGTTTCCTTGAGTATTTTCCCACTTAGCTCTCTCACAGTACACGGGCCACAGCATATGATATGAGTGGCAGTAAAATTGAGACTATAGATTTTAAGCTCAAAAAACTTGGCCTACTTGAGGATTATGGATGTGAAAACGTCCTGTTTTAGATTGTTGATGATATAGAGGAAAAACTTGTGCTTATGCTATGGATGATGGATATTGTTTATGCTATGAGATTGCATGTAGGGCCAGAGCATGTTATTTGAGCCGCAGGGTATGAGATCTGTTGTGCATAAGCATAGTATCTAGATTGTGTTTATGGACCCTCATTGCTGAGATAATAAAATGGAGATGAGGTCCTTGAGTTTGAAATTCAGATTGAGGATCCCGTAGTAGTAGATCCTGGAGTTTGAGGTTAAGATTGAGGATCCGGTAGTGTTAGATCCTTGAGTTTGAAAAGAGATTGCTAATCCCGTAGTGGTAGATCCTGTAAAGAAAGTTCCTGATTGGAAAGAGATTTTATTATTTGTGGAACCCAAGGGGTTTCACAAATTTTATTAGATTTAGGAGACTCCTTTGTTTGCTCATAGTTATTGAAACAGAGTTTACCATTTGTCGTACGTACTTGTTGAGTATTAGCATGAATTACGACGGATCAGTGGTGTCTCCTCCTAGTGTGGGAAGTTGTGATGTGGCGTTGAGGTGATTGGTATTATCCTCCGCAATGTGAAAGAGACAATCGAGGAAGTGGATTGAGCGATGAGTATCGTATCCTTCCTTGTGCATTATTAAAGCTTAGCGTCGACGTTTGAGGTTTCTCTGACGCGTGGTAAAGCTTTGGCTTTGACAAATGTGTGTTGACCTTTTGAGGTCCTGAATTAAGAGTATGTGATCTGAACATGATAGTATGTATATGTGAGGCCTTACCCTCGACTTTATATGTTGAATGAGGTAAGAGTGGTCTCAAGATGTTGCAAGTGTTGAGAGCAGACAACTTAAGACCTGTAATTCATTCCTGTTTTCTTGTGAGTACTTTGCGACTTGGTTTTGTACTTGTTCACGTACTCTTGTGACTTTGAGGTTCGTCAAGACACCAATCTGTAAATGATTTTCCATGGCTGAGGAAACTTAATGTTATTGGAGCCATGTGGAGTGTTAAGAATCGGTTCTGACCGAATGAGGTGTCAGGAAAATGTTGTACGACCGAATTGTCGAAGATTGAATCGACGAACTCGAGTTTGTGCATCAGTTTGATTATTTGCATTTAGAGTTTGCAACTTTATCAATTGTCCATTGGTGTATTTTGGACATGTCGTTTTCTGTTTGAACTCTATGCATGAAATGCCTGAAGTGAGGAAAAGTGTAAATCGTTGTTTGATGACCAAGTGGTAGCTTCATGATTTGAACAAACGGTCTGAGACAAGGAAGGAAGTGTACCTAAAAATATTCAGTAAGTACCGTAAATTTTGGTGCTAATTTGTCGGTTTGTAGCCGAGGTAGTGGGTATCAATTTTCCTTGCAATAGTCATGCAGTTAAGATTGACCGATGTTCAGAATATCAAAATCTTGGCCAGGTTTGAGTTTCTG
Source organism: Comarum palustre (assembly GCA_951800085.1). Lineage (NCBI taxonomy): Eukaryota > Viridiplantae > Streptophyta > Magnoliopsida > Rosales > Rosaceae > Comarum > Comarum palustre. The sequence continues at coordinate 7,939,388 of OX637589.1, forward strand.
AAATCCAGTGACAAAAAAAGAACTTCACTTCGGTGTAATTTGATAGCAGGCCACTAAAAAGTGAAAGTCTAAAGAGATAAGAAAGATTGTGGCTAGAGGACATTATCAAAGAGTCTCAGTTCAACCAAGTGTTTGACTTCGAGATGGAAATTACCCTTGAGTCAATCGCTTCTTCAATAAGTGATCACGGGTAAGAAAGTATGTTTTCGAGGTTTCTGGTGCCTATGACTGATTCATAGATAAAGCGTTGCTCGGTTTGAATTAGGAAACGCTGTGATCTATGACGGCCACGATAATAAGGGAAGTGTCAATTAAACAAGAGACCTGGTAAACGTTTTACAACGTTAATGGCAGGAGTAGTATCTCACTTGACAGGTGTGGAATCTGAACTTCTATCTTAAGGAACACACCGTACGAGGTGCGACCTGACAGCTTCAGAGGCGAAAACGTACTGATCCTTTGAATAAGATGAGGTAACTAAGACGTCTTTTGATCTTTTCGAATGTGTTGTCAAGGCTAACTGTTATCTTTCTGATGGAGCCTGACGGACACACTCGCATGAAACGACTCATTGTCGTATTGACATCAAAAGAGTGGATTAGTGAAAGCATTTGCGAATGTCTGTTCCGATTTTTGATGACGAGGATACTAATTTCGCGATATCGATTTTGAGGAAAAGTTTATCGGCAACATCATTACGAGTCATCTAAGAGTTGAAAGTACGACAACATGATTAACTTGGCTCATCATTAGTGGTTCTTCGATGGTGAGACATCGTTCGTAATCCATCGTTTGTGGTTTATCGATCGTGCAAGCACGATGCTGCAAAGAAAGACGTGACCTTGTGTGTCATCACTTGTCAGTTGGGATATATGCATCCTCTCCTATAGTAAGGCTTTGATAAAGTCGTTTTGGTGCGAGAACTCTGTGACGTTGTACGTTAGCGGATGTGACAGCTTGTTTTGAGCATATCTTGTCATTGCGATCAAGACGAAAAAGTGACAAGTTTGAATTTGTTACTTGGCTATAGAAAATGCAAGATTGATGATCGAATCGACTGTTACATTACGATCGTGACTTCAGCACTTGTTACACGAGGTAACGAAAAAGTGGAAATACTTGAGTGTTCATGCCTTGGCATCGGCATTGTTGTTCTGGTCACGAGCAGAGATTCGAGGTTCAGCGAGAATATTCAGTGATCTTGAAGAAAGTTGGTAAAGTGTTGAATTGTTATCAGAAAATGATAACTGGAAATTCTGAGAAAAATCAAGTTAACCGTTTCAAGTAAAATTGGTGATTCAAGTAAATCGGTAAATCGACTCTTGGTAAATAAATTGGTTAATGAGACATGTTAGGTGTCCATAGTAATTCAACGAATTATTATGTGACACCCTAACGTCCAATTGAAATGGTTAAGGAAAGTTCTGAAGTTAAGTCGGACTTTCGGTAAATGAGCAAAGAGTCGATAATCGGAAAAGAAAGTCAAAAAGGTTAAAGAGTTAAAAAAGAAATTGGTAGGTCAACTTGGTCAATGTGGCCTTTCCTGGTCAAACTAGTTGTACTCACTTTTCCGGTTATATCCTTCGAGTCATTTACCAGGGTATTTGGCATAAACAGTAAAGGTGTCACCCTGAATTGCTAACCCTGTTTTATATTTTTATTATTGTCGCTAAAATTTTTAATTGACCCTTTAATTTGACCACCTTCCGCGAAATTGGAAAAAAAAAACTCTGATAAATGTTTTAAGAAATTATTTGGTGCCACTCTAGTTAAAGTTTAATTTTATTTTACTTACTAAAAAGCCTACGACTTTAGGTTAACAAGTTGTTGGTACGTCCTTCGGACGTGTTGGCTTCTTATTGGCTTAAATTCGTAGCCACTGTAGTTTTCCCTCCCGAGGCGTTACAAAGTCTCTTTAAAACATTATGTATATCTATGATCCCATAGAGATATTACTATGACCACATTCATAGGCTGCATATTCAGTTTTTGAGAAACTACCAAACTAACAAAGTAGTGGAATGCATTGACATCCATTATATCTCATATTAGTCTATCACAGTGCGTGTTAATGAGAAACCTTGCGGCAGAAGAGAGTCTAATACTCTTGTTCTCACTACGTTATCCAACAAAGACATATTTGATTGGGTTTACTCTTTGTTCTGGGTCGCATCACTTGCCCAAGGACATATCTCTTTGTTCTAGGTCGCATCTTCCCATCAGGCCAATCAAATATGTTCATCAAAAAAGTGTTGTTCGATAGACTTGTTATTTCATGTCCTCATGTACACTAGTGTAATACTTGTAGAGATCTCTAAATGGATTGGATTGACATTGAGGCGTCTCCAACCATAATCATAATTCAGACTCTATGAGATAGATTTGAGTATCACTGATCAATGGATCAGGTTATTCTAAGCTCGCTTTCTCTCTAGTTCGAATAATTATCGAACCTTAGGGCCTCACTCTAATATTTGGGAAGCCATAAGGCCTATGACACCATGTTGCCACACTATGGCATCTCCATATCACCACCACAACGCTCGTAAACTGAAACTCGGCAGCGTTCGCAATACTTAGAATTAGCCACAATGCTTGGCATGGTGATAACGTCAGGACCATCTCAATCTGGTCGCGTCATGTCCTCTTGATAGGACATCATTCCTTACAGTCATAGATGCAACATTGATGTCGTCACTTTAGTACATTAAGCATTTGGGATCAAGTTGAGACTTAGTGGTGACAAACCACAACAATTCACGTTGTTCCACTCGAACACTGGTGTTCGTATCTCCCCCTAACTGCCGGAATGTAGTCTCAAAGTGATAATCCGCAACAAAGTAGTTAAAGAGAATATATGTCAAGGAGTAAAACATAAGCGGACTATATGTTCTTTTGTACATGTCGTCGATAGTGCATAGTGCCAACAACTACGTGCATGATGCTAGGCATCTCAGTACACTGCGCTCGGCAAATGCCCACACGTCTATCTGCAGTCGGTCACATATTGTCGGCATTCACGTGCATGTTGGTGCACGGTGCTTAACAGATGCGCACTTATTCATCTCATACGACTCATCATTAGGCACTGTAGCAGTTCAATTTGGCACATTACAGAGCTCAAGACTTGGAGACCTATTTCAATCTTGTCGAGTCCATGTCAATTCTTGCACACACTTTCAAGTTGTCGTGCAATAATTCCATGATGATAAGTCGTGGACAATTTAGTAATGTTGCATGTGGTATAACCTTATCAAAAGTATTGGTGCACATCAACCAACCTCAAGACTTTACATAGTCGAGTTCGGTGAGACCAAATAGGTTATAACCAACCTGAATGATAAGCAACATATGGTAGACAATGATGTAACACATGACCAGTGTGTTGACCCTACAACCAATGCCATAAAAGTATATATAGTGTTCGTAAGTTGGTTGTCTCTGTCGACGAAATCCCTCTTTGGATTTGTTGTAAGAATGTACTATTATCTTGTGTCATAGCATAGGATGTCATCGGTAGCTGATAGCAAGTAGCTCGGCAGCTGGTAGCATGGTGCCAGCAACCACGTGCATGCTGCTAGGCAGCTAGGTTCACAGTGCTCAGCAGCCACGTGAACTCGGCAGCTGAGCACATGCTAGTGGCAGCTATGTTCAGCTGCGACGCAACTTAGTGCACACACTCCTTGGTTAAAGTACAAGTTGTACAAAATGAAAAAATTAGCGTCGGATAAAGCCAATGACGCATTAGAGGAAGACCGATATGTGAAATCTGGTGGAACCACGCATATAAGACCTCAATGTCTCCTGGGGTTGTCGTTTAAGCATGGTGTCGTCACCATGTGGTGAGACCATGTCCCATATGTTTTCGTTTTGACTAATGCTTCTCTCCATGACGCTCTTATTAGCACTCATGAGAGGTATACATAAAAGTTCCGACCATTCTCACAATGATGGTAACCGTTGACGTGTATGTTCTTAAACATATCAAGGTTTGATTGCCTCTCAACATATGGAGAGCATATGAGACTTGGATCATAGTGTCATATGACATCAATCAACCATGTCCATGAACGACCGGTGATGATCCAATCATCTTAGTCACAAAGGATTTATAAGGAACAAAATACCGAATCACCAGTGATTTTTATGCATCGTGACTTTTCTGTACTAAAACTATCATAACTCTCACGTCTAATAGGATATGAACGAACTGTTAAAACCGTTGAAAACTAGACTTGAAGATTTTTCCAGTGATGTATGGTTTGCATTCTGATGCTTCTGGATCTAATCATAAAGCTCAGACAAAATTACGGTCCATAAGGAACAGATTTACAGTGTTTCAGCATAATTTGACATGAGAAGCTTCAATGTTCAAATGGCATAATAGCTCTACCCGTAGGCCAATGGCAAAGTGTGGAGGCAACAATGTTAAGGCAGCAAAAGTCTTCAAAGTCTATGAATACATCATTGGGATAACATCATCAGTGGAATCTAAAATCAAGAGCTTTTTAGCATTCGATGATGGACAATCCGTTGTTTTGGTGAAGACTGAGCCACAAACACGTGCACTCATCTGTGAGGATATTATGCCCTGCCTTTATCTATTTTGGAGAGACTTAGAGTGTCATTATCATTTCGTGGAAGAATACTTTCAATCTGCACAAGAAAAATTCTTCGACATTGTGCCAAAGATTTCATCGAGGTCTCAAATTGTAAATACTAAGAACATCGATACGATGTTTATTTACATATAGCTTAGCAAGAAAATAAAATGAAATTCCTCAATGACGTCAATGTCAAAGGCATCCAGAGTTAGATCCAAAAACAGTGAAGTTTACGATCATAAGGATGTCATTTAAATTGATTTTCCGTACTCATTGTACATTCTTTGTATACATTCATGCTTAAGAATGAGCTCAACAATTCTTGAAACCGGTGATCTAGAGATCCACAACCGTTGTATTTTCTCAAGCTAACATGAATTGTTTTGACAAGTTTCTGTCTAGGGCTTAAGTCAGGAGCACCGCTACTAAATCTGACTCTGCATCCCCTTTTTTCTAGACATTAATGTGGCCTATCGTAGCGCATATAAAGGGTGCATAGGTACGGCACAAGCAACATTCAGAGGCAACACGCATGCATCATTCATATATGAGCAGAATGTTACCTTACTCTTGCATACAAAACCAAACTTTTATGAGAGTCAATAGAGGTCATAAAACAATGCTCTATATGTTTTTCAAACGGATTGATACAAATAACTTGTGTATATAGGCTAACGTTGATCAAACACGACATGGATTAGCACAAGCAACTCTTTAATAGCATACAATAAACCAGCGTTGGATACCACACAACGCGGACCTAAGAACAACCATTGGTGCACGATTCTTGGCAGTAGCGCACGCTAGCGTGCGACGCTCGACAGCTATTGCACAACACTTGAGGTTGAAACTCGGCAGCGTTCGTAGTACTCGGAATCAACCCGAGCACTTCGTAGCTGGTGCTCGACAACTGGTACTCAGCTCTTGGAAGCTGGTGTTCAGCAGCGTTCACAACACTCAGCAACTATTAGCGGCTGGTGCTTGAAAGCACTAGTAAGCTGCACTCGACATCGCTCAGCACCTATCGGCAGCCAACGCTCAACAATGTTCGACAGTTGCACTCGGCATCGCTCTGAATCTATCAGCAGCTGGTGCTCGACAACTTTCGGCAGCCAGCGCTCGACAGCAGTCAGCATCTAGTAGACGACAGTGCTCGGCAGCTGCACTCGGAAGTTGTTGGCATCTGGGGCTCGACAGCTGCACTCGGTAGCAGTCAGCAGCGGCACATATGCCAATGTACAACGCTCGGTAGCTACGCACGCACCCGGCATAGTGCTCGACAGCGACGTACAACAACAAACAGATAGGCTTGTGGTGCTAGCAGCCATATGTACACATGTTTTAGGGTTTTCAAAATAACCTATAAATTCATCGAACCAAGCATAGAATGGTATAGAAGATTAGAGGAAAGGACTTAATCCACTCTGAGTTTATTGAACTTTGTTCAAAGTTTAGGGTTTGAAACGATACTTGTCAAAATTAGCTTCAAAATTTATTGAAGAATCTGACACTAACCAACCAAGGGTGGTGCGCAACAACTAAGAGAATGAGTGCAGCAGTAGCGGTTAAGCAGCTAGGGCAGCAGCTGCAATGATCTAAGAAACCCAAAAATGTTTTAGGGTTTTCTTTTGCAATTTATATGTTGAATTCCATTGTGTTACAATCGTTTTGTAGGCTGGTTCATAACTTTTTAGGCCAGTTCTGGAAGTGTTCTTTTAACAGAAAGCTTATGACATCCTTGCGTAACCGGTGTCAAAATTTCATGGCCATTGGATGCCAGAAAGGTCTGTATCGATGTCGTTAGTGCATCGATTGGTCTGATGATTCTGGCGACCGGTTCAGTACGGTTCTAGTCGGTTCTTGGAGTGATACCGACGGTGTTGGATTTGAAAGAACAAAATCTAAGGGTTTTTTTGTTTGGTTTCTGCTAAGGACTAAGGGTTTTTGCAGTCGATATTGGCTTTCTTGTCTATTAGCTAGGGTAGAAACACGTTGCTGATAATGTGTACAAGTAGAAAGTAAATAGGGTATTGAACCTCTCTTTATTCATTCATATGAGCCCTTTATATAGGGACTTACATAGTACATTTTGAGTCATACAAGAAAGCCCACATGCATATCATATTACATCAAGCCATATATCACTGGACCAAGACATACACATATGGATCCAATTATCCTACAACAAAGAGAAAATTATGAATAAGGTGATCAAGTTCTTATTATAGAAGATCTATATATTATGTTCGGACTCCCATGTTCCAAATCCTGGTTCCGCCACTGATAGTGTACGAGGAATTTTTCAGTCCTCCCGGAGGACCATATGGCTGTCTGATGTGGATCTTCATTCCATTTACTGGTTGACATGTGGATTTTCATGATAAAAAACTATTTTAGTTATTTTATCAAATACCATTTTGGTTTTTTTGTTGATTTATAAAATCATAAACCTTAATCTAATGTCATAAACCTATACCCTAACCACATACCCTAAACCGTATCCTCTAAATCATATCCCTTAAACCCTATACCCTAAACCGTAGTTCAAACTCACATATGACTCATTTCACAAAATATAAAAAAAATAGTTTGTAATTTAGTTGTAAAAAATCCACATGTCAAAATTTAATTGGGAATGAATGAATACATCAGATTGTCATGTGGTCCTCCGGGAGGATCTAAAAATTTCTCCATAGTGTACACCCTCCCCGGTTTCATTCGGTTCAGATTTAAGCATTTAACTGATACCGAACATATGGTGATATTATTTTACTTAAATTTAAACTTGGATTATGAGAACCAACATATTCAGTTCATATATACTATGATGCAGTTATGTATATTTTTCTTTAATTACGATGTTGAGATTCAATAAATTATCCAATGTATGTATCGAAATTTATGAATCTAATTATATGCAGAGTTTCTGCTCCTAAAATCTAACCATGAAATACGGTGGTGAAACATATATCATGTAAGTCTAAAGCACATGGAGGCTCAAACAAAGCTTTGAGCAACAAAGTTTTTAAAGGTGAAAACGAAACGAAGAGAGTATCTTCCATTAAGAGATCTCTTATTATAATTTATAGAAGATATTAATTAGCAGTTTAACTTTTTAATTACATATCAATGTTACCGTTTAATCTTTACTCACTATATATATATATATAATGAATCTGTCTTCTATATATATATATATATAGTGAATCTGTCTTCTCTACTTAGCAGTGTTTGGATCTCCAAGGCTGACACATCATCTATATGTGATACAATGGATGATAATCTAAGAACCCCAAAACACAATTTTTGCGCTTCCACACCAAATAAACCATTGCATATGTATCATGCATGTAATCATCTGCTGAGCTTCTGGGTTCGATTCGAACTAAGCAACAACCACCCAAATTTAATTAAACCCAATTCAGCATCGACCCAAATATGGAATCGAGACTAATCCTGTATAAGAGACCAAGTACCAAGACCGAATCCCCATCTTAGTTTTAAGTACCAAATAAACGATTCCGGCGAGAATGAAAGAGGTCAGGAACGAGGAGTTGAAGAGACAACCATACACCCAAACCCGATCCATTTTGACTCTATTCCGGTAAACCAGATCTCGTGCACTAGAACTCTCGATCTCTTGTCGGCAAAGTCGGAGACTTGCTCAATCTGTCTTCCTACCAGCAAGGTCAAGCCAAGCCCAGTGCAAACAGTACGCTCGCACCAGGTCCAAGACAGAAGAGGCCTATAATTTTTTCTTCATCTATTATATATTAATTTTAAAAATTTAATACCCACAATTAAAGGGTGGTGGAAACCTATGTGGTTGTGTTTGTCATTCAATCTTTCTCTTCTTTTTCTTCGGGAATTTAGTCTCTTCTTTTCACAATCTCTTAAATTATTAAACGTCCCAAATCATTTACCAGTTGTATCAATAAAGGATTGGCGATTGATGTTCTCCGGAACCAAATGTTTTTGTCTGCTCTCTCTATAAATTGCTCATGATCCTTAGAAATTTTTTATCCTCTCTCAATTTCCCTCTTAAACTCGCATCTTTAATCTCCTATCTCTTAAAGATCAGAAAGAAGGCTACTCTAAATTTCTCAGCTACAAATTCTTCTTCTCAGCCCTGCCATTGAAAAAGGTTGCTTAGAAATGAGAATCTCTTCTTTTACTTTTTTTTTCTAAATTATGCATATGGGATATATGAAATTGGTATATAAAATTCCTATATGAAATTGTGCTTATGTTTTTGCAGAGAATATTGGATTTGTGCTTGGGTTGTCTGGTTTGATAGAATGGATTGAAGTGTATGTCGTCATTGCCAAAAGAAGTCATTTCTGATGAGATGTTGTTTATATGTGGTATTTTTGTAGGTACAGGATCGAGTTGCATGTTGATATGGGAGGCTGAAATGATCAAGAGGTTAAGATGAGTAAAGAGGTTAAAGGTTATTGGTTGATATAACCTTTTGGATATTTGCTCACTATTCTTCATTAGTGATGATTTGAAAAGTGAAAATGACATGCTAGGTTTTAAAAGTAAATGTGCTTTTGTATATTTTTCTGATACATATCTCAAGTTCCCAACTGGACCAAAACAATGTTTATAATCTGTAGGCATATAAGCAGGTCCCACAAACCTTGATTGTGTCAACCATTTGCTATTGACATGAGTATAAATGTTTTAACCATTTATTCTATAGAGTACATATTTAAATATTTTGGGAATTTGAGAAATATTATTGTGTATTCATTGCCTTTTGCTCATGTATGTTGCAATGCCAGAATGCAGAAAATCATGACACAATGCTGCATGCATGTAGGTTTTTTTTTCTTTTCTTTACCGGGACATGTAGGTTTTATGTCCCAATATTGTATCATGTTTTCATATCAATAAAACAAAATTCAGGCAATAGTAGATGAGCCTCCTACCATTGCATTTGACTAGGTTCTAGACCCCGGTAAGGAAAAAAAGTAATCAAGGGACCTATTTTTTTCTTCCTGCACTGGGCCTTGAATCATTCAGGACCGGCCTTGCCTGTCGGCTTCGGGTGGCATATTCGTGACCAGACTTGATAGAGAGAGATTGGTATGCTGATGTGGTGCGTAAGATTTGTGTCTTGGAGTTCTTTAATTGTTGTCCATTGGATTGCTCATCTACAACATATCTAGGACTGCTCAGACGCGGGAGCGCCGTTCAGGAAGGAACGGGACGAAACTGTGACAGTCGTTCGATCTTTAATGAATTGATCCAACAAACATGATTAAATGGACAAGATTAATTCATTAAAGATCGGACGACTTTCGTCGTTTCGTCCCGTTCCATCTCGCACGGTGCTCTCGCGCCTGACCAATCCTGACAACATATCAGTCTAAGATGAGTCCATGCAAATCCAAGCACTGGATTATAAATATAATCAGCTGTAAATTAAAAACAGTAAACTATTTGGTAAATTATACTTTCAAAAGTGTTGTCAAGATATAAAAGGTAATTTTTATGTTTTTAAAGACAGCTGCTTTTAAAACAATCTGAAGGCTGTTTCTAAAATCTGTTTCCACTGGCCTGTAATTTTCAAAAAAATATTTGATTTACCAAACATAATAAAATTTAGAAGTTCAAATAAAAACTGATTTTTTTTTAAAGTGAAGCTGTACCAAGGTAGGCTTAGTCCATGCAGAGAAGCTGCATCCTATATGAGTAAACCATTTCTGAAATTTTCAGCTAAATTGATGATCGTTATGGTTTTGAACTAGCTTAAATCAAAAGACGGTTTAAATCTGCCAAACTTAAACCGTAAAAATTAAAAAAATGTGATCTAAAAATTGATGTAATGATTAATCCCTCGTATAAGTTATAATGAGGGATCTCCGCTTTATAGAAGAGCCATCTGTATATAAATATATATTTTCCTTATAGCAAATAATGGATTGGTATTAATAGAAGGTAATGGTAAAAACCAGCCCATGAAAGAACAAGCATAAGAAAATGATAGAAAGTGGGTGCATGTGATATTGATCGTGCGATTAAGCAAAAACGGTGTTACTTTAGAAAGAAAAGAAAAAAATATTATCGTCTTCAACCTTCATTGCAACTGCTCGAAGCTTCGCCCTCTGCTAAAAGCGTTGTCCCGTTGCCTACGTGGACACTTTTCCGACAACACGCCTCAGTTTGAAAAGATGAGGTTTTTCTCGATCGTCTCACACCAATGCGCGCCCTGGTTAATGAGTAGGCAATAAGCCTCTCAAAGTCCCCTCTAAAGAAGACTAAGACATGAGATTGATGAGGACATTACAAAATAAAAAGCAAAACTAAAAATTAAAGGTTCAAAAGCCCAAAGCATCCAAACCTCAAACAAAACTTCATCATCTCTAATTTGCAATCGGCATGGAAGATTGTCGCAGGAGCACAGACAGAAGTTACGAGCACGGATTGATAACCAAATGTGGTATGTAGTTGTGAGGATACAGACATAGCCGTCATTGATAGAAATGTCTTACGAGTCTGATGAACCTAGTTTGGACCCAAGCTTGTCTCGTAAAAACGCGTGTACAATGTCCCTATGTTGATGTTGATGAAGCATGTTGATTGACACCAGGCTTTCGTGTACAAAAACTTACCCCTCACTAGGCCCCTGTTGGTCCCCGTGGCCCTCTCTGCCAGAGGAAATGCACGGTGTGCAGTACGGTATGATAGACAAGCCCCTTCTTTGCTAGTATATTATCCATTTTTGAGTTCATTTCTCTTATAGTATTTTCCTTTAATAAAGAACGGGAACAAGTCGACCTTACACTAGGATTTCAGCTTCATGTACTATTTTAAAATGTTGAATTGCTTTGCAATAACTATTTTATCATCCCATTATGTGGATCCTTATGTTCATATTATTACGAAAAGAGGAAAGCAAATCGGGGCAATTTTGTGTTAAAACTTATATGTATAGGAGAGATGAGATCTAATGAGGACCAAGTTGTTGTGCGTTAGTTAAAAACTTTTTATTTTAACGATTTATTACACACATTTTTCACTTGAATTTGGACAAGCGTGACCTATGGATCATCATTGTACTGATATTGTCCCAATTTAACCACCTTTAAGGTGTTGGGTTTTAACTACAAAATGTCTCGGTACAATTAGGTATGATCCACCCACATATATGTTGTATTTTATTTATCTCTTTTTTGATGTGGAATCTTTCCTCTCCAAAATTTTTATTTACATTTTTTCATCTCAACCGTTTAGTTTTTAGGTATACATAAGAAGATTACTTATACAAATTTTCATTCAAATTGGTGATCGTACTAAATTAAATCAATGGACGTTTCAAATCTGTCAAACATGAACCGTTCAAGTTTATAATCAGTAAATCATATTTATGAATGCATTAACGATTTTTAATTTAAATAAAAATTTGTAGAGATCATCTATTTATATATCTACAAATTAAAGTAGACGGTGAAGATGTATATATATATATATATATGTTTTTTTGCTAAGGACATCCTTATTTATTATTACGCTACACACTTCCACTTCTGACTCACTTCTCTAATGAATTTTCACATCTTCCTCATCTAATCTTTAGGTACTAACGTATAGATCACCACTACAAAATTTCAGCCAATTTGGTTGTCATCAAGACACTCAAATTTGATTAAAACTATGGATGAACTGAATTCTGTTACACTTGAACCGTTCATGTTTATAATAGAAAAACACTGTTTTGAGTGGCTTAATGATTATCAAATTACCTGAAATTTTGTAGAGATGATATATACGTTACTAGATGGTAGAGATGTGAAAATTCAAATAAAAAGTTAATCTAAAATAAAAATATGTTGCGTAAAAATAAATAAAAATTTTCATAATCAAGAAAGAGATTTAATTGCATCGCACCGTTAAAAAGAGGGTGTCATTTCCATTTAAACGTGGTGATAAGGATACAGCCAGAATTAATAAGGGGTGCTCAAAAGTAAAAGACACAGAAGCATCGTAGCCTTGTAGCCATATCTAGGCCAATACATAACCTGTTGATATCAAGTAATGATGATGGAAATTTCTATCCAATTTCGTTTGTTTTTGAAGTGAAAATACTCTTAATGACATCAGTGTCTACTTACCAACTCGGGAAGACAAAACTGAAGTCTAGCTTTCTAAGGTTCCTTGTTTCTCCAATGATATATATGTCTTCTTCTTCTCTTCTGGGCAAGCTATAAGAATCCAAGTAGACATGGGAAGTGTCACTGAAGAAGAGCTGTTTCAAATGGTGAGAGACTTCAGCGAATCTTCAGAATCAGTTTCTCCCAAATCTCCTTGTCAATCCAAGTCTCGAACACTACGGGTACGTACATCTACATTTGATTTTATTCTAGTTTTGAGATCTTCTGGTCATGTGTTGATAAATAAAAAAGAAATTCATTGTGTTCATCTCTTTCTATTTCTTTTCTTGTATGGTGGCTATAGGATGATGGGTTGACGTGTTTTATTTATTTGTTTTATTAGGAAATACTATGGAATGCAACAGATCTTGAGAATGAGATTCTTGACAAAATCTCAGTTTACTTGAGCGACATAGGGAGTATGATTGATCAACCCAAAAATCTGAAGAACAAATGGGTTGTTATGAAACTGAAAGTGGATGGTTATGAAGCTTCTCTTTGCAAAACTTCATGGGTTTCTTCTATTAAACTCCCCAAAGGTAATCTCTCTCTCTTGCTCTCTCTCTCTCTCTCTCTCATTTTCTGATTTTGATAGATTTTTCTTGTTTCAATGAAGTTCATGAATTTACAGATGACTATGAATATGTTGATGTCATGATGAAGGACAAGAACTCCATCACGGTAACAAGGCTTATAGTGGACATGGATTTCAAGTCACAGTTTGATGTTGTAAGACCAACACCAAGCTACAAAGAGCTCAAAAACATTTTGCCAGATATATTCGTGGGGAGCGAAGAGAAGCTTGACAAAGTCATATCTCTGGTTTGCACAGCTGCAAAGAAGTCTCTGAAGAAAATGGGACTTCATGTTCCTCCATGGAGAAAAGCCACCTACATGCAATCCAAGTGGCTCTCCAAAGATTGCAAGAAAATCTGAATCTCACCCGCCAACATGGAATTGGGTATTTTCTCCAGATGCACTAGCACTTAGAAAATGGGGCAGTATTTTTTTTTATAGCAAACTATCTTTTAGTTACTAACTAATTTTCTGTTTACAAATATCTCATTTAGTTAATTTCTTATACAATTTAAGACATTTTAACATATTAGGATAAACTGTTATTATCATGCCACCTGTCATCAATAATTTTATCATAATACCTTCAACCTCTTAAATTTTGATAGCACAGAAGCACCTAATGTGTTGTCGAGTAGCACATGGCTGACGAGTGCACAGTAGCATCCGAGAGAAAGTTGCATAGCACCACCGCATAGTAGCAACACGCAACACCATCGCTTAGTAGCATCACGCAACAAGATGATACAGTAGCAGCACGCAGTATGACGATGCAGTAACAGCGACGACACATTGCAATAGCAGCACATAGCACAACGACACAATGCAGTAGTAGACTAGCAGCACACGACACTATGATAGTGCAGTAGTAGCACAACAACATAGTAGAGTTTTAAAAGTACTACTGCCGACGTGATTGCAATTTTTCAAGGAATTCTTTGATCGTAGTGCACTACTACTGCTACTATCAGTGTTATTGCAATTTTTTCTTGCAATTCTCTGATGTGAGCATGCTACGCACTGCTACTGCAGATTCTAGTGTGCTACTGTCGACGAGAAGACGTCAAGATGAAAAACGTGCTACTATCGACGAGGAGACGAGAAGTGTGCTACTGTCGACGACGAGAAGCATGCTAGTGACGATGGCACAAAGCGTGCTATTATCGACGACGAAAAACATGCTACTCTAGAAGAGAAGACGAGCAGTGTGCTACTACCGACGACGACGAAAAACGTGCTACCGTTGACGAGAAGACGAGAAGCGTGCTACTGTCGACGAGGAGACGAGCAACGTGTATTGTTGACAAGAAGACGTCAAGACGAGAAGCGTGCTACTGTCGATGAGAAGAGAATAAAAGTGTTATTGACGACGACATGAAGTGTGCTACTGTTGATGACGAAGTGGAGAGTGTTAATGTTAAAGACGATGAGAAGCGTGCTATTGTCGAAGATGAGAAGTAGAGCAGCGCACTATTGTCGACGAAAAGACGAGCAACGTGCTACTAACAACGAGAAAAGACGAGCAACATGCTACTGTTAACGAGAAGACGAGAAATGTGCTATTGACGACGACATGAAGCGTGCTACTATCGACGAAGACGAGAAGCATTCTAGTGTTGACAATGACAAGAAGAGTGCTACTGTCGATAATGACGAGAAGCGTGCTACTGTTGACGAGAAG
This sequence comes from Comarum palustre, assembly GCA_951800085.1. Lineage (NCBI taxonomy): Eukaryota > Viridiplantae > Streptophyta > Magnoliopsida > Rosales > Rosaceae > Comarum > Comarum palustre. The sequence continues at coordinate 7,954,408 of OX637589.1, forward strand.
CGTGCTACTGTTGACGAGAAGCGTGCTACTGTTGACGTGAAGCGTGCTACTTACGACGAGAATCCGAGCAACGTGCTATTATTTATTAGATCTTGCTTCTCGTCATCAACAGTACGCTCTACTTATCATCGTCGTCAATAACACGTTCGTCTTCTTGTTGTCTGTAGCACACTGTTTGTCTTATCTTCTTCTCGTCGACAGTAACAATAAAATATGTAGTGAATGATAGTTAGGTAAAATATGTAGTGATAGATAACATGTATTTATATGAGTAAGTCCTAATTTGTTAATTTTTGTGTTTAAATGTGTAAGATAATATCTAAAAGATATATTTGTAAAGAAAAATTTAGTTAACAACTGATATGTAATTTACTAATAATAAATTGTTACCAAAAGACGACTACTCAAAATAGATTTAAAGAGTTTTGTCCCACATAAAAAAGTGGTAATGATGAAAGTTTGTATAAAATCCCAAGTGAACATGCCTCTTAATTACAGGTGCGCGGGGGCAAATTCTTCATTTGGACGAGTCCAATCGTGTTTATGACATAGGCTAATGGTGTTTATGTTTTGCGACGAATTCTGTGTGTAAGGCATGTATAATGCGTTCGAAAACCCTTATTATAAGCTTTCCTGTATTTTAGATGTCTATTTTCCATTTCCATTCTATTACAACTTGAAATTTTTATATTGAAGGGTTAGGAATCAATCGATCTTTTCAATTTTCCAGGGAGAAGATAATTTCTGTCATTTAAGCAAGTCATTATCCTATGAAACTTATAATGGAGAAAGTATTGAAAGCTGTTTATGTGATAATTAAGACTGATATCCAGAAGTTTTCAAAGCTCTGTGCTGGACCTGGATGAAAGTTCTCAATCTTATCTTTCCATGATCAGTTATGAGTCATATATGACACATATCAAGCATAATTAGGGTCTTCTACCAAGTGCATTGATGTGACTTAAGCGTGTAACTAGAAATTTCATGAAATTTCTGAAAATATTTGAAGTTTGTCATTCTATTGACTTATTCAGTTTCCACCTAATTGTTTTCATTAGATTTCCAAACATAATCTCTATCTGTGTTTCCCATATATCGATCTTTGATGATTAAGTAACTCATGATGTCTTTCATATTGAAGATTGGTGTTAGGAAGGGTCGTACCATTCCACAAACTATTAATTTTTTCTACTTTTATCGCCCTAAGTAAATCTTACCTCATTTCAAATCAAGCAAAAAGAGAACATAAGTCATATATACTTAACATTTTTAATTTTTTGCTTGTGAATGAAATATATGCATGAAGTTTAAAATCAAGAAAAGTGATTTACTGCCTCATAGAAAATCACTAAAAACGACGACTTGTTCTGACGTTTTCGGAGCTGATACCAAAACCTAGTCTCCTACGTTTGGTGAAACAGCAAGGCGGCGTCTTTAACCCTGACTGCAACAGGGCGCTTTGGTGCTGCAAGAGGAGGACAAGACCGGTGGTGTGATCTTGAATCGGATCCGGAGATCGGAGTTGGGTGGTAATACACGCTGACTAGAGCAAAGGCAACAAAGATTATTGGTCAGAGGCGACGAGGGGGTTGTATGGGCATTGTAGCAGCGGATCTTCTTTCTTAGTGTCGGCTGCTTGTTTGAAGAGGGTCGTGTTCTCTAGTCTGCGTCCAGGTTCAGGTCGACCAAGGCAAAGAGCTTTTGAACCAATCCAGGCTGTGCAGAGGCGACTCCATTAAGGGAAGGTCGGCGTCTCAGTAGGTCCGGCTTGGCTTTTTGATCGCAAATGGCAGAAGATCGGGGCCGCCCACCATAGCAGTGATGGGCAGCAATTGTTAGAAAAGATGGTGTTATATTGTTTATAAACTAGCAAAATGAAATAACAAAAATTAATTCTAATGAATCAAATTGCATGAACATGAACAAAACCATAAAATGACAAATTGAGAATTTGAGAAGAAGAATTCAACTAATAGAAGTTTGTCGAGTCCCGTGTATCACACGGTGTCTTTAAGATAAATTATGATGTCACAATCGGTGCAAGGACTTCAATGCCGCTTGGTCTCTCAAGATAAAACGACAATCAAGTTCAAGTTGTTGCACTACGAACAAGAGCTTCAACGAACGAGGAAATACATTCAAACAATCACCGAATTTTGAGAGAACTAAGTAGGAGTAGAGAATTTTTTTGGAGAAGAAGTGTTTGTTGTTTGTGTGTCTAGAATGAAGGATTAGTGGCCTTTATATAGTGTTTGTAGAGAAGCTTTACCGAATTGATGGCTTTGTGTCTGTTACATACCAATCATAAACATTCTTAGTAAGTCTGTTACAAAATGATTAATAATCATAACCAGGCTTTAAGTCTGTTACAGATTGATGGTGGTATTGAATTTCTGTAATAGCTTGCAGACATATGAAAGGTCAAAAAATAAAATCTGTCCGTTCAAAAACAACATGGGTTCTCATGCCACAAATTTGAGCTGCATTCGTGTCTGCAGGTCACGCGAGTCTAAGTGAAGAAATTGGGCTTCCGACCTAGGATTCGTACCCCCTGCGCGCAAGAGAGAGAGCATGGGTGCTTGTCATGGTTACACCTTCAAGGTGTAAGATTCTATTTAAAGCCTTATTCCTCTCTCACTTTTATAATGTGGGACAAAGTTCAATTTCTCATTTGAATTAGTCATCTTTAGGTGACAATTTCTTATTCACCCCACAACCAAATTATACATATGAATACATGATTTTATAGCTTTCATTACAAAGATTACAAATTCATGCATGCAATCATCTAAGTAAATGTGCAACTCACTTTAATTATTTGGTTTAATTAATGGTCCTTTAGACCATTTTTCCAACAGCAATGACGTCGGTTCACAAAACGGAGACGAATGGAGTTGGGCCTAAGGTTCTGTTTCTTGATCCACTTGGCCTAAAGGGCTGGTCTGAAGACTTTTTCTCCATTCTTCTCTAGGAAAGATCCATGTTGGAGATCTAAAGTTCTTCTCGAGTTCTCAAATCGATGAAAGGTACATCATTAGGGTCTGAGGCCTCTAGTCAGAGAATCAGAGTCTAGTTGCTTTTGTAATTGGTAGATTCATCTTTTTGGATGTAGGTTTGACTGTTTTTTTTTTCAATTCATAGTGTAATGTTGTATGTGAGTAGTCTTGAGATTACTATCATGTATTGATTGTTTTACGGTCATTAGGTTTTTCGCCTATTAGAACTATTTCCATTTACCTCAAAAAAAACAAAAGTGATTTATTGGGATATTGATCTCTTGACTAGTATGACTAAATGAGTGTACGTTGTCTTAATGTATCACTATTAACCAAAATACTAATTAAAAACGTTCAAACTGAATTGGCAGGAAATCTAAGATCTACCAAATTTAGGGTTCATTCATTGGGTGAAGGAAGCCGTTGTTTCCCAAATTATGCCCTAGCTTATCTCCCACGGTAGGTTATATTTTCAAATATAGCTTATCACCTACTCCACCCGCAGGTTATTTCTCAGGCCCCAATAAATGTTTTTAGCCTGCTAGCGTTTCGAAGGCTGAAATTGGCCTTCCCTTGCATAGGCCAAATGGTGGGCCAGCAATATTATTTATTGGTTTTGGTTTAATTAAGTATAGGATTATACATTTTAGTAAAAGTTGTAGCAGTTAAAATTTGCAATATTTACCTACAGATTTGAGCCTCCGGTGGCCGCATACTTTTTTGCTAATCGACCAAATTGGTATCGAGAGGGGAATATACTGGTTTTAGTAGGCTAAAAAAATTTGGCATTTGCCCAACCGTGGGAGACGGCCTGAGCTAATATTACATATAAGATTATTAGAAATTCTTTAGTATACATGGTCAAATTTCATTAAACTGATATAGTAGCATCATAGTCATTCATTTCAGTTTTATTTTTTAATTTAACTAAAACAGATAGCTATAATATTCATTTTTATCAGATAAAATTTCAGCTGATAGACTGAAGAAACTCCACATAACATATCCTTAGCTCGGCTGCTGCAGTACTTGCTGCCTGCTACTATATCAGTTCACAGCATGTCAGCTTGTAGTTATTGCTTGTCCATTTTTGTACTCATGAGCCTCAAATTAACCAGACATATCTATCGTATATCTCTCAGTAGTCTGGCAGTCACTCGTAACAGTTAAGAATGAATAGAATATTACAACCTCCTCTCAGCAATCCTACAACACTGAGCATTTAAAAACAAGGGACTCGGGAAAAAATATTTAAAAACATGACTTTAGAGTGAGTGGACAAAATAATATCCAAGGGTGAGAAAATATCGCATTTTAATGTTCTCTCTCTTATTGTTCCAAAAATTGTTCATGCATGTCTCTTTGGGAAAAATCTCAAATAATCATTTCAAAAACTAAAACATAATATGCCAATCTCATTGGCTTAGAAAACAATATTAAAAATAGGGGAAGAGGTTTCACCATGACAAAGAGTCTCCTAGACTAGGGTCGGAACCTTTAAGGCTACAAAGTAATATGACGACCCTTCATGGCGGGGAAATTTCACCATGATGATAAACCTTTCAAACAAGGGTCGGAACCCTCTAGGGCTACTATTATGGCTAGCTAGCATCTTTATATATATGACGACATTTCATGGTGAAGAAAACAAAACAAATTCGAAAAGTCAATAATAACTCAGTCCTAGAAATAAATATGCATCTCATGCATAAGACACGATTCCTCGACCGCCCACAAAACAATGGTCATAAATAAATCATTTCCAGATATGATCATCATAACATAAATTTCAGCCGACATAACAAAAAAGCGTTCGGGAGGGGAGCAACCCACCTTCTTGGCCTCATCGGCTCATTAAATTAATAAAATCATGTTGTTTATAAATGTTCACAAATATTAGAGCATGCGTGTCTTAAAATCAAAATGTTCACTCACAGACTTAGGCCTTAGCATGACGAATTCAGGATCCTTTCTCAAGCGAGAACTCCTCATCTCCTATTCAACGAATAAAAATAAATCTCAATCATCAAACGAATAATTATTTAACATTGGTAATAATGATACCCTCGGCCAAAACCCTCAAACTTAGTCAACAAAAATTCCCGACCTTCATCAATAGCTTAGGAGTCCTTAAAATATTTCTTAAACCTTAATCGGCAATAATCGATGGCCGAAATAATATTTTATTATCCGCCAATAATACTAAACTTAAAAAATTCCAAAACCTAACCAAAACTCCAAAAATTATCAAATTTAAACCATAGACTTTTCTCATTTTATATTATTTAATGGGCATAAAAAACTGTTCGTTGCCACCACCTGATTCGAACCTCATGATGTCAAAACCAAATATTAAAACACTACCATTCACACATCGACACATGCTCAAAGCGATCAGTTAACCTTCCAATCGAACCAATTGGGAATTCATAGCCTGCAAAACTGTAGGAAGCCAAAACTCTAAATGGCAAAATACTTCACCAATCAAGGCTCACGTCAATCCATGAAGAAAACCATAGCCAAATCGAGACACCTGAACTCTTTCTCCTTTGAAATAGATCACATGATCTAGTTCACGTTTCCAAGAATTTTTCGTTATACAAGTCTGATAAGGAATAATTCTCTTTCTGCACATGACCGCTAAGATAATCTCACTCGCAAACATCAAACAATATTCTAAGGATACAAGGTACTAAGAAGAGTTGAAAGTAAAAAAATGAAGGCGCTCTAATCTTTAGATGTGAGGATCCGAAATACTTACTTCTCGAAGAAAGTTTAACGCAAAACTACGTTAAACCGTTTTTAAAGGTCCACTCTACTAAAATAATTTTGAATCCCCACTTCTCAATAAAACCACGACTCGTAAGACTTAGTTGACATCTCATAAACAAGGACAGTCAACTTGTGAAATCTTGAGAAGTCAATGATACTCTCTGTCACTTTGCTACTCAAGCGAACCACATCAAGGAGTTAGAATATACTTACACGGGGCATCAGTGAGACACCAAACCCACTCAATAAGACGCAGCGAGTCTCATCATTCTCCATGCTAAGCCTTGAGTGACGCACAAATGTGAATCTGAATTCAAGCTGAAATTACGAAGCAGAGAAAAAATCATTAAAGTCACCACTTCAACGGATTCATCTACATTACATGTATCACTGAGCCTGAATAATCACCAGCTTCCTTTTACTTCAATGACACTTTCAACAATCTCTGACGTCATATCTCTGACCAATAGCTACACTTCTCTTTTACCTCCTCTACTATTAATAACTCCGACAACCGATTAAGATTCGACGTCAGATACTCGAATCACATACACCTCCCAGGTGCCACCACTTCTCGCAATAAAATTTCTAGCCCGGAAATCCTACCGCACAGCACATGCAATGAACACCAAATCACTTTTCATAAGGCCAAATAGTTTCCATTCAGGAACCATCATTACAAACTAGGTTTTTTTTTATAAGTGCGTTTTACTCTATGTTTTTAATGTGTTTTTACCCTTATTTGTACTTGGTTTATTCCTTAGTAATGTTGTTTTTACTTATTTTGAGTCAAAAAGGTTTTTCTGTAGAGTAATGGTTAATATATGTCTTTATACAGAAATTTGTGCTTAAGTGTTGAAAATTCGATTTTGGATAAGACTTGGTTATTTCTCTTATGATTCACCGTACCTTTACATCGTCATTTTTGATGAATTTGGTTTAATGTGTAGATGACATGTAAATGAGCATATGAGAACAAGAATCATGAAGATTGGATTCATGGAAGACAACAAGAGAGGCCATGGAAAAGGAGAAACTCCGAAACATAAGATTTTGATCCGAGCAGAAATTTCCAGAAACCATAACTCAACTTCAAAGATTTCCTGAGGACGATCCAGGAGGAACCAGGGAACGTGCCATATATGGATGGAAAGCTGTGGGTGTCTAGTTTCTAAATCTTTTGGAATCGTAGCAATCCGAGTTCTGAGAAAGGAGTTATGCCGGAAACAATGGCCGGAGGTCAGTCTCGCGAGTGAAACTCTCCCGCGAATGAAATCTTACTCGCGAGCAGAAATCTCTCCCGCGAGCAGAAACCTTACATTAACTTCGGAAAATCATATCTAAATATCCAGGAGGAATCTGAGGACGAGCCATATATCATTGGAAAGATATTGAAGTCCAGTTTTCAGATCTTCTTGAATCACAGCATTTGGAGTTCAGATGAAGGAGTTATGATCAAAACAATGGACGGAGGTCAAGCTGCAAAACTGGGCAGTTTCTGCCTAAGTTGTCACACGAGTTTAGGAGGATGTTTCTTCACCAAAATTCTTCCCAAGCATGTCAAAGGACTTAAGAGAAGCTTAATGAAGTCATGGGAAGCTGCATTGAAGAAGGAGATTCGAAGAAGTCATCATGGCAGCCGAAACAACCAAGTATGGAGCTTTTCCGGTCAAACCGGGAAAGTCTGTCCTTGTTGAGTTTGTCCATGATTTCGGCTGCCTATGAGCCCAAGAACTTGTGTATAAGGCCTACATGGATTCAATAACGTGTAGAGGAGTCCAAGAAATCAGAAATCCAAGATCCAAGTCGAAATCTTTGTCCAAAGATAAAAGGAGGAAACCAAGCCCAACAAAGGTTGTGTCTCCTTGAAGCTCCTGATTTCTCTAGGGTTTTCCCTTAAACTTTATGTATTAATAGGACCTATGTACATCAAATTTCGTGTCTCTCAATTGCTCAAAAACATAGTATAGCCTTACTCTACCCAAAAACCCTTTAACACAGAAAACAACACAAGCTGCCGCCGCCGCCCAACTTCATCCAATTCGACTGCCATCCTTCCGCCGAACCATCCCTTCATCTTTGCCGATCTATATAGGTAGGTTAAGCATGAAATCCTTCATGGTTTTGTGTAATAATTTTCTGTGTAAAACAGTTCTTTATGATATATATATGTTTTGGTTTTTAGTTTTGCATGATAAATATGTTTATGAACTCTTCTTTGTGATTTGCACATGAATATGTTTGTTGTGTAACGATTTAGATTGCATGTTAGGATTATGATTTAGTTTCAGTTGTTTATGTTTGTGTGTTTAGTAGATGTCAAATTGATTAATTGCTTACCTGATCACATAATCAAACCTAAAGATAGTCTTGTGCACGGATGTTTCTAAGGGGGGAGTTTAATCTGCCGTAGTATTCTAGGTTGAGTTCACCGGGTCGGGCTCTCAATTTTAGTTGCTGCATAGGGTGGTAGGGTAAGTGATTTACATGCTAATAGGATGAGTGATGACATACCTAGGATCATGTCTCCAACGACTCGTGAACGGTAAGTGTATTTTGTGTTAGTGTGATGCGTGTCGTAAGCATTAAACAAGATGACACATAAACTTAGGATGATGCGTGTCGTAAGTTCTAAGTTACATGAGAAGTCATAACAAGTTGGAATTAATTTGCATCTATGATAACATAAACGTAATAACTTGATCTTTCATAAAACTTATGTGTTTTCTAATCGGTGTTTGCTATATCTTGTGCTTGAGTAATGATTGACCAATATATGTAAATATTTTGCTTCTTTTCTTTATATATTTCGAACCACACCTTTAAATCTCCCATAATATTTTGTATATATATGTTTATACTTGTATTCTTTTGAAAGTACTAACGATTTGTTTTACAGAATATAAGTCCTTCCCTAGTGTCCCCGGTTAGAACGATCCCTACTTACTAAAGCTACACGATAGGGTTTTTTAAATTGCATGTCATGTTATGACAGGTCATTTTTTGCCATCATCCAAGTCTGATACCTCGTAAAAGTCAAATTGCAAGCCAACTCTCGGCTCGATCTCGAGAGGGAACCAAATTCTAACTTCAAACTCAAAAGTCTTGTACCTCACCAATATCTATTAATAGTCCAATTAAAATAGTAACTAGGACCATAAATCAATATAATGATTCGGTAATTGTCGTAACCTAGACGAATGGCCAAATCTGTAAACAACACTGACCTCACAGGTCATTACTAGATCAGTATGGGATCTCACCCTACTACGATCCCTAAAAAGATCACCGCTCCATATAGCGGTAAATTTTCCACCTTCAATATTAAATTTCTTAATCATCCTTGACTCATAACACTCCTTGAGTCAACCTATGTTCCCGCGGCTCATACTCAGTGTAATGCAGACAACTAATATTTAACCTCGTAACTCTCTCGCTGCATTACAACTTCATCAGACCCTGAATCACATAGGGTACCACTTAGTCATCCATGACCTTTGACCTTGACTCTGCAACCAAGTCTGCGCTCTCCTCGAGCCCCCAACAAACCATCCAGAGATACTAATCTTTTAACTATGATGTCTGCGCCTCAGCAATTCTTGATACTAACCCAATTCAAACCGTGGCCAACACCATACGTCCCCAGAATAGTTTTAGTCAATTACCTTAATACCAGCTGATGGACTCATACTTAAAAAGTGATGACCACTCAGGTCATACAGAGATTAGTATGTGGTCTCACCACACAATAATATCCATATGGAACGTCGCTTTATTTTGGCAATATGCTTATCAATCACAACTCGAAACGAAGAAATACTTTCTAAATCAACATGGAGACTCCTTTTCAGAAATCACCGCAAAACATTCTCATCGTATTGTAACCATTTAATATGTGGTCTAAACCACTTCTCGCGACACTTTTACCACCACTCAATACCAGTGGTTCTAACAGTTATCGCTAAATCAGGTCTCAGCTCCCCTATGGCCCACTTGATTTATCAATGATCCTTGACTAAATCACAACAAACAATCATTTACTCATTTCACATGTTTGGCAAATAAACCTGAAACTTTCACCTTCAAATTATAGAGTTTACACTCCATAACTTCAATAACTGCGAAGGTTTTTTAAAACTGAAGCAACAACAATTTTACATTGTCCAAAACAGGTCACCATAATGACTTTAATCCAACCTGCCTATTAGCAAATAAATAGATGAACAAATCTTCATCTTCATACTTCGTAGCTGGTCACCCATTATGAATGAATTAATATTCGCAATCAACCTCCACTACAATTTTTAGTCTTAAAGGAATAACCTATTAGCAACACCGTCCGAAATAAGGACAGTCTCACTACTATGACCTGATTCAGTGGGCTTGCTCCCCCACTGCCACATTCACATTTCTACACGTCCAACTCAAAATGCAATAGACCACTCGCTATCGTCTTTCTTAAATTCTCTTAACTGTCATCACAAGTCGGAATGACCATAACCATTTCACTTCATAAATCTCAAGGCTATTTACTTATGCCCTTACCAAAACATCCAACAACATTAGCAGTTTGCCCTCCAACTCTAACTATTCTATGCATTTAGTGATGCAATTTAATCATTAAAAATTCTTCATTCGTGCCACAAACTCTAATTGGCCACAATGCTAGGACCGGCCACTTTTAATTAACTTAAACCTTGAGGAATAAAAATATTAGAATTGATGTTTGACAACTTACATAATTCCAATTTTTCTTCATAGTCGAAAATAATTAGAATTATTATTGTTCTTCGACTACTATTATGTTTATCCTCTTGCTTCAGAAACACTTTCTTCATTTACCCATGGTCTACACCTAGGGCACGATTATGTTATTAAAACACAGTCAATAGGCATCAAATGCTCACTTTTCCACCACAGCCCAAAATAAATATCATATAAACGAGTTCCCAACTCGTATTTCAATTCAATATCCCGCTTAAACATTTGAAACTCGTAAGAAAATGTGTACAAAACTTACTTTTCCATTACGAGAACTTAAACACTTTTAACATCACTTATGTCTCTTCACTTCTAAGAGTCTCGCAACTCAGATACCAATATCTCGCCTTAGGCTTCTAAAACTTCATCTTTTCCAACTTTAACAACAATCTCCCAGACAGAAACCCAATGTTTCACCCTTAGAGCATTTGCACAAGATGCCCAAACAACATTAAATAATGGAGTTTCCCAACTCGTATCTCTATTCCAAAAGGAAATCACTTATTACATACCCTTTTTCTTACCCGAACTCTTTGAGAGGTCGGCGTACTGAGGTATAATCTTAAAGATTCAAATATTTATGGAACCAGCCGTTTATAAACCAACCAAGAAGTACTAACTCATAAGTTCAGTTTGGTTTCCGGTTTTAGGTGAAAACCGAGCCGAAACCACCCGATAACACCCCTACTTTATTTAAAAGAATGAGACTTCATCCTTTTACATATTTCTGATGTGGGACAGGAGGTCCAAAATGTGTTGCATGAGAGCATGTTGATGAGACCGGCAATGTGACTTTCTGATATCGGATAGGTGACTTCCGGATACCGTTGCGTAGCTTGTATGATAGGCTTCGTGATATATGTCATTGTCGAGTCTTACCCATATAATGAGTGTTACTTATGCTTGACGGTGTAGGCATATTAATGCCTATCCCAACAAAAAAAAGAGCAAAAAAGCTGTGATACTCGTTCTCATTCAAGCTAAAGTAAAGTTCATGTATTCCAATGGGATGTGGCAATACTCCCTGCCGATTTGGGTAAAGCAAATTATGGGGAAGCAAGAACCTGAGACGCTGCCAGCCTATTAATCTTAGCTATAGCTTAAGATGTGCCTCTAAAAACTGTAACGATTATGAACAACCAACATTAAAATGTCCCCCTCTTGTATTCTGAAGTTTCGTTAATGGTTATGACGTGAGGGCTGCCGTTCTTGCCCTTCATTAAAAAAATAACCAACATTAAGATATGCCAAGATATAATTAAACATGAATGCTTTATAATCCACCCTTAAAGAGACGATCAGTTGAGGATTGCTTTGTTTTACTTACTTTTTTGATCGTATATCTATAAGGGTGAAAATGGGTTGGGTCAGGCTAAACCAAATACTATAGTGTTCATGTTTGCCTCACTTTATTTTATCGAGCTCGAACCGGGCTTAAGCTTGAATTTTTTTTAATGTTCAAGCTCGAGCTAGGCTCGGGTCGGCTTGACTCATTTAGTTTAAATTATAAAACATTAAATTTAAAACTCTCATCTTAATTACTTCCTTTTTGTGATGATTGTTAGTGTTTGATTTTATTGTTTTATAAATTGATTGCTTTAATATATGTATTTAATTAAATAATTTGATTCTAATGGAAAGTAATAAAAAGAATAGAAGATTTAGATTTTAAACAATATATTTTACATATAACACTTTTTAAAAGCCAAGTTTTAAAAATGAGTTGTTCACGAGCTAAAAGAGCCGAATACAATCTTGTTCAAACTCGGGTCATTTTTTTGTCAAGCTCAATATTGAACTCAAGCTCGACACATTTATCTTACGAGCACAAGCCGAACACAAGCGGATTGAGCCTACTTACAACCCTATATATCTAGTTATCCACATCATACCTGTATAAATAAATCATTTTTATAAATTTTCAACCAAATTAAAAATTGTTAAACATTTATAAATATAATTTACCAATTATAAACCTGAACGATTCATATTTATATTTGATATATTTGCTATGAGATTTGGTCAACAGTTGAACGATATTTCTAGTTGACGGTTTGATTTGACATGAAGTGCATTGATCCTTTCGACCACTATATTCTTGTAGAGAAGAGTTCAAAAATATGCAATGTAAGGCCACATTTGCTAAAAAATTACTAATATGAGGTCTGGTATGCAACAATTAGAACTCACTCACATCGAGACCCTGATTGCAAAAACAGAAGCTAAGACTACATTTATACCTGTTGATCACTCACAATATTAGGTATTCAGTAATATATGTGTGAAAGAACCAGGGGGACTACGAACCTTTGGCCTACGAGAAGTTTCTTCGTAAACACAAGATTACCGAAGGTATATGTCAATTCAGGCACTAGGGAGATCTGGCTTTGATTGGGGAATGATTAGAGCCAAGATGTGAGATCTCATTTCAAGTGGAAGGGTATTACACTCCCCCACGTAATGCGATGTACATCTTCCCATGATTTTTGCTGTCATTCTTGCCTTTACTCCAGTAAAATGGTGTAGAAAACCATATGCCTTCTGCAGTAACATAGGGCAGCTTCCAATGATCCCTCAGAGCATGTATGCAGTTTTTGATAAAGTTTCTCACAGCTGCTGGCCTAATCAAAATACCCAAATAATATACAAACATGTACCCGCACTGCTTTTGACTTGCTATATATACAACAAAACTAAAATTCAGTTGGCATTGCTAATCCGAGCTTGTCTCTGAGCTTCTTCCAACTCCTTCAAGAACCTGCATTTCCCATCCAAATTATAATCTTATATTAGACAAGTTCAATAAGCTCAATAATTGATTGTAATAACCTCACAAACTACAACAAAACAAAATCTTCCAAGCACCTAGAAACACCACAATTCATGTTGCAACAACACAGGCTTGAAAATGTGGTCTACAATCCTTACATGGAAGGAGACCAGCTATAGCTGGGAAGGACACTTGAACAGGTTCAAAACAATTCCATGTGGGAGTAAACCCTGGGCCTCAAACACTATACCCTTAGTGGTAAACACAGTATTATCAGCGGTCACAACATCCCATTATCAAATGTTGGTTATGTAAGTCCAAAATCAACTGTTTGATGATCCCTATAAACTAAAATTGTTCATGTTGAACCCACAGGTGATTTAATAATGCAAACCAAGAAACTTGAGCTTCAAAAAACCTTAAAAGTAGGGAGGGATTCTAATGAGGACCACTAAGTTGAGGACTTTCTCATTAATGGTATATTGCACCCACTTTTCAATCAAATTTTTCCATCTCAACTGTTCAGTTTTTAGGTCTCTATAAGTAGATCACTTCTACAAATTTTCAACCAAATTGGTGATCTTTAAGGAATCGAACTAAATCAAGTCAATGGACAATCCAAATCTGTCAAACAGAAGCAGTTCATTTATAATTGGTAAATCACATTTATGAATATACCTTAACGATTTTCAATTTAGATGAAAATTTATAGAGATGATCTACTCATATATATTTGCAAACTAGACGGTTGAGATGTAAATTTGTGATCGAAAAAGGGGTGATACGAAGAAGTCCTCAACTAATCCTGATTGGAACCCCTCCCCTTAAAACTGTTCAAAGTAATTTGCCCAAAATAATAGTTTTCCAAACTTTTCATCCACCACAAGAAATGGTATCATGTAAGCATCAAAAAGACTTACTTTTAACTGCCATGCAATTATTTCAGTGAAAGCACAAATGTCAATATAAAGCATACCTCTTGGAATTTAGAACAACCGAACCACCAAGTATAAATCGAATTCCAGAATTCGTAGCATTTTGTAAAGCTACAGAACGAGACTCCTCATATGTTGTACCACCCACAATGAAAATGATCACGTCTTGAGGCCTGCTTAGAGATGAAGCATGCTTAATTCAGAGTATTATCCAAGTCACTGTATCATTTATATCTTTTAAGTAGCACATTATAACATCAACAAGAGACAGGTAGAAATCTGACTGAAACAATAATGTGAATATTTCAATGTAGACCAGACAGAATGAAGTGCACAGGCTGAGCAGCTGATAATTATTAATGGTCAGAGCACTTATATCCAATGAATTAAAAATGACTACAAGAAACAAGCAAGCAAGAAACCTCGAGACCACCATGGTTGTTTCCCATATACAAGCTGGTAATTAGTAACAGACAAGGGCTTGTATCCAAGCATGTGTATGATTAACAAGCAAGAAAAACCTCAACAGTAATAGGGTGTCTAGAATAGACAAACTCATGAACTAAAAAACAATTATGAAAAACATGGTGATCAGATTCAGATTCTTCTGAGCGAGCATGGCCTCGACAAAGCATCCATTTGCAAGAACCCTTATGTGTAAGCTAAACGTTGAAGAATAAACTATAGATAAGCACCGGTATAGATTAGAGCAGCATTAACAGATAGTCTCTAGGAATCTTGCACAGCATAGAATCGAGGCACACAACATAGTTAACATGATAAACAAAGTAATTTTATTGACTGAAAAGAATGAGATAAATTCAGGCAAGTTTTGGAAGTGTCCTAGAATTTTTTTATACTATTGCATGTGGATACTCAATGCAACACTACTGTTTCAAGACTGACACAAAAGAACTGTGACTAAATAATAATAGTTAGAAATTCTATTGGCATAGACTTGTTGTTCTTGTCACATCATATAGGTCATACTAATTAGGGAGGGATGGTTGTTGTCAAGGGCGAACCTATGAGAAAGGGGATGGTGTGGCTGCAGCTTGTATTGAGTTACGTTTTTCGGTTTTGGGGGTGCAGGGATTTTATACAAGGTTAAAAATGGGTTTAAAAACAGGAGATCAAGTGAGCCATAGTAGAGGTCCTGAAAGAATCAGTCCAAGTGAATATAAGAAACTCCTGGGGAAGAATTACGAAAAATAAGATTAAAAAAGAAGCAACAGACCTGCCCTGTTGAAAGTGATTTCCAACAAATGGGTAGTCCATGTCTCTCAGTCGTCCCTTGGTAATGCTTTCCATAGTTTGGAAGAGAAGAGGCTGGTGTTGTGTATACACATTCTCAACTCCCTACAGCAACAGTTAAATATCCATTAAACCAGAAAGTAAATCCTTTGGTAGAAACTAGAAAGCTGAAAGTAAAACTTTCCCAAACAAACCTTAAGCCCACGAGCCATGTTACGTGCAATATTTAAGAAATCCCGATTTCCAAATAGATCTCCAGTGCGCTTATCCACACCTGCTTGCTTCAAGAGGAACTGGACCAGCTGTATTGGCAAAATATAAAACTTATTAAAACAGTGTACTACTCTAGTATCCACAGGAAAGGTACAGCTGCTGGCATAACTGACGCTCAGATTGAGATGCACAAAGAAGGATCAATCTCCAACATCTGGAAGAACTTATACACATCAAACAATGAAAGCTTCTGTTTATAACTTACTTTTCTCAATCAGAACCATCATGCACTATCTAAACCCCAAACACTAGATGAAACCTAACAAGATAAGCTTTAACAATTGATTAATACTAGTAGCATACATTAACACCCTTCCCGAACAAAAACACAAGGACAAGCATAGGGATAAATCCAAACAGTGAATGCAACTTGGTTAACTTACCCCAGGTTTGTACTTAGCATTCTTCGACGATAGTTTGTTAAAAAGTTGCATCAATTGTACAGGGCTCTCCTTCTCATAACGCAAAGCATACAACATTACAAGTCGCAGGCGATCAATATCAGCTATACTATCATTGTTCAATAGATTTGTCACTGCCTGCAAATTACAAGGGAAAAAGAGGTGGTGGTGCTTCAGCTTCAAGTTTCCTTTGAGGTTAAGCTCAGTTGGCAAATGCAAGTCAACAGCCATTGAAGTATTATTACTTGGCTAATATAACTTGTGACAAGAATAGTAAATACAGGAAACAAACATGGGCAACTCATGGCCGGTCTTATGCAAGCTTCATAAAATTGATTTATGTCACCTCTCTTATAAAGATATAGTAAGCATCATCCGCCATTTTGGACAAGTAACCACCCCATTTGTGTATCGAGAGTATACAAGTGTTTTATGAAACTGAATAAACTATACATCTATATCCCTACCTACCACCCCCCATTCCGCCTCTTTTAAATTTTCCTTTGTTCTGGTTGTTCGGTTCATGCCAGTTGTTCTTGAGACATTACGGTCTTGCAATTAAGGCAAAGCCAACGGACCACCAAGCAATGGCAGAACTTGACACCTGTTATTGGGTTGGGGGTGACATACTTGTACCCTAAAAATCTCTTAATTATTACAATGAACCAATAAAATTTCACCATTTTTCAAAATGTTTGTGGGGGCTACAGCCATCTCTAGCCTCCATGTAGTTCCGCCAGTGCCACCAAGTGACCAGCTCTTTTTTCCTTTGTGAAAAAAAAACAATTTACCTTAAACCATGAAATCCTTTCTCCAATGAAGATGCCTTCTTTTTGTCACACTACAGCACTCATATTAAAGCTTTCACCATCCCCGATAAGCAGACAATAAAAAACAAATTTGCTCCTTATAAGACTAACCCTATACATTTACTACAAGCATAAAGTCATAAGAAACTAAATCTTTTAAAAAATAATTCTAAATCATTGAGTTATGAAAATTAAGATTAGTTCAAATAGTTGTAGACTTGTTGTTAAACAAGACTGTGACAGCAAAAGAAAGAGCACGTATGAGTAGTAGAAACAGTTTATTTAAGTTATTCTTCATAAGCTTATTATTATACCTCAAAAGCTGCCATCTGCCCACCATTACAAGCCAACTCCTGTTCTGTTTGTGAAACTAACATAAGTTTACGCTCTGCGACTATCTTGCTCATTTCTGTTACAAGTGACACATGCTTTGAAACATTTCCGTGCATCTTTCTATACTCGGGGTAACTGTCAACAAATTTGGCCATGTCCTCTGCAAAAGCCAAAGAATTTAAGTATATCATTCAGAATGTGTATATTTCAACCATTGTTACCTAATGCCATTTAGTAGTAACCACAAGTACCAAATCTAAAAGATTGAGCTTGCGTCCTACTAACCTATTGTCTGGATGTTCTGGTTACTTTTGGAAATGTGCTGAAATTCATCAACCAACTGCTTGATATTCATCCCAATATCACCAAAATTTTCATACATGTTCTTCTTGAAAAATCCATCTTGTTCAGATGACAGCACAACTTCCTATACGCGTCAATGCAAGAAAATGCAATTATTTAGCAATGACGATTACATACAAAAATATTAGCAGTGTAGGCAGAAAATACAGCTTGACCTGTTGATCCTTAGGAAACTTTCCAATGCTTTTTAAGTCAACTTTGTTGTCTTGAATTCCAATCAATTCATGAACCATTGCCTGTCGCACAGCACAATCAAATGAGCTCCATAATATTTCTGTGATTTTATCTAAACATGGCCTTCAAATTTGATGACAAACAATCACAATTACCTGATAAGTCCACTGATTCAGCAAGGGGGTAACTGGATCATCCCTCCTATCAATTACCAGCAATAGTGGAGAAATTTCTGTTTGTCTGAAAGTGAATAGCCCACTTTCTTGCTGGTACATCAGCTTCTGTTAACAGATATTATTACTGTACTTGAAACACCGTTCTTGGAGCAAGCTAGAAAGTTCTCATTATATCAACAGGTTTTATAAAATGTAGAGTCGGTAGGGAACATTTGAGTGAGGTCCAAGTACAAGGGGAGATACAAAACCCAATTTTACATTCAAAATGATAATGCTGATGTGCAATAATACCTATTTACAAAAATATTGGAATATGACTAAACATACCGCTGTTTCCTGTGCAATCGTTTTTGCAATATCAGATGTTCTCTGATAACGAATAACCGGTCTTCGTTTCAATGCCAGAAAAATAGATGCAATGCCATCAACAACTCGGTGTCTGAAGCGCTGTAAATTTGAAACATCTTCAACAGCTGGTAGCATATGAACGTGATTTGACGGTATATTCAAGGTGAAATGATAAGGATCAATCGCAACAAAGTCCGCATAGAATTCCTGCACATTAAAACAATAATCATTACTATGAAGTGCGGAAACATGAGTAAGCAAGATATGAGGTATGATGACAACTACGCTTGTTATTATTGTCCTGATTATGGGAGTGGCACGGCTCGTACATCAAGCAAGCAGTTCATTTCAAAAAAAACTTTACTAGATGTGCATGCAACAGATATATGACTTGATAGCAAAATAAAACCAATTCCAAGCAGTCTGAAAAGGCAACTACATTCAAACCAATAATAACAATTTTATGAATTCTTTACAGAAGTAGACGTATGCCATCCGTCCAACCTTTCCTTATTCATCTGCTAATGTTACTAAAGCGCTATTCAACATATTCTTAAGAATAACAACCGATCTCTCAACGGAATCAGGAACTAACATTCCTACATTACCTAAAACCTAATTGATAGACTATTGTACGGGAACAAGTACCTGAACTTGTTGCACAACTTCATGCTCATCCGAATCGGCTAAGTCCCGAATCTGAGTATCCTTCAATACGTTGGAGAAAACTGTGAATTCAAGTACGACATAAAACAGAAATGAGCTCCAAATAATCACAAATTCCAGAACCAAACAAACAAAGAAGCTAAAAAACGCACAGAGATGATACTCTCCGAATCTCGGAGCAGCCAAATGCCGACGCAGCTTCTGAATGTTATCTGACGTCGGCGCAACGAAGTAAATGGCCTTCAGATGCGTCATCGCCTCTCTCGACTTTGAAATCGAGTCCACCAGTTCCACTAAGAACACTTCCTTCTGGAGAAGCTCCGATTGCGAATACGCCACGCTCACTACGCTGACCTGGACCACCGGAAATATGACGTAATCAAAATCAGAAAAGGCGAGTGGTTTTGAGAGATTGATGGGTTTTGGATTTGAGAGATTTTGTGTTACCGTGTGGGAATCGAGGACGAGGACCTTCATGCCGGAGATGTCCAGAAGCATGCGGCTGATGTAGTCGCGGACGAGGGAGACCAGCACCATTTCTCCTGCGATCTGCGGCGGAGATTGCCACGGCGATGATGGTGAGGAGTTGGAATTGGGAGATCTAGGAAAAGAGAGGGAGGTGAGAAATGGGTAGGGGTGGGCAAATATGGACTTTAATCGAAAACCGAAAAAACCATCTGAAAAATCGGATCGTATAACTGAACCGATTAAAATATGTTAAAAAATAACGTAAACCGGTCTAAATCGGTTTATATCGGATTGGTTTCGGTTTAGCCTAAAATACGGTCCGAATTAACCGAATATTTTATATTTGATGTTATATTTTTTTAATACGTGTTACTTTATTATTAGTTAATATATTTCTTATTATGTGTCACCTTAAGAAGACAAAATTTATTTATCAAATTATACGTATTTATATACACACTATATAACTCACATTCTTGAACAAGTATACTATTATATATATATATACTTTGACAAATAATTTAAGCATGACTATAAATTCGTGAAAAAATAATAATTGAGAGAAAAACCTAAAACTATATACGTATTAATTTTTATATGGAAAAAAAACAAAATAATAATTTTTTTAAAATGTCTCATTTTATTGTTTTAAATTCGGGTTAAATCCTAAACCGATCCAACCCGATCCGGTTTCCGGTTGATCCGATTTTAAAATTTGGTTCCGGATAGAAGTTTCACAAATCCGAATAATTCGGATTGGATACGGTTTGGACCAAAAACCGATCCGATCCGAATATGCCCACCCCTAGAAATGGGGAGAGGAAAAGAGATGCGGTTGAACATCGAAACGCACCGTTTAGAGCATCTCAACCACTCTTTATAATTTATCTGCTAAGCACAAAATTATTAAAATTAAATAGTTAACTCTAACCCCTTTTTTAATTAGTACACTACAATTTAATAACTAAATTTCAATTTACAAATATATTATTTAGACAATATCTTACATTTTTATGAACATAAATTAATAAATTAGGAAAGGTTGATACCCACATATCATTTGTCAAAATATATTTTGTCAAATTACCCTTAATGAAATTTTAAGACAAATTGATATTCACATATTATCTGTGATTATATATTTTACCAAGGATTAATTACAAAAAACCACCCGAACTATGATGTTTTTTTTTCATTTTCGTACCTAACTATCAAAAATTTACATTTACATACATCAAATTTCATTTCGTTAGCATTTTGATATCTTGATCACTAACACCGTTAAATTTCAAAGACATTTTCGTCATTTCATCAAATGTATCATTCTTACATTTACTTTCTAATAAAATTTCCATAGATATTTGATTTTTCTCAACATATCCATCGAGATTTTCTTTTTTTGAACCACTTATTTTTTCATAATCGTTGATATTTTAGTATTTGATTGTAATTTATCTAATTATAATGAATTCAATTGTAAAGCCAAATATATATATATATATATATATATATATATGAGTTCTATTAACTTTTATCATTGTTGCAAAAATAAAAATTTAATTTTACAGATTTTTTGAATATTTTTCCTAAAGTAAATTGTTCTATTTGTATTTGATAACCTCAAAAAATAAATTATTTTTTTAAAAGTAAATGTGAAAATGATACATTTGATGAAAAGACAAAAATTCCCTTCAAATTTATCGGTGTTAATGTTCAATGTATCAAAATGCTAACGGAATGTAACTTCGGGTATGAAAATGCAAGTTTTTGATAGTTAGGTATGAAAATGAAAATAGCATCATAGTTTCGGGTGGTGTTTTGTAATTAATCCTTTTACCAAACTACCATGCACGCTGTTACTGTCGAGTTGAAAGGTGTTACTACCCGAGTTGAAAAGTGCTACTGCTATTGCAATTTTTTTCATGAAATTCTTTGATGTTGACGTGGCGCGCTGCTACTGCCGAGTTTAAAGGTGCTACTGTCTGGTCGGAAGGTGCTACTACTGGCACTATTCTAATTTTTCCTGACAATTCTTTAATGTTGTCGCACTGTTGCTGCCCGAATCTGCCGCTGGTGCACTGCTACTACCAGATCTTGATGCTAGAGCGCTGCTACTGTCAGAAAGATGTTACTTGATAGAAAGATGCTATTGTTGACGAGAAACCTGCTACTGTCAGCGACAACGACGAGAAACCTACTACTACTGCTGATCTAAAATCTACTGCTACTACCAACTAAATAGCTATTGTTACTGCCAAAACCACAAGAAAAAACTTATGTTGCTACCAAATGTGTATAGTAGCACACAATAGCAGATGTAAGGGAGCACAGTAGCAGAACTTTTAGTGATCATATCATTACAATTTGAAAGGTGAGGTCACAAAGCACAAAACTTTTACTAGGCACAATTCTATATCCAGATTTCGTCCCAAATCACAATCCCTTCCAGAAGTAGCAGGAAACCCTTCCAGCAAATCTCACCGTAACAGAAGCAAGTTACCATTCCAACTTCCAGTAGACCACAGTAACAGCTAATTACCTTTTAAATCTCAACAGTAACAGCAGATGGACAAACACATATACAAGCCCTTATCACCATCAACACTGTCGCATCCGTCATGGCCTTCTCCGATCACCTCGCTGAGACAGTAGCAACGACGTCAAGGCCAGATTATTATGGCGGACCTAGTCAACGACGCCAGACAGAATCTTTTCCTCAGTCAATAGATCGTGCCAATAAAAACTAGGTCGTGAGTTTGGAGCTTCTGTAATGGGACGATGGTTTAGGCCTTGGAGTCTTTCAATTCTTTTATCCTTGATCTCATCTTCCAAACCTGCTCCTCTACATACCATAACTGCTACTGGATCTTCCAGCTTTGCTCCTAGGAGCTCCAATCTGGAGTTGGCGTCAAACAGAGAGAGAAAGATTGCTTATCTGGAGAAAAAGATGAGCAGATCTAGAGAAAAGATGAGCAAATCTGAAGAATAGACGAGCAGATATGGAAAAAAAGATGATGAGATGAGAGAAAGGAGATATAAAACCTAGAAGGTATAATGATATTTAATTAGTAAAATTTGGATCAGGTCTGCTATAACTTGGTTTTGGGCTTGGGTTGGTGTCCTAATTTGTATAACAAATTATGGAAAAGGATTTTTTGTGTTTACAAATTTGGTTGGTTCCTTATATGTGATTCTCCCTTTTTATTTGATTGTACAAAATTAAATATATTTTTTTGGTATAATTTATGAATATATATATATATATATATATATATATATTTATACAAATTAAACCCAAATTTAGTATTCAATGTTTTAAATTTATGATATTTTCCCTTTTTAGAGGGGAGAAAATAAATTCTATAAAATAAATAATAAATTTTAGAGATTTCTAAGTGATTATATAAATTTAGGGCTGGACAAAATGTCCGAAGAAAAAAAAACTCGGACCGACGGGCCCGGCTAAGCGAGCCGGGCTTTTTTCCGAGCTCGTGTGTTGTTATGTGTTGAACGGGTCGAACTTTGTTGTGAGCGGGTCGGGCCCGGGCCTTCAAATTCTTAAGCGAAAAAACCCGGAAACCCAAGTACTTATGTGTCATTCTCTAATCGGCTGTCATAGTGAGTTTAAAGTTGTAAAATAGATCCAATCACACTAGAACAAACCACTCTAAACCAAAATAATCCTAAATCTGATCGACTCTGCCTCACTCTCAGGGCGCGTTTACTTTCGCTGAATGGGAATTGTCCGATTTGGAATCATTCCCATTCCGGGTTGAACCGGTGTTTACTTATCTTAACATGGAATCAAACAGGCGTGGGTCCCACACTTGAACCCGGAGTCATTCACCCTTTTCCTTTCCGGACGAAGGGGTTGGTATTGAATTTCATTCTCCTGAATCAAATCACTCCTCCTTTCTTTATTCCTTCTCTTTCCCATTCTTTATCTTTCCCATTCCCTCTTAATCTTATTCCTGTTTAGTAAACGCACCCTCAATCTCACTCACCTCCCTCATGGCTCCCTCTCTCTTTCTGCTCCCTCTCTCACAGTGACTCAGGTGCTGAAACCCCAAAAATGCTGGGCCGACTCACCTTAATTCGGGTCCAAGAGATCCGCCGAGTCTTCAAGAGAAGCATATGCAGTCGGAATCTGACGCTAGACTGCAAAATTGGCGGGGTGGTGATTAGGCGGGGCCGGGTAATGATGGGACACTGATCGGGGCTAGGCTCTGAGAAGCACAGGGGCTAGTCTGGGTTCATTCACAACCGTGCAAGATTACGTAAAAGCATTGTTAGAGAAAGTTAGAGCTGTGGCCACAGCGGCTCACTAAGCTAGGGAGGCGGCGCACAAGGCAGGACGAGTGCCGATCTGCTTCAGATCGATATTGCCTCTTCCTCTCACTCATTGTCGCCGGTGTCGAATCGTTGTCGCATTCTCAAGAGACTACTGCGCAAGGGTACTAAACGATTCTTTCTCCTGTAATGTTGTTGACTTGTTCTATTTCAATTTCTGAGCTATTGTGAAATCAGTGTGTGCTATTGTGAATCGATGATTTGTGTGTTTTGTGTTTCTTCTCACTTCTCAGTTTTGGCCCCGAAAACCCAACGGGCTCGGCCCGTTTTATACCAGTTGGGTTTTACCTGGGACCTGCGTTCCAGTCTCAGGCTTTACCCGGGCCCTGTTTTTTTAACAGTTAAACCCGACCCGACCCGTCATATTACCACCGGGTCGCGCCCGGGCCTTGAAAATAACAGTCTAGGCTCGACCTGTGTCCAGCCCTATATAAATTTTAAGAATTTCATAGATATAAAGGATATTTGTGTTTCTTCTCACTTTTTATAAAATAAAGAATGTTTTACATAAGATGCAAATTTACGGACCGTCTTTATTTGCCCACCCAAGTGTACATCATCCTAACATGTTGACATATGTCCCTTCAAATTATTAAAATTTATTCTTAAAAATAAAATTGTCACTCGGCTTAGAACGTGCGGGACCTATCTCAAGAGAGATTTACTCGTAATCCCTCTTGAGAAGGGATAACCTTTTTTTCCAAACCATTTTCAAACAGTCCAAACGATACCGGAATATACCTCACAACCGGAGGTTATCCTGATTTCTGCATTTGGATCTCAAACCAATCATTTTAGAGGACCTAGGGTTCTAACATTATTTGTGACTGCACCCGAATCCCGGTCAGGCTGCCTACGTACCCTGTATTCAGGGATCAAGCCACACGTAGCTCTTATTTTAATTAACGTCCTAACCGGGCAAAATCCTGTTTTTCTATTTATCGGTTGCTAAACTATTAAGGATAGCATACGTTTAATACAAATCCGGAGTTTAACCTCTCCGCCGAGATATCCACAATCCAGCTAACTATTGGTATTAATACAAACATTCAACCACAACTATATGCAACATTCACACATACAAAATATAACATAAATGCATCCACGTAGATAACAAATCCTCCAGGAGCATAATTGTAATATCAATTGGAGGGTATCCTTGTAATTATTTTAAACTATCAAGGGTAGTATAGTCAATTCGACCTCATTCCCAGTTTGGTAAATATCCAAAACTGTCAAAGGCATTTATGAAATTTTAGCCGCAATGGCATCCCTGTAATTATTCAAACTACTGAGGGCAGTATCGTCTTTTTAACCTCAGTGGCAGTCTTCTAATTATACAAAACTGCTAAGGGAATTTCTAGGATTTCAGTCCTAATGGCAATCCTGTAATTAACTCAAACTACGAGGGGTATTACCAGTATTTCAGTCCTGATGGTACCCCTGTAATTACTCCAAACTGCCAAGGGCAGTTTTGTCTTTTCACACTCGCGATAAATGGTAAAAATACCAGATCTACCGCGGTAAAACTCAGGGATTTACCCCTTTTTTCCCTGGCATCACCGATCGGCCCTCTGGCCGATTTCAAACCTTACTCCGCCATCCTTATCTCCTCACCGATCAACAAAACCACAACAAACCTCAACAAGAAAATGTAAAGGGGAAGAGAAGGTTACCCTTTATGCAGCACCTCCCCGATCGAAACCTCCTCTGCTCACTGGGCTTCCACCTCCACTATGGACTCGCCTCCACGTATGGAACCTCTCTAGAGCTCAACGAAGTCCAACTCGTCCTCCCCTGCTCTCTGACGAGCCACTGCTCGAGACCGAAACCACATCTCCGCTGGTGACGCAGCCTAGCCGGAACAAGACGAGCGGCGACACAAACTAAACGTCAACGACGACATGGCTGGTCGGAGGCTCGAGGAAAATGGACTGAGGAAGGGACGGGAAGAGAGAGAGAGAGTGTTGTAGGAGAGAGAGGTCAGAGTCGAAGAGAGAGAAAGTGCAACCCGGTCTCCCCCCAACCCGATCCAACTATTTACCGCACAGTAACAACACATTATCTCAAATAACTTCCGCATTCGAGCTTCGATTAATTCATAGGACAAACCCACTGGTTCTCATATAAGAGAGGGACATAAAGCCTAAATCTCATATTGCCTGAACATCCCAAAATAATATCAGTAGTTCTCAATCATATGCATTCTAACAAGCACTATTTTTTAGCAAATAGTTCATCATTGGCTACTCCATTTGCTTTACAATTTCGACGACATACTAGAAAGACAATGTTCATACAGAGCCATAAATTATTATGTTTATCAGCTTTCTTACAATGTTGTCACTGGAAAATAGTCACAATGACACTAAGTTTTATCTTGTCATTATAAGGCTGCGACCATTTAACGAAGCAAGAAACTTACCGCTTTCCTAAAACAAACATGGTACACAAGACGCGCAAACCAGGATGTACCCCACTTATCCAGACCAAATAGAGATATAAACTTATCGTAGACATGACTATTACAACTAACAAACCAAATAACCAAAACACCATAGAAAAATTAATTCTAAAACAAAAGAATAAGTGAGCCCACCAGCGTTGGCCTAATAGTATAGGACCAACCCAACAACCTAAGAACTAAGAGGACCCAAGTGGGTCAGAGTTTACCCGCATGTGTAGCTGGCCGATCGGAGTCTCAATCTTCAATAGATCCCCTTCGTCTTCCATGATAACCAACTAACTTCGGCGACCAGATCTCGTCGTCTCTTGGTTTCAACGCAAAACCAGATTCAAGACTGTAACGATCAACCTGATCTCCATCAAATTGTGCAGCCCCATCACAAGGGGTATAACAACGACATCCCGCTTCCGCTGCCCACCAGATCCCCACCACCGCACACCTGTACCCGGCCGTCGCTTCGTCCATGCTTGAAACCGCCACCGTGCATATCAGAAAAGATCAAGTGGAACCTGACATCTCTTTCCCTAACACGACCACTGTCTTCCTGACCTCTTGTTCTGAAGTCAACACCACCGTTCCTCGTTAGAGGACCCACATAACAAGGTCGCCTCGTCTGACGACTACGTCCCATGGACGCGCCGTCAAACGGATCATTGAGGTTTTCTTTTAGGGTTTTCTCTCTCTTCGGCTTAAGTGGAGTGAACCCAAGTTTTTAGGGTTTGGTTTCTTAATCCTACTGATGTTCAGTAAATTATTAAAATTTAGTAAATACTTATATATTTGTATTTATCATAATGTTATTGACTATCAATAATAGCATATGATACAGACCCTCAATTGTGATGATATTTTGATTAGGTCTTTGCACTCTTTTAATGACCCTCAATGATTTCTTATTAACCCTTATAAAACCACTTATGGTCATAAGCACTAATATATCTAAATTTATCGTAATGCTACTGATGTTTAAAAATGACACAATACTAATGACCCTCAAAAATATGTAAAGCTACTGACCTTAAAAAAGTGGGTGAAGCTATTCACACATCCTACACATATTTATAATGAGTTTTCAAAAAAGTAGCTGACACTACCTAAGTAGCATGTAAACGTCTAGACAACCGTGATTCTAAAAAAAGGGTTTTCAAAGCACGACGGGCGCTAAAGAAATGGAGAACCTTGAGAAGGTAGATGCTAAAAAGACAAAACAGAAAGAAGATGGCGTAGCTGCATGCTAGAATTTTCCAAGAAGAATGATGGATTTTCTTCTTTTTTGGGGTCTAACCTATAAGATGTATACGTCTCAATCACTATTAAATTACTGGTGGCTTTATTTTTTCATGAGCTAGTGGCTTTCTCTTTTGGGTAAGTTACATATAAGTAATAGACTAAACGAGTCTAAGCCCAAACTTAATAGTATCTGGTCTGATCTGAATTTTATCAGTTAAAGAGGTAATTATACTACCTGGAAGCCGTGTGTATCTATTATCAAATAGGTGAATATATGCACCTACGACAACTTACATAGACTGACATCTGCGGTCAGATTTGCAGTTGCTTGAGAATATTTTTTGTTATCTTTGGAATATAGGTTCGATATGTCTTGATTCGCAAGTAAGAGAAAAACCTAGTATTCACTATATAAAGGGGTCAATGGCGAATGAAGAAGAGAGCAATTCATCAACAAACAAAACCTTTGCATCTTGTAAAACAAGCTCCCCTAAGAGCACCTACACAAAAACTTCTTGAGTCTTTTTATTCCATCAAAGTCATATCTGTAGGCATTTCTTGCATTTACCTCACCAATACCCGACCAGTTGGCAGTTCCCGCATCTACCTCACTAAGCCTCATTTGTAAGCAAACAATTCATTTATACTTCACAAAGACCTATCCGTATGCGAATACCCGTAAAACCATTGTTAGAGCGTAACACTTCCAGTAAATATCCTTGTTTGTCAAATAATCTTTTGGCGAACACCCTATGATTCTGATATACCTTTGCCCGATCACAACCGCTCGAGTAAGATTCTTATGCTTTACGGTAAGCGAAGAAAAATCCTAGTCGCTCCTCGGTTAGGTCTGAGAAGAACCTGAGTGTTGGCTTGATAAACGCTTGCACATCAGTCGTTTGAGGAGGAAGTCAGAAGGCGAAAGATAACAAAGAGCAAGGTTACACCTAACCCAAAGGTGTTGGCACACTTCTAAGCTAACCCAAATTCACCCTGAAACATACACGTTTCTCAATGATGTTTTTCACAAGCTTTACTCGATTCAGTTATCTCATATTTTCTAGAAGAATCCTGAAAGCAAATTTGCTCACCCTTCCCCACCCACCTAGATGTATGACACCTGTCCATTGTGTTTAGCCACCGTAACCATGGTTAACAAATATGTATTTATATGATAATTAATTATATTGTTATCTAGTTATACTTAATTTAATCCATTTTTTTCTTTTATTTTCCTAAAACAAATCGAATCACATCTTGTACGTGATATGAGAGTTGCAGATACGATTTGATTGAATAAAAAATAAAAAAAGGAAGAAGAAGATACAATTTGAAAAACTAAAACCCAGTAAGAACTTGCAAATGATATGTTTCTCAGTGGAGCCTATGCTTCTGCTGGAGATCTCATCAATTCTGAAGTGTATGTTTATAAACTTTAAACAAAGAAATTGTTTGATTTCAAATATTGGTCTTCATTTTTGACCGCAGATATGTGAGAGATTGTTGTGTTATTGGAAACAAATTTCCTTCAATTTCTCTGTATTTTTAGGGCTGGTGTAAACTGGCATGTTAGGGTTCTTGAAATTTGTTGGGCGGTTTGAACGACGGATTATGCGAGTGAATGGCCATGTTGTGCCCATGAATAAATGGCTGACCCTATTCAACGTCACTTGTTGTGCCAATTGGCTCTCCATTTCTGTCAGTCTTCTCAACCATTGTGCTTTGGCTCCCCCTCATGTTGCCGCTCTTGTTCTCTCAGAGCATCTGCAGCGGTGTAGATTTCAGCACGAGCAAAGAGGGAAATCGGCGGGCCACGCCGGAGATAGCACGAGCAAGAGAGAAATCAGCGTGCAGCGGGGGAGGTGGAGGCCGGCGACCGCTCGTTGACGTCGAGCACCAGCGCGAGCACGAGCAATCCTTGCTCGAGTAGCAGCACGAGCTGTTCGATCTAAAGTGGCTAATCATATCGGCAGCACACCAAACAGAGCCAAATTCCTCCAAAGCGCATCTGCGGCCACTCCGATTATGCTTATAGTGAGCTCAATCCGGTGCTGATTCGCCACGAAAATCGACATAATGACAACAATCACCAACAACACAAAAACTAAAACCAGAATCCTGTAAACAAGAGGGAAAGACTCGCTGCATGACGAGCTGATGGTGCAGGCGACGAACCAATAGACGTCGAAGAAGATCGGGAAGATGCCGACAACGAATGTAGAGAGGACCAAGAGGAGGAAGAGGAGGAAGGCGAGGTCTTTCAAGGGGCGGGGGTCGTGGTTGAAGGAGATCTGGAGGTATTGGGTCGGGTTGGAGGAGGAGTCGGGTCATTGGTCGGAGTAAGGAGGAGGGGGCGGGTCGTCGGGTTTGGAGAGGAGGGGAGTGGACGACGAGTCGTGTAGGGAGATGGGCTTGCTGTCTTCTTCGGAGCTGCCCATCACAGATAGATAGAATGAGAGAGAGTGAGGTTTGGTGATGATGGGTCTGTTGCGGTGGAGTTGACTGGTGAACTGAAGAGTGAGTGGAAATATAGTCATGTTTTTTTTTAAAAAAAATCGATGAATAGTAATAGGAGGTGCTATTTTTTCCACCGTTGCACGAAAAAACTGCATTGCACCTCCTATTGCTCAAATAGTGTTTGCTCCTCCTCAAAATAGGAGGAGCAAGCGAAAAAACCGCTACAGATGCTCTTAGAGGTTCATCTCACTCTCTTAGTTTAATCAAAAATGGTGGCCGCTCTTGTCAAGATTTTGTATTTGACTGAGAAGTTTAATTATTTGATATATACCAAAAAGGGACATTATTTCCGCGGACAGACAAAAAACATCAAGCTAAATTTGATTGGTTAATTTGTCAATGAAACAAAGAAGCGAATCACCCTCCACGCCAACACTACAACACAAATGGAAAAACCTCGCTGACATTATTTGCTGTATACAAAAAAGGGGCATTATATCTGCAATTACAAACTGTTTAATTTGTCCGGTCATATTAATCATCCTATGATTCCAATCTTAGAAGCAAGCTTAACAACAAAGTAATGATACCAAAATAGCAAGCTGCTATTATAAACGTTAATGGTGGGTAAAAGAGAATAAGGCAGTTTAAGAGTACTGAAAACAACATAATCATTCCACGTTTCGAACCTGATTAACCCAACCTTTTCTGGCGACATTGAAATATTGAGTCTCAACTCGTTGATGCCTTGTCGAAGTTGTCTTAAATAACCAACCTGACAACAGTCGCTTTGTTACATTTAACAGTGAAAGCAAATTTCTCGACACATTTCAGTTGAGAGGTCAAGTTTCAGATCAACCAGAGCCACCGAACAGAAGTGACCAAACTGCCCTCACCCTCCACCTTTCCCTTGCTGCCCTGCTTCCCTTCCAGCAGCTTCTGCAACTAAAACAAGTCTTCCCTGCCAACACCCACTTTGGTGAATGTGTAAGATTGTTGGTTTACTGTGTTCTTGTGATTGTAATAGATTCTGTGCTCGTTGGTCTTCTTCAAGTTTGAGTCTTGGTTTCAATTCCATGGTTAGTTCATGGTTTATTGATAGATAAGTGGGTTATTCATTTATGATTTCTGTTGGAATTCCTTTTCATTTGGGTGTTTGCAAAACGATGGAGATGGTGAGGAATGTTAATTGGGACTCATTTGCTCAATTCAGGTCTTTCTACAAACGGGTTTTGAAATTTGGCAATGAGATGATGAAGGGTTATTGGAAGGTTTGGATCTTTCACACTTTCCATGGACCAGTTGCAATTGGTTCACTGGTATCCTTTATTTTAGCCATGGTATTTGCATATATGTATTTGTTTCCCACTGTTCCCCCAGTAGTTCGTAGTTATGGGATTTCCGATTCGGGTAGTTTAAGTTCAGGTGGCTCTGTAGATGATTGCAATGTTTATGAAGGAAGCTGGATTGCAGATGAAAGTTACCCCTTGTACAATGCATCACTATGTCCATTTGCCGAACACGGATTTAATTGCTTGGCTAATGGAAGGGAAGATATGGGCTATGCCAAGTGGAGGTGGAAGCCTAAGAATTGTGATATTCCAAGATTTGATGCACGTAGGGTTCTTGAAGGGCTTCGTGGAAAACGAGTTGTTTTTGTGGGTGACTCACTAAGTAGAACACAGTGGGAGTCTTTGATATGTTTACTCATGACAGGGGTGGAGGATAAGGATAGTGTTTATGAAGTGAATGAGAATAAAATCACCAAGCAGATTAGATTTTTATCGGTACGGTTTACGACATTTGATCTCAGAATGGACTTTTATCGGTCAGTTTTCCTAGTGCAGCCTGCTTCAAAGCCAGCGAGAGCACCAAAGAGGGTTAAGTCATCACTCAGAATCGACAAGATGGATGATATTAGCAAAGAATGGATTGATTCAGATATCTTGATCTTCAATTCAGGGCACTGGTGGACGCCAAGTAAACTTTTTGAACTGTGAGTTTCCTAATCTTCTTAGCACTGTCTCTCTTAAGTCCTGTTTTTGATGTTTTACTCACAACAGCTCTAGAGTGGTTTTATAATAGTAATACTTACAAAGTTGATATATGTATCAAATGCATGCTGAAGTTTCAACTTGTACATCTGTACCTAAAAAGGTGGTTTAAGGGCTTTGCATGTTTCTTAATATTGATAAGATGGTGTAATGACCTCTCTTATTTGCGAGAACCAACGGGCAAGATTTTCCAAGAAAGGTTGGTACTGATGTGACCAAGGGATTGGTTGAGTTCCCTGTTTAAAATAGCGTGCCTCAAGGCGCACCTTAGGCGTAAGGCAAGGCGAGACGTGACTATTTCGCCTCAAGGCGTCATCTAAAAGGCGTTTGTCCCAAAAGGCGAGTAATAGCGCGTCCCAGGGCGAAAAAGACGAAAAAAGCGCGCCTCAAGTACTCCAAGGCGTGTCTTGAGGCATCACTTCTTTTTAGTAAAACAGTTAAACTACATCGTTTTATTTTGCGTTTAAAGATAAAATCTAGGATTTAAAGAGAAAAAAATTGGGTTTCAAGGCATGCAAATGCTCTTAGTAACAAAGAGGGAAGAAAATGCAATGAGTGAATGAATTTACGTTAAATTTAGACATTGTGTTCATATTGTAGCTACTTAATTTCAATTTTAAATGTAAGAATGTATTTTAATGGCTTTATATCATTAATTTATTTATTTTTATTTTAAATATTAGAATGTCTCAAAGGCTTAGCATTTTCGCCTCAAGGCTTGAGGCTCCAACTCGACGCCTCGCCTCACTCCTTCGCCTTTTTAAACATAGGTTGAGTTTTTTTTATGTTACAGAATTGATAACTGTTGTGGCTCCTGCATAATTGTTTTAAGAGTATGCCTGTAGAATACTTTAAAGGATCTCATAAGTATACCAGTATCATAGATTCATAGTGCTTTTTGTTTGAATTTTTCTGCTGAATTTTAGGCCATTAATAGAAGGCAATGCAATTCAGGCAGTTAAGTCAAGGTGTCTATTGCCTCTAAATACATCTTAGGTGATACGATGGGCTGAACATGTATAAATACATTATAACTTTGCATTACCCTTTAAGTCCTGTTACCAAAATAAATAAATAAACCCTCTAAGTCCTACTTCTGTAGTCAACATCGTTACTACAGTACCTACTGCAGTACTGCCATTAGCTATGAGTTCTCAAGTAGAGACAATTGACAGAATATTTCCAGCTATACTTGTGTAATCCCATCCCACTTCCTTTCGCCTGTTTGGATCTTTGTCATCATCTGTCTATGTGGGTGCATATGCGATTGTATTTTAGAGCTTTCCAATATATGATAGTTGGTCTTCCCCTATTATTCTTTATTTCTTTTCCTTTATAATCAACCTATATGTGATATATGGCATACGCATCAGTGGTTTTTTATTTTTTTATTTACTTTTATTTTTTATGATTATGCTTCTCAACATAGTGATACCATTGGCTTCTCAGTCATCTTTCCTTGATTTTATATACAAGTTCAGCTTGATCTTTGGTTGGGAAGGAAATTTCTAAAATGCATTTTGAGACTGCTTCCACAGTTGCACCTAGCTTCTTTTTTTGGATTTATTTTATAATATTTATTGTCTGTTGATTTGTTAATAAAGAACCAAAGCACATACATAGACCATGGTAAAAATCAGGGAGCCTAACTTTGATTTGGACAGGGGCTGCTATTTCCAGATGGGTAAATCATTGAAGCTTGGAATGCCGATCACCACTGCCTTCAAAAAAGCTATGAACACTTGGGCATCTTGGGTTGAGACCACAATCAACACAAACAGAACAAGTGTCTTTGTCAGGACATTTGAGTCATCACATTGGAGGTGCACTGTTTAGTCTTTATTAAATTGGTTGCCTACTTTCGGTTATAGCTTGTTATGGTTTCTTCTGTCCAATACTCCTATTGCATGCAGTTCTACAACTTTTTCATCTTTGGTAATATATTTTATCTCTACTTGGTGTTTAGTATCTGTTTCGGCGAAGTAATTAATTTCTTTTTCCTTTATATGTTACTCTGCTCAGTGTGTCAATAGACTCAATACTATGCCACTGTTATGTTTATTTGTCCTGTTAGTATTGTTTGGCAGGGCAGTTTATTAAAAAAGGCAATAAAAATAAAATCTCATGGACCTGAACTATATATAATGCGTATGTTTTTATGGAGGGTTCTTGGTTGACAAGATATGAAAGGTTATTGATCTGAATATGGAATGCTCTTGTCTGATTGGCTGATCTGAAGTTATTCAACCTGTTTACGTTGAGATACAAAATAAGCTATGCAGAACTTGACTGCTATTGACTCTTGTATTTGTACCAGTGGCCGACACCATCATTCTTGCAAAGTAGGTCAACGCCCTTGGTTAAGATCCTGGGGAATGGACCGAAGCCCAGTTTCAGACACTATTATAAAGGTTGTGAGCAAAATGGCAGTTCCTGTAACGATTATGCATGTTACACCTATGGGATCATTCCGAAGTGATGGTCATGTGGGTCTTTGGAGTGATAATCCATCTGTGCCAGATTGTAGCCATTGGTGCCTACCTGGTGTACCTGATATGTGGAATGAAATTCTCTTGTCATATCTGCTACCATGAAGTTGCTAATAGACCTCCTCATTTTGCTGCCAGCATCAGTGTGTTTGTTGCAACAGCATATACATTACGGAAGCCACTTCAAATTTTATCCCCTTGGAGAATCCTTTGTTATACCATCACTCGGCAGTGGCTGCAGAAACAGGAAAACTTGAGTCGAATCTTTCCTTGTTGTAACATAAGTGCTCACAAGAACTAGTAATTTAGGAGTATAATATGTATGAAAACAAGTGCTTATAATGCCCAGTTGGTGCATCATTTGTAAATTGAAATAGAATTTTTTCTATACATGGACCACAAATTCTGAGATTTGTTTTTTGGGTCAACAAAATTTCTGAGTTGATGCAGGCAAGTTTCTGAGGCATCGAAATTAAGTTGCTTGCTAGCTAGCTCTTTGCTGTGTACCATTGATGGATAAACTTGCTCTTTCACTTCCTATTCATATAACTGCTAGACATGATATGGTCATGTGTAGGCCTGTAAAATGGGCAGGGTTGGGCCGACCCGGTCTTAAGATATGATGACTCATATACTACTCGGTCATGGGTTTTTTAAACCCTATATGCAAAATGGACCCTATATAAATATTAGAAACCCGAACTCAGTCCGTGGGAGGGTAGAGTTTGGGCCAAGATGGGCTTCATGTGGCCCATGTAATTAAATGAATTAATTTTAAAGTTATTAATAGTAGTTTCGAGAGTAAATGTATTCGATTTAAATAAAAAAGTTCCTTTTATAGTTATTTTTTGTAGTGAAATTGTAATACAATTAATACACGATTATAGAATTCTTTAAAAAAAATTGATATCTAAATTCATATATTTACACTTTTTGGAAGGGCGAATCTGCTCCAACCCTAATTATACCATTTGAACAGGGCTATAGGCCAGTACAGGGCTTTAAAAGTGTACTCATACCTTGCTCATTGAAAAATGAGCCAAGCAAATCCCACCCATTGGCTTGAGCTAGGCCAGACCTTAGCCCATACAGTTGGGTTAAGTTTGGGCGTATCCGTCGGCCGTCGGCCCTCGGCTGGGATTGCATGCCTAGGCATATGCATAATATGTTTATACACTTCAATTTCTTGAACTCCAAGAATAGTAATCATCATTCACTAACGTATTTGCATTTTTTTTGAAAAGATGCAGACTTGATGTGGTCTTCTGATATTTCAATTCCCAGCTTATCTTTCTAAAGTATCCACCATCCATAACATCAATACCGCTCAAGTTGTCTTTGTATGGGAGTTTCAAGTTTTGTATAGCGTTGAGGATTATACGAGTTTGGTGATCGTAGACAAGTTTATCTAGCCTTGAGCATTATAATCACTGATCATTCCGTTTAAGAAATTAGAAAACAGAACAATGTGCTTTGAGAAGTGCATTCCAATGCAAACAAACCTTCCCAAATCTTAGAATGAGAGTCAAGTCACCAAATTTTAAGCTTCTTACAGATGGATTCCTACCATTTTAGCACAAAATACTTGGTACAAATAGCAATTCATGTCCACCACTTTCTCCACAACAATCTTCCTACTTGCCTCATCAAATAACATTTGCAACAATGGCCGTTCCAAATTACTACTTCCCATATGCCTCTCCACCACCACCAGCTGTAAAGCCGCCAACTCACCCAGCGCCGCCACCACCGGCAGCAAAGCCGCCAAGTCACTCAACCCCACCACCTCCGTCAGCAAAGCCACCAAGTCACTCAACCCCACCACCCCCACCACATAAGCCATTTAGCCCACCGCCTCCTCATGTACACCCACCGCCAGCACTGCCACCCCATGCAGGCCCACCACCACCGCCATTGCCACCTTCTCCATCCCCGAATCACCCCACTGTCATAATCATTGTATTCATCTCATTTGGTTCTGTGTTCTTCCTTGCATTTCTTGCAATTGCTCTAAGCTGTTTCCTTAAGAAAAAAAAGAAGAGTACTATCCAAGAAACCGAGGTCATTCATTTCGACGAACATAGGAAGATCAAGAAGGCCATAGTCGAAGGTCCCCACGGACCACAAGCTGTGGTACTATCTGTTGATGATGATATTCATATAGATGAGGCGATCAGGAAAGATGAGACATCTGAAAAGAGATGGCCATATTCTTCGAGTTCAAATGATCAAGAAACTGAAATTATTCATGTCGATGGACATGAGAAGGTGAAAGAAGACCTTGTAGAAGGTCCTCATGGATCAAAAGCTGTGCTGTTGACTATTGATGATGATATCCATGTCGATGAGGAGATCAGAAAGAACGAAAGATCTGGTAAAAATGATCATCACCATTTGGACCAGGCGAGTCAATAAAAGTCTTCTGGACATTCATCCTCGTGTGCTATTATTCCCTTCATGTAATTCATAAAATTATTGTGATCGATGTATGCAATTCATTATTTCCTAATAACAACCCTGCAAAAATAGTCATTAATTTGATTATGCAGAATCATGCATGTTCTTATCAAAATGTCTGATATATAAAATTACAGTAGAAAAGAATGGTTTGATAATGGTTTTCAATGATATTATTATTCTCCAATGGAGGTATATATACAGACACAATCATAGATTTAATAAGAAAACAATATCTCATATATCTATACTGAATATTTAATCTCTATCTATAAGGAATGTATATATTTGAGAATATTCTACACTTCCCCTCAAGTTGGTGCATAGATATCGATCATGCCCAACTTGCATACCGAATTGTCAAATACTTTCCTTGACACCACTACCAGAACAGAGTGTTTGGGCGACGAAGCAATTTCGTCGACCTATTAAAAAATTTTATCGCCCAAGATCTTAAGGGACGAAGCGTCGTCGCAAGAAGTCCGTCGCCCAAGATCTTAGGCGACAAAAGAAATCACTGTCGTCGCCTAAGAGTTAAGTTAAGGCGACGACACATATTTCGTTTCCTAAACAGCCGTCATCGCTTAAGAGTCTCGTCGTAGGCGACGAAACTGGAGTCGTCGCCTAAGAGCGACTCTTAAGCGACGAAAAATTGTTCGTCAGTGAAGAGTCTAGATCTTAGGCGACGACGCCAGTTTCGTCGCCTAAGAGTTCTACCTTGGGTGACGATGCGTGTATATTCTTCGCCTTATAGTTTTAAAAAAAAAATTAAAAAAATTCTCTTAGGCGACGAAAGTGGTATATTTGGTCGCCTAAGTGATCTTAAGACGACGAAATGGTGCAAAAGTCGTTGCCTAAACCTCTCTTAGGCGATGAAAAATACCTTATTTCGTCGTCTGAAGTATTTTCTGTATTTTTTAATTTAGTTTAGTAAATTTTTATAAAATATAAATAACAACACAAAAAATTACAAGAACAAAACAACAAATTTTTCATTACAAATTATCTAAATTGTTCATAAACGTACAAATATATAAATTTAGTCCAAAGTAAATTCAATATCATCTAAATCGATCATGAAATCCGATTCTTGTGGTTTTCGAAGCTGAGGACGTTCCGGCGGCGGAGGCAGAATAGGACGCATTGGCATGGGAGGAGGAATTTGTTATGTTAACTGAGCATATAGACAATCCTGAAACCATTGCCCCAACTGCATCTGATGGTTTTCCTAGGCTGCATTACGCGCTTCATTATACTGCTCCCAGGCGTCTTCATAGGCACTCTTGGCGTTTTCATAGGCATTTAGGGCTGATGTGAAGACTCTCCTGGCAGCCTCCTGTCGCTCCTGGCGTTGTAGTCTCTGCTGCAGCCTCTCAACTTCTAACTGTAGTTGCACGTTGCTGTTTGAGGCTCCCTTCTTTCCTCCTTTGATTTGCTTCAGCTTTTGGTTTCCAACGCTACCTATACCCCGGCAGTAGAAGTTGTTTGTACGATGTGAAAAAACCGTGTCCATGATCCTCACCCTGATGAGTGGATCTAATCGGTCGATCCGGGACATGGCTTCAGACATATCCTCCTCCTATGTTTCCGGCCATGTCTCCGACACGTAATCACACATCACATCGGACTCCGCCGACCTCATCCTCTCCTAATTGGAAATATTAGAAACAAATTATTAATTAACATTAAATACTACATATAAGTAAAATTAAAAGTCTGAGATAACTTACAAAATCCTCCTCGGATTGAGGATACGCCTTATGAAACGTTCCCACGAACGGGTTAACCTCCGGATTGTCCCTCATCACCTCCTCCATGATGCAAGCAAACGGTTTTGAACCGGTATGATGGTTGGTCGTATTGCGTTGCAGGTTTGCAGCGTTTTTTTGAGAGACGGCTTTGAAAGAAAAAAAAATTAACCGTTAGTAAAATATTTATTTAATACGTATTTTTTAAATAATTAAGTACGACCTCGATAACTAATTAAGTAATTTATTTTTTATCTGTCTTTTTATGAGGGTTGTCGAATTCAACCGTCAGAAGCCAACGCCACTCGTGTTCGCTATATTGGAACTCAAGAGGGGTACCGAGCCGGCTGTTCCCGTGCGCTTTCCAGTGGTCCCTCAGTTTATGCTTCTACTCCCTAAACCTACATATACGACATCAAATATTAGATATATATTTAATATAATAATTCACGACAATATTTTTCCCAACGTACATACCTTTGGGAATGTTTTCTTCCAGCCATGGCCTCATCAACTCCTTGGACCCGTCGGGAAACTCAAAATATAACTGCATTTAGCCGTTTGTTAGTCTATTTTCTCGAAAAGTCAACAACTTCATTAGATAATATTATTATTGAGACTTTTTTAAAACTCACCGACATATCGTTATCGAGCTGGGTTTTCACGGAATCAAGGACGTCTTTCCATTCTCCCTACAACATAGAGCATTTAGCCATAATCATGGGTCCCGTGGCGCGGACGTACATGTTCCCCACGCTTGCTGATTCTGATTCCCCATTCGGACCAACCCAGAATAAGACTTTTTCTGATTTTTTGACTAGCTTCTCCAGGGCTTTGCAGATGACGATGTCTCTCTTATTCTTCGTCGGTTTGTCCCCGACGGTGCCTATGATATAATAAACTAAATTTAATATTAAAATCCATCATTAAATATAATAATTCAAAAAGCCTTGTAAATTTATTTACCTGAGGGTGATGCGGCAGAGTCAACAGATTCTGCCGGTGTAGACGCCTATTGTAGGGGCGCGGCGGCACATCGGCACGGTGGCAGGGACAGCGGCAAAGGAGAGGGAGAGGGACGCGGTAGGGGCAGCGACAGAGGAGAGAGAGAGGGAGGAGGAGGAGAGAGAGAGAGAGAGAGAGAGAGGGAGTGTGAGGGAGAGGGAAAGGGAGAGGGAGGCGAATCTACCCGACCTTCTTAGGTGACGAAATACTTATGTCGTCGCCTAAAAGGTAGGGTATCTCTCTTAGACGACAACATAAGTATTTCGTCGCCTAAGAGAGATACCCTACCTCTTAAGCGACGACATAAGTATTTCGTTGCCTAAGAGAGACCTTATGCGACGACGGCCACATTTCGTCGCCTTAGAGATGAATGTAGAATATATATATAGAACAAAAAGTACAAAGAAGAGGTAGGGGGACTAGACCAATACCTACCGACATCAAGAATGAAAACATGACGTACCCTAATGCTCAATTAAAACGATGATTCCATAAAACCTAAGGCTTGTAATTGGAATCATCTGATGAGTCCTCGTCGGTGTCAGAATTAATCTCTGGTAATCTATGCCTTAATTCATCGTCAGAGTCTTCGTCTCTTTCTTCATTTGGATCAACATCAATAAGGGTTGACTCTTCACGAGTTCGCACCGAGTGACCTGCTGGAAAATTATTTTGGTCAACAGTAGAGACGTCAGGAATACCTATTGCACTGGGCTCCTGATACGCATCATCTTCGTCCTCGTCTTCGGTCACTCTAAGTGTAGCCGCCCGGTAAATGTTTCGAGGATGCACAAGGTTGACTACTTTTCCTATGGAGGTCATCAAGATAAAACACTTGTTTGACCGATGTGGCAAAAACAAATGGGTCATCTTCGTAAGCGCTTGTAGCAGTGTTCACCGATAATATTCCGTTTGGATCGGTCTTCATGCTCTGCGGGCTATTATCAAACCACCTACAATGTTTCGAGGAAACTCCCTGTCTATAGGCTTCCAAGCCTCCCCATCAGCAGGGTGTACCATGGTGTCTTCGTCATGCAACTCCCTCTCAACGTGTCATCTCATAGCTTTGGCCGTGTGTGAAGACATGTACAACCGCTCCAGCCTATCCCTCAACAAGAAAAACCGAAGTACCTTCACAGGTTTCCTGTTGCCTGCAGGAGTCCGCTTATACCTGTCGGTCCCATATACCAGATAACGATGAAGGCCTTCAAGGTCATTCCCATTTGCATCTTTACCCCAGAACAGAACTCAGTCATATTTGCATGCATGGATCTTGATGTAGGAAAGCCCGAGATCTTTCAGGATACGACGGACCTTATGATGAGTGGTGGGATGACGATGACCGTCAGACAGCAATGAAGCAGCGTACTGTAGATACCTATCAACAGCCTTCACGGTCGATTTTTTCTCAACTTTGATCCGCATCACCTCCATCACACACTCAAGAACGGTCTTCTTAGAACCGGGGTACAGAGGGGTATGTTGGAAAGCAAGCAGTTTGTTATACTTGTCAATACCAACAGTGTTGACAGCTCTAAGGACGGTCTGCACAGACGTCTCAGGAATATACTGTCCTTGAGCGCATACACCGCTCTCATGAGAAAACATGTCCTTGATGAAGGCCGTTGTTGGATCGTTTGATGAACCGCCCCTCTCATAAAACTGCTCATGATCGTGCAGACCCCTTGATGATGTTTCACCGCGATATATCCAACATGTGTAACTGCCCCAGAATCTGTTATTCTTCAGGTGCTCTCATACTGTCTCCATCGAAAATCGATGCATCTCGCTGCGACACTGACATCTCTTGCACGGGCAATAGAAAAGTGTATTCCCGTCAGCATTGTCCAACATATATTGCACAAAACTTAAAACTCCTTTAGCATATCTTCTGTCCCATCTTAGAAGCGAAATCCAACTCTTATCCATATCCTGAAAATACCACAATATATATATATATAACAATTAATTAATTAAATTTCATATATACATAAAATCTCAATCAAATTCATTTATATATATATAATACTATACTACATGCAACAAATTATTAGTAACAAATTAATTAATTAACACATGCATATATATATATATATATACTTAATTATTAATTAATTACATAACAATATTCTTACACATATAAACTAATTAATTAACATATATATAAATACTAAATAATTACATAATAACAATATTATATATCAACAACATATATATACATCGATCATATCACAAAATTATCATCAACAACTTCATAACATCAACACAATATTATAAATCAATTAATAACAACATCATATATATATATATATATATATTCAATATAACATTAATCAAAATGTAAAAATATATCAACCAATTAATGCAACTACATCGAACACTAATTCATAATCAATCAACATACTCAAAATATTAATCGATCGACTAAAGCACACAATCAAAATCTATCAATTCATCAACTCAAATACAACTCAAAAACAACATATATATATATATATATGTACATATATATAGCTCCACAAACTGAGTATGGACATATTTCGACAACATCCGAAATTTTCTTCCATTTTTTTTCTCAAGTGAGCTGCTGTCCAAATTTGGGAATATAAGGACTCTTAGGCGATGAAAGGACGTCGTCACCCAAAGTTTTTGAACCTTGGGCGACGACATCTTTGTCGTCGCCTAAGTTGGTCACTCTTAGGCGATGAAAGGACATAGTCGTTCAAAGTTTTCAGACCTTAGGCGACGACATATTTGTCGTGGCCTAAGAATGACCATCTGAGGGGACGACAAAGATGTCGTCGCCTAAAAGATACCCTCTTAGGCGACAACGGTTAGGCTTTAGGCGACGAAACTTCCTGTCATCGCCCAAGACTGGACCTTAGGTGACGAAGGAATGGCCTTGGGCGACGATTTCAGTTTTCGTCGTTTTAAATTTTATCTTAGGCGACGATTTTTGGATCTTAGGCGACGACACATATTTTCGTCGCCTAAAGTTAGTCTTAAGTTTCGTCGCCCTGTTTCAACTCTCTTCGTCGCCCAATTGTCTTTTTTGTAATGACACTCCTTTCGTAAGAACATCTGCTAATTGGTCTTCTGTATATACAAAAGGAAAACGAATGATTCTCCTGTCCAAGTTCTTTTTAATGAAATGACGGTCTACTTCCACATGTTTCGTTCGATCATGTTGAACAGAATTATGAGCAATCTCAATAGCAGAGGCGTTATCATAATGCAAGTCCATAGGATTCTTGAGCTTGAAACCTAACTCCTTCAACGCATTACGTATCCATAGCATCTCACACACTCCATGTGTCATACCTCAAAATTTTGCTTTAGCACTTGACCTGGCAACAACTTTTTGCTTCTTACTTTGCCAAGTCACAAGGTTTGCTCCAACAAATGTAAAATACCCAGATGTAGACCGCCTGTCAGTCTTATCACCAGCCCAATTTGCATCAGTGAATCTAACAACATCAAATTCTCCTTTTGTCTCAAATAATAGTCTTTTGTCTGGTGTCATCTTCAAGTACTTCAAGATACGATATACCGCATTCATATGCTCTTCACTGGGACAATGCATAAACTGAGTGACAACACTTACAGCATAAACAATATCAGGTATAGTATGAGAAAGATAAATAAGTCTCCCCACTAGACGTTGGTACCTCCCTTTATCATTTGGAACTTGATTCGGGTACATGGTGAGGTTATAATTCATTTCAATTGGTGTCTCAACAGGCTTGCAGTCAAGTATTTCAATTTCAGCTAGCAAACCAAGTACATACTTGTGTTGGGATAAAGAAATCCCCTTCTTTGATCTTACAACTTCAATCCTAAGAAAATATTTTAACTGTCCAAAATCTTTTATCTCAAATTCCTTCGAAAGATACTTTTGTAGAGCTTCCACCTCTTTCAGGTCATCTCATGTAACAATCATGTCATCAACATACACAATTAGAGCAGTGACCTTACCCTGACTACGCTTGATGAACAAAGTGTGATCTGAGTTGCTTTGTCTGTAACCAAACATCTTCATTGATTTGGAAAATCTTCCAAACCTGGCTCTCGACGGTTACTTAAGTCCATACAAAGACTTTTTCAACTTACAAACTTTGCCTACATCACAAGATTTGCATTTAACTCCTGGCGGCATGTCCATGTATACCTCCTCCTCTAAATTTCTATTGAGAAAAGCATTCTTCACATCAAATTGTCATAGGGGCCAATCTTTAGTTGTTGCAAGGGAAATTAAGATTCAGACCGTGTTAATCTTCACTACAGGTGCAAATGTTTCTTCGTAGTCAATTCCATAGCGCTGGGTGTATCCTTTGGCAACTAGTCTGGCTTTATACTTGTCTATACTCTCATCAGCTTTACAGTGAATACCCAATGACATCCAACGGTCTTCTTCCCAGCAGACATAGTCACAATATCCCAAGTTGAGTTTTTCTGAAATGCCTCTAGTTTTTCATTCATCGCTTGAGTCCACTTGGGATCTACCATTGCGTCCTGTATAGTACTAGGAATAGAAACACTGGATAATTGATTAATGATAAGAGCATGTGACCCAGACAACCTATGGTTAGATATGTAATTTGCTATATGATATTTAGTATTGGCTTTG
The DNA here is from genome assembly GCA_951800085.1 of Comarum palustre. Taxonomy (NCBI): domain Eukaryota; kingdom Viridiplantae; phylum Streptophyta; class Magnoliopsida; order Rosales; family Rosaceae; genus Comarum; species Comarum palustre. Next base: position 7,998,791 of record OX637589.1, read on the forward strand.
ATGTCTAGTTCATATTGTTTTTTTCAGAACACCCTTAGTAACCCTCTGTGATTTTCTAAGTTCAACATTATCTACCCGAGATGAATTTAAATGTATCTGAGGAAGGACATTCGCAGCGGATTCTTTAGTTCTTAGTGCAGAAAAGGGAAAAGTATTAGACTATGGAGGACTTTGTACTGTAGGAATATTCTCTGTCGATGGAGCTGACATTGTAATATCGTGACCCACCTACGAAAGTTGTCCCTTCTGCCTCGACAACATCTGCATCACCATCTTCCTGCCTGCCACATGGAGCGCTTTCAGCCTCTCTCTCTCAGATTCGTACGGCTTAACTAGCGGCTCGACTTATGGCTGGCATATCACATCCGCATGGCATTCACCAGTTTGCTGGTGGGTCGGCTCATTGCAGCTCGCACGCTCCTCAGTGCGCCTCGCACTGCTCGCCCCATGTGTGTCCCAATGTGGCGCGTTTTCAGCCTCTCTCTCAGATTCGTACGACTCAACTAGCGGCTCGACTTGTGGCTGGCTTGGCACATCTGCGTGGCATTCACCAGTTTGCTGGTGGGTTGGCTCATTGCGGCTCGCTCGCTCCTCAGTGCGGCTCGCACGGCTCGCCCCATCTGTGTCCCAATGTGCGTCAGCAACTATTGATCCCATATTCTGATCACATGTACTAGCGGGTCTTTCATCATTCTATCCACAATTATTTCCTCGATTTGTTTCGTGATTTTCAACTCCAAATATGGATTCCAACGCTTCTAATTCATCGAATTCGTCGAATTCAAATAAATTCTAAGTATTACCTTCACAACTTCTCTCCTCCTGAAGGGAAGACTTTGAGACTCCCTCTAAGTAGTAAGATTCAGATTCATGAAAAGAAACATCAAGGGATACATGAATGATGTCTGTGAGTGGATCATAACATCTGTAGCCTTTTTAAAAATCGGCATACCCAATAAAGATACACCGTCATGCATGAGGATCAAGTTTACTTCATTGTGGCTTGGGAATATGAACGTAAACTACGCATCCGAACACTCAAGGCTCCAAATTAGGTAATGATAGAACGGAAAGAAGATGTTGAAGTTGATGCAGAGGGTTTTGAAATTCAATTACACGAGAAGAAGTACGATTAATAAGATATGCAGCAGAACTCACAGCTTCTCTCCAATATTCAAGAGGTACATTCATGCCAAATAAAGAGGCACGAACAACTTCAAGCAATTGTCGATTTTTCCGTTCAGCTAATCCATTTTCCTGAGTAGTGTAAGAATTTGAAGTCTGATGTTGAATTCCATGGGATTGCATAAACTCGTGCATATGACCATTAACATACTCTCCACTATTGTCAGACTGGAAGACTCGAATAGCTTGTTGATATTGTGTAGACACCATCTTGTGAAATTCTGTGAACCGAGAATAAGCATCGCTCTTATTCATCAGTAGAGACACCCAAGTTATACGAGTACAATTATCAATAAATGTTACAAAATATCGATAGCCAATGTGAGTAGGAATTTTTGCATGCCCCCAAACATCGGAATGAATTTTCAGGAATGGAACAGGGCTTCTATGCAGACTTGGAGAATATGAAATACGATGGCTGTTGGCCAGCTCACATATGTCGCATCAAAAATTTGAATGGTCGACACCTAAAAATAATTACGGTTGCAGTTTCTTTAGATAATTGAAATTTAGGTGTCTTAATCTATAATGCCAAAGCCACACATCGTTCTTAGCACTCTCAGCTCATTGACTTGATTAGCTTGACCCAAAAAATGCTTATGTTTTTCTCCAATCTCTGTCAGATCTAAGTAGTACAATTTCCCCTTCCTAACACCATAACCTAAAATCCGTCGAGTCAGAATGTTCTGAAATACACAAAAAATGGATAGAATGTGACAATACATGAAAGAGCGAGAATAATTTGAATGACAGATAGAATATTATATGGTAATGAAGGAACAACCAACACAGAATCAAGGGTTAAAGTATCAGATATGACAACAGAACCTTCTCCGGTAACTGGGGTTAGGGTACCATCAGCGGTAGAAACAACATTTTGAGAGGAGGATTTTAATTTTTCCAAGAGGCTAGGATCATTAGGCAAATGATCAGATGCTCCTGAATTAATAATCCAGGAACTATTCATAGATACCTTACCGTTTATACCTGACTGTGCGACATAGACATTAGACTATTGCACTTCCTTTATAGTGGCTATACCAACTTTTTCTTGACTTTTTCGGGGTCTGAAATCTCATCAATCTGGATATCCAATTACTTCGTAGCACCGTCACGTGCTATGTCCAAACACTCCATAAAAAGGACACTGTGTGTTTGCATATGAATTTGGTTTGCAGCAAGGATGAGGTGGTGTGGTGGTATGATAATGATTGATGATGGGAGACATACTCTTGAGTTTGAAGGGGTTACATTTGGGTTCAAGGTCTTCGAATTGGTCTGCCATATAATTAATAAACTAAATTCACTGAATGGTGATGTGATGTGGGGCCGCTGTTGCAAGTTTGTTGTGGTGAGTGCTCGAGCCGAGCCGACAAGCCAAGCCAGTTGCTTGCTAGAGAGAATGAGCAGACGACAAGAAACTTTGTGACAGACAAGGTCTGCTATGGTGATGTGATGTGGGATTTGTTTGGATTTTGGGTTTTGGTGGTGATCGTGGTGGTATGCAGCGGAATACGAAATTTAAGGGTTTTTGGCTCTGATACCAAGTACAAAAGAATGGTTTGATAATGGTTTTCAATGATATTATTATTCTCCAATGGAGGTATATATACAGATACAATCATGGATTTAATAGGAAAACAATATCTCCTATATCTATACAGAATATTTAACCTCTATCTACAAATATTTAACCAGATTTCAGTAAAAACTAATCATCAGAATCTCGTCGATAGTCAGATTTTGGTCGCCAGAATCTCATCAATCTCTTTAAAACGTCACCGAAACATCATCGGACATTGTCGAAACCATATCGTATCATCGTTGAAAGTTTTATTAAGAGGTAGTAATGTTGAAAAATGATTTACTATGGGCATTAAACTTTATAGGGAAACTTTACTAGGGTAGTAAACTTTGTAGGGAAATTTTACTGAAGACAATAATGTTGAAAAATGATTTACTAGAGGCAGTTGACTTTATATAGAAACTTTACTAGAGGCAGTAAATTTTATAAAGAAATTTTACTAAGGGCAGTAAAGTTGAAAAATGACTCAAATTCATCCAAATTAATTCACCTTCATCCATGCATTTCACTAATTCACCAAAACCACCCAAACCAATTTTCCACATCAAAACCAAAGATCATAAGTTGATTCACCCCAGTGAAACACTAATTTATTCAGAATATTTCAAATTTTGTAACTGTTGCATTTCATATCATAGTAGCAACAAATTATCTTTATAACAAATCTCATCTATATATAAGCGGATATGTTTTTACTATTCACATGAATAGTGAATAGAGAAACTGCCCCCTTTATTTTTTTACAATCAAGTTATCCATACCTAAATTGACAGATTTGTCCTTAGTTTTTATATTTATACAGTATTGTCACTCGTTTAAAAATAATAATAATAATAATAATAATAATAGGTTGATGGGTGTGTTAATAGCAAATATTAGATGTTATTAATAACATCTTCATAATAATAATATTTATAATAGTAATAATTATTCTAGGATATTTGATATATATGTGTGTCTTGGTCCATGCCTTGTATATGGGCATAGCCCAATGAGCCTTATGCGTGTGTCCTAGTTGTAATAGGTTTACATTATGGACTTAACCCAATCCATGTAGGATTGGTCCATTGTACTTAGAGTGAGTCTCTATATAAAGAGCTCCTCCCTATTCATAATAATAAGATTGAAGAAGGAGAATTCATTCCCTCAATATGATTCTACAACAACAACAACAACAACAATAATAATAATAATATTGAATCAACGCTAAAACTAAATAATTATGTTGGAGATATTTTAACTGATTAATAATTGTATCGATTGTTCAGAGTTTATATTGATTTATATATATTACTTTTTCAAAATATTAATTTTGACGATGCATATGAATGTTGGGATGTGTGGGTTTAGGTTTTATATGACATCAATTAATAATTATATCGATTGTTCATGGTTTATATTCATATATATCAATTTTTTAAATTAGTAATTTTGACGATGTATATGAATGTTGATATGTGGGTTTAGGGTTTAGGACAATAATTAATTTCCCTATTGATATAAAGAAACTAAATCCAACAGTTGTTGAGATCTAAATCTCACATCGAGAATATGAGACATTACTTATGAGTTTATAAGAGTTTGGAACACTCCACTCATTGTCAATTGATTTTAGATGTGAACTTCAGACTACTTTATCATGGTTTCAGAACAGGTTACCTATGTCCACATGTGCTAGCGTTAACAGCGTCACGACTCCACGTCACCCTAAAGTTGTCCACGTGTTAGGTTTGAAGATTCACCGCATGTACGGGTGCGTGTTAGCATATAAATTTCACATCGGATATATGAGACTTTACGTGTGAGTTTATAAAGATCCGAGACACTTCACCCATTGTCAATTGTTTTTGGATATGAACCCATGACTATTTTATCAACAACAAGCTGACATTGATTACAACATGGAGGGAGATCAAAGGAAATAGCACCACACGTAGGCTAAGACGCTGCCGCCTTCGTGGGTTGAGAAGGTGGCTTCGGTGGCGGTACCAGTCCAACACTTACAACTTCTGCTATTTTGTGGATCTTCCTTGGTTGCTTCACGATCAATACGGGATCAACAACCCCCTCAACTGTTATAGTTCCCATCTCATAATCCACAGCCACCGTATTTATACCAGCGCGCATATACTTAAAACCATCGTATACAAATACATGCAAATATGGGCTATTAGACTAACCTGCATATATAACAGCTTAATTACCTGTAATCTTTGCAACGGCTATTAGTGAATCGGTCTTGCAAATCAGGCAATTTATGTTAACTTTTGCCACAGTTATCTGCGTAGTACACACTGTATGCATAGCATGAAGGCCGTACGTTAAGGCATGCATACATATACAGGAATCTTTTAGTATGTATTGATCGAACTGCATGCATAAACATTTGGAGAAGAAACAGCTAGGGATTCTTATTACCTTCATTGTCGAAAAGCTGCAAGAGTATGTAGTACGTGATAAACCAATATCTTCGATCAATGGCGTAGCTAGAGAGGGAGCAAGGGGGTCAATTGTCCCTTCTTAATTTTAAGAAAAAGTAATTACTCTTAATTTGTATCAGATATTAAAGGAAATGAAACATAAATTAGTCATTCTCCTTTAAGAAATCTTTGATGAGTCTTTAATATTCTTCAATAATAATGAAATGAAATAAAAATTTATACTATTTTAAATACTTAATCTAATTAATACAAACCGTTTTAAGAGTTTCTTACCTTATTGATCCATACTAATATGTAATTTAATGCTTTAAATTTCATTTATGATTTTTATTTTATTTTTTTATAAATAAGCTAAATGAAAACAACACATTGATATTTACTATACATTGACATACATTATGTCTCAAAAATAACATATTGATATTCTGAAAATCTGAAGTTTATTAGAGATGAATTAATGGTTTGTTCGAGAGCGCGTTTTCATTTTGAATTGGTATAAAGAACATTGTTGAAATTAAGTTTGTGTCACTTTTTTAAGCAAAATCATGTTGTTGCTAAAGATTAACGAAGATCATTTAATTTTTTTCGTTAATCAAATTTGACCCTTCTAAGTGAGATGTCTGGCTACGTCACTGTCTTCGATCACGTAACAACCTATATTTATATATATATATATATATATACCTAAACTATCATTTTTTAAGACACATATTTTTCAAGGCACACAAAATCATTCATTATGACACAACATAGGTCTTTAAATTGTTTTTATGACACGCAACCAAATATGTAAAAAGTCTTTTACGATACAAAAATGTTTTTTACAACAAGCACAAAATGTTTTTTACGATACACAAAAATGTCTTTTACAACACACGCAAAATGCCGTTTACAACGCATAAAAGTTTTTTTACAACTCACATTATCTTTTACGACACACTTAATGTGTGTTAAAAGAAAATTTTATCTTTATGACGTTGTCTTTTATGACACACAATCATTTTTCTTGTAGTGTTTGGATCTCATAAATGAAATACGTGGAGCTCCTACTATTCTAATTAATATTTAGGAGAAAACAAATATATGAAAATTAACCTACCATTGAGGGAAGAATTTGCCATGCATGACTATGCATAGTGATTGTTATGAAATATCTCATTTTAATTTGCGCAAGTAGATCGATATTTGATGAAAAATCAACCACCCTATGAAATGGGTAATTGCGATCGACAGTCGAACCAATTGAATTACGAACAAGTCTTCTCCTAGCTAGAGGACGGGATGGTTAACTAGAAAAGAATAATTTGATTTGTGTTTCAATATGTTGTCTTTCATTCATCCCTCAAGGGGTATTTATAGTGATACAAGAGTTAGAGAGCTATTCTAAACGTACAAGGAAAAGGATGATAAGTGCGTTTTACGCCATGTTCTTAATAGATTTTCACCTCCATTTATACTTTGTTTTTGCCTTAGTATGTTTATTTTTACTTGTTTTAGAGTCAAGAGGGTTTTTCCGTAGAGTTGTGGCTACTAGCCGTTTTTATACAGAAAATTGCACTTAAATGATGAAAACCATTTTTGGACTAGCACTTGGACGTTTTATTATTTTGTTACCCTGTCAGTTTTGATGTATCTTGTTTAAATGTGCAGAAGACAGGTAAATACGCTTAACGTATCAGGAATCATGATGAACGGACTCATGAATGACAACAAGTGAGGCCACGGAAAAGAAGAAACACTTTTGGACATTGTTTTGCTCTCGGACAGAATCTGCCAGAAAACGTACGTCAACTTTAGAAAATCATATCTCAAGATCCAGGAGGAGTTAGAAGGCGTGCCACATATGGAATTAAAGCTGTGTGTGTCTACTTTTCAACCCCATTTGGATCGCAGCAATCGGAGTTGAGACGAAGGAGTTATGAGCAAAACAGTGGACAGAGGTCAGGCTGCAAAACTGGGCAGAAACTGCCTAAGTTGTCTAACGAGTTTTGGGAGATGATTCTTCACCAAAAGGCTTCCCAAATTTGTCAAGAGATGTATCAAGACCTTAATGAAGTGTTAGGAAGCTGGACAAAAGAAGAAAATACGAAGAAGCATCAAGGCAGCCATATTTTGGTTAAGTGTAAGGTTTCCCGGTCAAACCGGGAAAGCTGACCTTGCTGGACCTATCACTGGTTTTGGCTGCCATCAAAGCCCAAGATTTCGTACATGAGGCCTACATGAATCCATAAACATGTAGGAAGGTCCAAGGAATCAGAAGAAGGAGTCCAAATTCGGATAAGAAGCTGCATTGAAGGAGGAATCATTGAGCAATAAGGAAACCGAGTTGGAATAGGATTGCCTTTCCTTAACCGAGTCAGCTAGGGTTTCTCTTCAATGTTTCTGTATAAATAGGGTCTGTATAGCTCGTGTTTAGTTGTCCTTTATCAGTTTTAAGTCTTATAGCTAGCCTAGACTCTACCTAAAAACCCTCCACACAGAAATCATATAAGCAGCCGAACCACCTCACTGCCGCAACCTTTCATTGCCGAACTGCCTTCATCCTTTGCCGAATTCCTTCCCCATCCTTGCCGACTGTAATAGGTAGGTTAGGGATGAAAATCCTAAGGTTGTTCATGTATATTTACTGTGTAAAGTTATTGAGTTTATTGATATATGAGTTATGGTTTTTGGTTTTGTTTAACATGTATGATTACTTGCTCTTCTTTGTGATTTGTTTATGTTATGCATGTTGAATAACGATTTAGTATGCATGTTAGGGTTGTAAAAGAAGTTAAAGAATCTGTATTTGTGTGTTTAACAATTGTTAAGTTAGTTAATCCTCTCCCGAGCAGATAATCGAACTTTAGGTTAGCTTGATTGCAACAGGTTAGCTATTAGGGGGGTGTTTCATGTGCCGTGGTATTCTAGGTCGAGTTGAGCGCTAAGACAACTCGGTCCTAGGTGCTACAAGGGATGGTAGGGTGAGAGATTTGCATGTGGAATAGGATGAGTGACGCCATACCTAGGAAACATGTCTCCAACGACTCGTGGACGGTAAGTGTTGCTTGATTAGATTGAGCGCTGAGACAGTTTAGTCACATAGTTTAGGGTTGAGCGCTGAGACAACTTTAAACACTTGAGAAGTCTTAAGGGTTGGAACTAATTTGCAATTGTGAAAACATAAATAAGATAATTTAACCTTTCATAAAACTATTTGCATGCTAATCGGAGTTTACTTGTTATGTTCTTGAAACGATAAAGTGACCAATCTTGTACATATTTGTTCTTGTTTTATTTTTCTGTTTTGTTTATTGCCGAAACTCATATAAACCCCCCATATTATTCTTTATGTATATATTTGTTTATATTGTGTGAATATTTCTAACTATCTGTTTTGCAGAAATAAGTTCTTCCCTAGTGTCCCCGGTCTAGAACGACCCCTACTTACCAAAGTACAATGATAGGGTTTAAATTGATTAACATGTCATATTTTGATAGGTCAATTTTTGGCGCCGTTGCCGGGGATGCTAAAAATGATTTTTGTATATTGTTGTCAACTAACATTTTTCTCTTATATTTGTGTGAATATTAATGTATGTACCGAATTTCTTTTGTGTAAAAGTTGTATATTTTGTGCCATATTTTTGACTAACAATTTCTCTCTTGTATATTCCTTTGTGTGAAAGTTGTATATTCCTTTAATTTTTGAGGTATATCGGACGAAGCATAACACTACCTTGGGCTGTATCAGTCCATTGCACAGTGGTCTTCCCTGCTCCACGTACCTTGAAAATTAGAGAGTTAATAAAATCAGCTAGCAACTTTACTAGGTTGCCGACACTTTTGTGCTTACATGTCATTGAATTAGAAGCTTATGCCATGCCATGATGTTGCCGAAATTTTTATAAGCTAAGTTTCAAATTCTATCTAAGTTTTTGACAATGCTCACTTGATCTTTGTTCAATTGTGCCAGATTGGTTTTGCAGGTTCCCATAAATGACCAGTTCTGACGAGAAATTGTTTGGTGACGTTGGACGCAAGGAAGCCAAACCTGGTCATGATATCGTGCACAATGCTAAACAAAGTGAAGTAGAGCACGTTTTAAAAAAAAAATTTGAGCTCAGCCAAGCAAGAAAGACTTGGAAGCACTAAGAAAGATTGAGCAAGGGCCGGATTTGACAAGAATGGAGATGGGATGAGGAGGCACAACATAGTCTGGAGCTGTCCATACTAGCAGTGGTTGATAAGTTTGAAGCACGATCCTACACTCAGAGATATGATTCTCCTTTGTCAATTCCAATTATTACTAACAAAATGTTATCATTTTCAGAACAGGGCCCTAAGTTAGAATTTAAAGATCTCCCCAAGCACTTGAAGTATGCATATCTAGGAGAAGATGACACTTTACCAGATATTGTGTCTTCATCGTTGAATGAGCAACAAGAGCACAAATGTTGAAAAGCACAATGTGGGAGAGCCATGGCAACAAAGGATGGCGCCATCAGAAAGGAAGAAGAAGTCTAGGCTGACAGACTATAAACATTAAGCGCTGCATGAGAGGCAACTCATTTCAACCGTAGCAGTGGAGGAGCCGTCTACGAGAGTTTGAATTTTCTTAACCCTTCACTTTTATGGTTGATTTATTATGTGACTTATATGCCTGCTTAGAACATTATGACATAATTTTCGTTTTACATTGAGGACAATGTAATTTTCTAAGTGTGGGGTAGAGGTTACATAGTAACATATTTTTATTTGTGTGTTTTTCAATATGTGTCGAAATTTTCTCTCCAATTTTTAAAATTTTCCGTAATTTTTAGTTTTTAAATTGTTTTTGAGTCTTAGGAATATACCCTTAAAAAGTCTATGATGAAATTATCTTTAAAATGCATAATTGAAGGTTTGAATATTTATCTTAAGAAAAATTGCAAGTTTTCATGAATTTTGTAAAGTATGAACACTTGAGATTTTTGAAGAAAAAGTTTACATGTTTTGTTATTTTGTTTCCATAAAAACCTTTGTGAGATTTTGAGCCTAAAATACTTTCTTTTTGAGTGATTAAATTCCATATCCTTTGAAAATTCACTTAAAGCCTCATTATTTTCATTATTCAATAACTATGTGCTATAGCTGTTTAATGGACTCTAGAATTTACTAGAACTTATTTATGTGATTTTCAAAGCATTATAATCATAAATTGTTTGATTTTGAATATGATTGAAATTAATCTCAATTAGGATCACCACCAAAGCCAAAATAAGCCTTTGCCCATTTTTGTGCCCGTCGTGGGACTCCTTAGTAAAACCCCTTTGAGCCTACATTAAGCCTTTTCTTTCATCACCTTTAAACAGTTTCCTGAACTTAGAATAGTTATCTTTCACCTTGTTTTCAAGACTTGGCGAAATACTGTTGATGAAGCTGTGCAAAGATGTTAAAGAACAAGTGTGGGGTAGAGTTGAAGTGTGGGGTGGTACACCATTGTTTTGTAAAGTATATATGCCAAAAAAGAAAAAAAAATATGTTGTCCGAAATTGGTTGAAAAAAAAAATTGCCGAAACTAAAGGAAAAAAAGAGAAGAGAAGAAAAAAAAATAAAAAAAAATAATAAAAGTTTCGGCTAAAGAAAAAAAAAGAAAGAAAAAAATGTTTCGGAAAAGAAAAATATTTCTAAAGCATGAGTTATATGGTGTTTACATGATTTGGAGTTGATATTATTTGAGGGTCCAAAGTTGTATATTTGACCCTTGTCCATTGCATGAAGAAGAGACATAAGGAGGATGAAGCTTAAATTTGCTAAGTCTTGATTTCTTACTATCACCACTTATCCAAAAATTCCTACCTTATGAAACCAAGCCCCGCTACAACCCTTGAGATTATTTCATGATTCTTAAGATGACTAAACTTGATTTGTGGAGAATTTCATATAAGTAAGCATATGGTTTTGGTCCATTATTGCACTTAGTTATTAAATGAGGTTTTTCCAAGAAAAATGTTTTTCAAAAGAGCCTTTATTTCTTGAAATATGCAAGTTATTCGTTATTTCTCATCTTTTCTCTTGCATATACTTATGAGTGAAAACCATTCTTCGAGTGAAAAAAAGAAAGAGAGTGTACCTTGGAAAGGAGGATCAAAATTTCATTCATGTATTACTTATGATTTTCGAAACTTCTCACTTTTTCATGCTATAATACAAGTTTATGAACTTTTGCAATTGTGCTTTCACTTAAATGTTTAAACTTGAGATTATGCATACTTAAGAATCTGAGACAAAAATTTCTTAAGGGTATTAGAGTTGTTTTCGTTTTTGTTTTTGTTTTTTTTTTCTTTCAGTTAGAGTCAGTTTGCTAAGGGACTAGCAAAGCATAAGTGTGGGGTAGTTTGATAAGTGCGTTTTACGCCATGTTCTTAATAGATTTTCACCTCCATTTATACTTTGTTTTTGCCTTAGTATGTTTATTTTTACTTGTTTTAGAGTCAAGAGGGTTTTTCCGTAGAGTTGTGGCTACTAGCCGTTTTTATACAGAAAATTGCACTTAAATGATGAAAACCGTTTTTGGACTAGCACTTGGACGTTTTATTATTTTGTTACCCTGTCAGTTTTGATGTATCTTGTTTAAATGTGCAGAAGACAGGTAAATACGCTTAACGTATCAGGAATCATGATGAACGGACTCATGAATGACAACAAGTGAGGCCACGGAAAAGAAGAAACATTTTTGGACATTGTTTTGCTCTCGGACAGAATCTGCCAGAAAACGTACGTCAACTTTGGAAAATCATATCTCAAGATCCAGGAGGAGTTAGAAGGCGTGCCACATATGGAATTAAAGCTGTGTGTGTCTACTTTTCAACCCCATTTGGATCGCAGCAATCGGAGTTGAGACGAAGGAGTTATGAGCAAAACAGTGGACAGAGGTCAGGCTGCAAAACTGGGCAGAAACTGCCTAAGTTGTCTAACGAGTTTTGGGAGATGATTCTTCACCAAAAGGCTTCCCAAATTTGTCAAGAGATGTATCAAGACCTTAATGAAGTGTTAGGAAGCTGGACAAAAGAAGAAAATACGAAGAAGCATCAAGGCAGCCATATTTTGGTTAAGTGTAAGGTTTCCCGGTCAAACCGGGAAAGCTGACCTTGCTGGACCTATCACTGGTTTTGGCTGCCATCAAAGCCCAAGATTTCGTACATGAGGCCTACATGAATCCATAAACATGTAGGAAGGTCCAAGGAATCAGAAGAAGGAGTCCAAATTCGGATAAGAAGCTGCATTGAAGGAGGAATCATTGAGCAATAAGGAAACCGAGTTGGAATAGGATTGCCTTTCCTTAACCGAGTCAGCTAGGGTTTCTCTTCAATGTTTCTGTATAAATAGGGTCTGTATAGCTCGTGTTTAGTTGTCCTTTATCAGTTTTAAGTCTTATAGCTAGCCTAGACTCTACCTAAAAACCCTCCACACAGAAATCATATAAGCAGCCGAACCACCTCACTGCCGCAACCTTTCATTGCCGAACTGCCTTCATCCTTTGCCGAATTCCTTCCCCATCCTTGCCGACTGTAATAGGTAGGTTAGGGATGAAAATCCTAAGGTTGTTCATGTATATTTACTGTGTAAAGTTATTGAGTTTATTGATATATGAGTTATGGTTTTTGGTTTTGTTTAACATGTATGATTACTTGCTCTTCTTTGTGATTTGTTTGTGTTATGCATGTTGAATAACGATTTAGTATGCATGTTAGGGTTGTAAAAGAAGTTAAAGAATCTGTATTTGTGTGTTTAACAATTGTTAAGTTAGTTAATCCTCTCCCGAGCAGATAATCGAACTTTAGGTTAGCTTGATTGCAACAGGTTAGCTATTAGGGGGGTGTTTCATGTGCCGTGGTATTCTAGGTCGAGTTGAGCGCTAAGACAACTCGGTCCTAGGTGCTACAAGGGATGGTAGGGTGAGAGATTTGCATGTGGAATAGGATGAGTGACGCCATACCTAGGAAACATGTCTCCAACGACTCGTGGACGGTAAGTGTTGCTTGATTAGATTGAGCGCTGAGACAGTTTAGTCAAGTAGTCACATAGTTTAGGGTTGAGCGCTGAGACAACTTTAAACACTTGAGAAGTCTTAAGGGTTGGAACTAATTTGCAATTGTGAAAACATAAATAAGATAATTTAACCTTTCATAAAACTATTTGCATGCTAATCAGAGTTTACTTGATATGTTCTTGAAACGATAAAGTGACCAATCTTGTACATATTTGTTCTTGTTTTATTTTTCTGTTTTGTTTATTGCCGAAACTCATATAAACCCCCCATATTATTCTTTATGTATATATTTGTTTATATTGTGTGAATATTTCTAACTATCTGTTTTGCAGAAATAAGTTCTTCCCTAGTGTCCCCGGTCTAGAACGATCCCTACTTACCAAAGTACAATGATAGGGTTTAAATTGATTAACATGTCATATTTTGATAGGTCAAAGGATACCCGTAATTACAAGGTTTCCTACTAATATTAGTAATCCTAATTTGACAGCTATTCTACACTCCCCCTCAAGTTGGGTGCGTGGATGTCAATCATGCCCAACTTGTCAATTGAGCTGTCAAACAATTTTTTTGATACTTCTTTAGTAAGAACATCTGCTAACTGTTCCTCTGAAGTTACGAAAGGAAAGCGAATAATTTTCCGATCAAGATTCTCCTTGATGAAGTGACGGTCAACTTCCACATGTTTAGTTCCGGTCATGCTGAACAGGATTATGTGCAATCTCAATAGCAGCTGTATTATCACAATGCAGATCCATATCATAGATGAGTCCAGGGTTCATGGCTTTGTTTGGGTTGATGTGTCCGACACCAAAATCTAAAGGCGTGGCGGGAAGACCCAACCATTGGTCGAGTATGGTGGATTGAGAATTTTTGCCGGTTGAGTATGCTGTGGTCATGATGGCTGATCGGATGGCTGCTGGACTCCATCCTGGGTGAACAGCCTTTAGCAGAGCTACCACTCCGGCCACATGAGGTGCCGCCATTGATGTTCCTGAGTAGAGTTCATAATCTGTTACTAAATCGTAATTGTTTACTCGCATGCATGGCTTGTTTGGTGCAACTGCAGCAAGCACGTCGACTCCTGGAGCAAGAACGTCTGGTTTTAGAATACTTGGAGTAACCGGATCTGGTCCTCTTGAAGAGAAATACGCTACTTCCGGTGACTGTTTTGTACCCAAATTTGTGTGCACAAAACTCAGGGTCCTAACTCGAGTTGTATTGGCTTGTGCATACTCTCTAATCAAGGCCCCTGTAGAAAATGGAACAATGATAGCAGGAATGGAGAAGAATTCTGGGTCTAACAATGAGAGATCTGTCATGAAGATCCCAGCGTAACCACCTGCCCGCTGTCCCTCTTCCTTTTGTCCTTCCACATCAGTCCCAGTAGTATTATCACAGAGGACTACCTTTCCCTTTACTTCTTTATGATCCAGTGCTCCATAATTGCATATTGTTATGTTTGCATTGTCTTTGTCGTAGTACAATGGCACATCAGTAATGTAAACGCTCGCCGGGAAGTATGATATTCCTTCAACTGTCAAACCATAATAACCATTATCCAGAGTCAGTGTAGCAGTGATAATGGTTCTAACAAGCCAATGTCAGCGTGCCTAGTATCGGAACTGTGTGGGCCATAATCATTGGCTGGTCTTGTATCAGAAATAGTGATTTGTGTTCTTTCTGTGTCTTGTGCTCCTAATCTCGATTCTAATGCTTCCAACTTTGCAAATTCTTCCAATTCAAATAAATATCGAGACTTTCCTTCACAACCTGTCTCCCCCTGAAGGGAAGACGCCCAACTCTTCACCTTTTCATCTTCTGTAGTCCAAGCTTCAAATTCAGGTGAATTCTCATTCGGCCCGGCTTTGGTTCCAGTGAGATGACCAACCTTGCCTCGTGCTTTAATCCTCATCTTCATAAGAGGTGTCCAATGTAAGTAGTTAGTCTCATTCAAGACAATTGTAAATGGAAAGGTCGAGTTGTCTTGTGTGGTGGTATGATAATGGTTGACGACTTGAAGCACAAGGGCAAAACGATTTCCATCTTGCTCAGCCATAAAAAAAAGAGAAAAAAAAACTGCTAGTGGTGTGGTGTGGGTCCGGCTGGAGAGAGACACGTGTGCCGAGCCGGTGCTTGATAAGTCGAGCCGGTAATTTTGTGTAAATTGTTGTCGCTATGTCAGGGAGTGATTCTGATGTGCTTCTCCCCCTCACGTGCTACCTAACTTTTTAGGTTTGACACGTGAAATTCATTCAGTCCAATTCCCACATCGGAAATCAGTACATTCATGCGGTCCAATTCCCATTTTGGAAATTGGGGTATGCGATCCAAGACCCACTGTAGGCACTTGGTATGGTATGGGCCAATCAGAATTTTTCCGACGGCAATTTGATTCGATGAACCCAAATTTGAGCTCATTATGATGAGAGACTCACTCCCGTGGCGTTGGGAGAAGTAATTGAAGAGAAACCTGGTTTCTTTGTGTTTGGTACTGAGTTTTGGAATTTAGGATTCGATGTTTGAGAATTATGATGATTTGGGGTTTTGGTGGTGATGTGGGATTTGTTTGGATTTTGGGATTTAGGTTTTTGGTGGTGATTTGAGATTTTGGTACGGTAAACAGCGGAATACGAATACGATGTGCTTCTGATGTGCTTCTCTTTTGTTTATTGTTTTTTCTGCAAAAGAGGTCTGATGATGGTGGGACAAGAGTTTGGCTGTAACTTGTGGTGTGATTTGTTTGCCTTTTGTGGTGTTTTGCGTTTGAGTTTTGGGATTCGGTATTTGGGAAATTCAGGTGGTGATTATGGTGGTACGCAACAGAATACAAATACGAAATTTGAGTTTTGGCTTTTGGTGTGGGTTCATGATTTGTTTGTGGATTTGGGCGGATTCAGGATTTGTTTGTGGATTTGGGTGGATTCATGATTTGTTTGTGGATTTAGGCGGATTCAGGATTTGGTATGGTATTTGATTCAGTAACAATGCATCGGATTTGTGGTTTTCAGATGCAGGATTGAACCTGCTCTGATACCAACTAGAAAAGAATAATTTGATTTGTGTTTCAATATGTTGTCTTTCATTCATCCCTCAAGGGGTATTTATAGTGATACAAGAGTTAGAGAGCTATTCTAAACGTACAAGGAAAAGGATACCCGTAATTACAAGGTTTCCTACTAATATTAGTAATCCTAATTTGACAGCTATTCTACATTTCCCCTCAAGTTGGGTGCGTGGATGTCAATCATGCCCAACTTGTCAATTGAGCTGTCAAACAATTTTTTTGATACTCCTTTAGTAAGAACATCTGCTAACTGTTCCTCTGAAGTTACGAAAGGAAAGCGAATAATTTTCCGATCAAGATTCTCCTTGATGAAGTAACGGTCAACTTCCACATGTTTAGTTCCGGTCTTGCTGAACAGGATTATGTGCAATCTCAATAGCAGCTGTATTATCACAATGCAGATCCATATCATAGATGAGTCCAGGGTTCATGGCTTTGTTTGGGTTGATGTGTCCGGCACCAAAATCTAAAGGCGTGGCGGGAAGACCCGACCATTGGTCGAGTATGGTGGATTGAGAATTTTTGCCGGTTGAGTATGCTGTGGTCATGATGGCTGATCGGATGGCTGCTGGACTCCATTCTGGGTGAACAGCCTTGAGCAGAGCTACCACTCCGGCCACATGAGGTGCCGCCATTGATGTTCCTGAGTAGAGTTCATAATCTGTTACTAAATCGTAATTGTTTACTCGCATGCATGGCTTGTTTGGTGCAACTGCAGCAAGCACGTCGACTCCTGGAGCAAGAACGTCTGGTTTTAGAATACTTGGAGTAACCGGATCTGGTCCTCTTGAAGAGAAATACGCTACTTCCGGTGACTATTTTGTACCCAAATTTGTGTGCACAAAACTCAGGGTCCTAACTCGAGTTGTATTGGCTTGTGCATACTCTCTAATCAAGGCCCCTGTAGAAAATGGAACAATGATAGCAGGAATGGAGAAGAATTCTGGGTCTAACAATGAGAGATCTGTCATGAAGATCCCAGCGTAACCACCTGCCCGCTGTCCCTCTTCCTTTTGTCCTTCCACATCAGTCCCAGTAGTATTATCACAGAGGACTACCTTTCCCTTTACTTCTTTATGATCCAGTGCTCCATAATTGCATATTGCTATGTTTGCATTGTCTTTGCCCTAGTACAATGGCACATCAGTAATGTAAACGCTCGCCGGGAAGTATGATATTCCTTCAACTGTCAAACCATAATAACCATTATCCAGAGTCAGTGTAGCAGTGATAATGGTTCTAACAAGCCAATGTCAGCGTGCCTAGTATCGGAACTGTGTGGGCCATAATCATTGGCTGGTCTTGTATCAGAAATAGTGATTTGTGTTCTTTCTGTGTCTTGTGCTCCTAATCTCGATTCTAATGCTTCCAACTTTGCAAATTCTTCCAATTCAAATAAATATCGAGACTTTCCTTCACAACCTGTCTCCCCCTGAAGGGAAGACGCCCAACTCTTCACCTTTTCATCTTCTGTAGTCCAAGCTTCAAATTCAGGTGAATTCTCATTCGGCCCGGCTTTGGTTCCAGTGAGATGACCAACCTTGCCTCGTGCCAATCAGAATTTTTCCGACGGCAATTTGATTCGATGAACCCAAATTTGAGCTCATTATGATGAGAGACTCACTCCCGTGGCGTTGGGAGAAGTAATTGAAGAGAAACCTGGTTTCTTTGTGTTTGGTACTGAGTTTTGGAATTTGGGATTCGATGTTTGAGAATTATGATGATTTGGGGTTTTGGTGGTGATGTGGGATTTGTTTGGATTTTGGGATTTAGGTTTTTGGTGGTGATTTGAGATTTTGGTACGGTAAACAGCGGAATACAAATACGATGTGCTTCTGATGTGCTTCTCTTTTGTTTATTGTTTTTTCTGCAAAAGAGGTCTGATGATGGTGGGACAAGAGTTTGGCTGTAACTTGTGGTGTGATTTGTTTGCCTTTTGTGGTGTTTTGCGTTTGAGTTTTGGGATTCGGTATTTGGGAAATTCAGGTGGTGATTATGGTGGTACGCAACAGAATACAAATACGAAATTTGAGTTTTGGCTTTTGGTGTGGGTTCATGATTTGTTTGTGGATTTGGGCGGATTCAGGATTTGTTTGTGGATTTGGGTGGATTCATGATTTGTTTGTGGATTTGGGTGGATTCATGATTTGTTTGTGGATTTGGGCGGATTCAGGATTTGGTATGGTATTTGATTCAGTAACAATGCATCGGATTTGTGGTTTTCAGATGCAGGATTGAACCTGCTCTGATACCAACTAGAAAAGAATAATTTGATTTGTGTTTCAATATGTTGTCTTTCATTCATCCCTCAAGGGGTATTTATAGTGATACAAGAGTTAGAGAGCTATTCTAAACGTACAAGGAAAAGGATACCCGTAATTACAAGGTTTCCTACTAATATTAGTAATCCTAATTTGACAGCTATTCTACAGGTTATGTACCTATCTCTATCTATAGTATGTAGTGTACCACTGAAATATCCAAGAACCTTTGATCATTGCGGGCAGTATATTGCATTTACTTACGTCACTTGACACAAACTACAATATTGGCGTCTCAATTCAAACGATGATGGTCATTTATGTGTTGCCCATTACAATTAAGTTGTTCAAGCTATTATGTAGTTTAAACAACTTATTCAGTTAAAAAAGAGTGGCTTGGGAAAGACTGCAATCCCTCTAGCTGCTGTCAACATTTATAATTCCAGATTCGGTGATTACAATTGGAACCCAGACTATGACAGTAGTCACAGTACCACTGATCATGAATCGATCATACAAACTATACGAGCAGAAGTTAGTGTATATTATTGCGATCTACTTCCGGTGTTGTATGTCGACACATGTAAATCATATATAGTATGGTCATTTCTGAGACATTTAGTTTAAGAAAAAAAATGTTAAACATACAACCCGAGTTTTTCTTTTGTTGGATACATTATACTAAAGATACACAAATTATATCACAGTTGACATGGAGGTTATTGAATTTTATAACAATTGAAGTTCTGAGCGATACAAATGTGTAGGGCAGAATTTTCCATCGACTATGGTGGTGGATACATATGACGAAACTCGCTCTTATATACATGGAGGGATATGAACATTGCAAACACAAAAGGCAGATATATATTAATTGAACTATGAAGATCCTCCTCGATCTGGCTCCTCATCAAAGGATGGTGCACGTCGATCCACCATCAAAATAAGAAGCATAGCTGATTACACCAACAAGCTCACAATGATTACAACATGAAGGAAGAAGGAATACAGATGGCTTAGGTTGCGAGGGCTTCGGCGGTCCAACACTTAAAATTTCTGCAACTTTTCCGGCCTTTCTTAGTCGTTTCACCACCAACACTGGATCAACATCCCCCACAACTCTCAGTGTTCCCTTCTCATCATCCACAACCACCATAGTTATCCCTGTCCAAGCTCAACAATTAAACCATGCATAACAGTAGTACTGCAGCTCATTGCCAATTTATAATTTACAACCAAAAAACGATAGCAGCATTGTTGTTTACCTGTAATCTTGGCAACGGCTTTCAGTACATCTTTCTTGCAAATCTGGCAATATATATTGACTTTGATCACAATTTCCTGTGATGCATATACAAATACCATGTCATTTTTTCTGATAGACGTCAGTGCATATACCATATAGAATACGAACATGACAACACAAAACGAAGGAAATTAAGGTGTGTGATATAATCATGGACTTAAATTCCTGACCAGAAATTGGAAGCTTTAGTATATTTGAAATGATGCATTACCTTCATGTTATTGGCATGTAAAATTACATGCGAGAACTCGTGGATGATGCAACACCGAACGTCCGACCACTTCTTTATATAGAAGTACGTCGACCTTGAG
This sequence comes from Comarum palustre, assembly GCA_951800085.1. Lineage (NCBI taxonomy): Eukaryota > Viridiplantae > Streptophyta > Magnoliopsida > Rosales > Rosaceae > Comarum > Comarum palustre. Next base: position 8,018,961 of record OX637589.1, read on the forward strand.
GGTGGTCTGAGATCATTGGTTATGTACTTAATTAATATGTAGTTATATACACACAAATGACACAATCATATATACACATACATGATCTCAGATCTCTTTGATTCCAAGACGGAAAATGAATTTTCAAAAAATATTAAATGATAAAAAGTACAAACCGAGTTGTAATTAGTAAAGTAGAGTTGTTTTGAATAAGAGGCAACTATCAACTAATATAATTACTATATCTACTGTCTTTACCTATTACATATATGATATGAAGTTACATATGGACTCAACATTGACTTCGATCGATATTGATTTAAGACGTAGTTGGCGTATGAGTAACAAGTATGCTATGAAGAAGGGTTCAATGTTCAGACTGGAGAAACCGCTCTGCACGATCGAATATAAACCAGCACACTGTAATGCCAATTACCAAAGAATCCCTAGTCTAGTGAGAAAGAGTTGGGTGATCATCTGAATTATTAGGCTTAGAGTACGTACCTAGCAGTGGGTCTATAGATTTATGTGAGCAACTATTGGCCTAGGGTTCGAAGCAAACAGCTAGGAACACGGAATGCATGTTACACCTGCACGTTATTAATCTAGAAACGAGTGATCAATTGGGGTTTTAGTATGTATTAAAAATACTTATGATCCATTGACTAGGGTAGAAATATGGCAAATTGGCATTTAGATGGGGGTATTTAGGTTAAGGACAACGGCATCTTTCATTCTCAAAAAAAACGAAACTACATAAAAAACATTAAATTACAACATCAAACATACATATGTACTTTTCAGTAGTCCTATAAATTCAGTCCACGGCCTACAGTTATATCCGTACTTAGCCTAAAAAAATGGGTGAAGGGTCGACCCGGTCCAAGCTAATGGATGGGTTTTAAATGGGTGTAAAACCCATCCATTTAAAAAATGGTAGGGTATGGACAACATATTTAAAGCCTTGAGTGGCCCAAAGCCCGATCCATGATCCGGCCCAATCTTGATCTATATTAGTAATAATATATATATATATATATATGATTTAAATTATTAAATAATAAATATTAAAAGAAATATTAGTCTATTTTTGAGCAACGACTACGTAGTTAAGAATTAATTATCAAAAAATAATTCACCTTAATTTCCTGATATCCTATAATTGCATGTGATTGATAGACCAACAAAATATTTTAGTTCAATTGACAAATATGTTATAGTTATGCTTCTAATACATTAGGTTCAATCATTAACAACATCAATTTTTTTTAAGAAAAAAATTAATTTCATTATACATAAACTGGGCTAAAAGTAGGATGGGCTATGGGCAGACCATGGATGACCCTAACTTTATCCGCACACCCAAGGGCCAGGTTCAAGCTTCATATATTTGTGATAGGGTCGGCCTTGTCCTGTCCATTTTTCACCAAATGCTGAAAAAGCCTTGGGCCTGGTAGTATGTGGGTATTGTTTGAGCCCAAATTAATATTGGGTCTGAAATTAATTAATTTCGGATAACATTTGGGCCAATATCAGTGGCCCAACAACAAGCCTTTTTGGTTTCAGCCCGGAATAGCAGGCGAGGCGAATCCTAGGTCGCAAAAAGTCATATCGCGTGCGTTTGTAGGATTTTAAGTGAGTGAGTCAACATTAGAAACTAAGAAGTTTCGATTACTACTGGGTCAGTGCTAGTGATCTAAGCAGAAGCCACTTGTGATTGGAACTGCGTCATTCCAGTTACTTCGTTGCCATGTAAACGAATCCTTATGTGATTACGGTGGTAGAAACCTTATTAGATTGAACAGTTTGTATTCTTATTAACTATATTTCGAATCAATATATAAAGAGGGCTCGGGGATTAAACTACACACAATCAACACACAAAAACAATCAATCAAAACAACAGCTTTACACACAGCGCGCTATAGCTGCAAACAACAAATTTGACCTAATTGATTGCAACCTGACGCTAAAGCCTTACGCCTTAGCGGTAATCAAACCGGTTTTCTGAAACCATCCTCAGTGCGCAGCTTACATCCTCTAGCAGCATTCCGCCCCCCTTTCTAGTGAAGCGTTGCTCGTTAAACATGAGTATCGATAAAAAAGAGTGGCAAACAACTCATAAATTATTCCTCTAAGGTGACGCCAAGACCTACAGTCGTTTGAAGCGAAGCCAGCTGGTGCGCAACATTCTCTCTTTCCGCATTCGTGCGGCGGCACACCCCATAATTTATTTTAATTATTGTATAATTTACTTTTTGTACTTTAATTTCTGCATTTGTACTATCTTCTTACTGTGAAATGTGAGCCAAAACATTGGCATGTCCAGTGAGACCGGGAGTGGTCTTTCTTTTTTGTCCTGCATCATTAGAAAATCGAGTGGTTCGATCTACGATAGGTCGCGCGCCAACTGTTCCAAGGATAAAGTTCCGCGATATCAGCCCCACAACAGTGCGGGTTGGAATCTAAGCTTCGAGCAAGCCCTGGAGAGGTTCGGAAATCCAATTTTCAAACAAAAGATGGCTGGATCACGTAATAATCATGCATTCACCACAGCTGGAACACCAATGAATATGGAAACCCTCTCTCAGAGGATGACCGAACTAAGGGCAGCCCACGAGGCCACCCTCACTAGAGTTACTACGTTGGAGAACGTTAGGAGAAACGACACCTTAAACAAGGACGACTTAGATATTCTGTAACAACCTGTACCTAAAAGTTACATTTTTACAGGGGTTTATGGTTTACGAGAGCTTTTAACTGCGACAGATGAGTTAATAAGCTATCGCTCGAGTTTATTTTCGAGTTTTTCTTGAATTATGAAAAAAAATATATTAAAAGCCATAGAGTCGTAGTACGTGTTGAGATGAGCTCACCGGTATGTCTGGATTATTTTTCGGAGCATCCGTCTATTTTCTATGAATTTCTAAAGTTTCTGGTAATTTTTAATTACCATTCCGATAAATAATTTCTACCATTTAACCATTTACTTTTATCCTTTAATAAATCTGGACCGCCAGATCTTTTTAAGATCTAATCATGTCTGTCCAATCTTGTATAAATAGAGGGTCAGCTTTGACCAAAGGCAAAGCCTCCCCATTTCAGGTCAACCCTCCTTTCTCGAGCTCTCTTGAGCTTTATCATCGTCTCCGACGAGCCACCACCGTCTGGCCACTCTAGGATGGCGGAGCACCACCATTTTGACTCATCTCCTTCTCCTCTACCTATCCTGGTCCTCAGATTACCCAGGCATCCACCGTGAAGGGAGAAATAGCTTCACTGGCACAGCGGTCAACGATGAAATTCCGACGATCCGGGCTGGGTGATGGCGTGTGGACAATATTATTATTCTTCTCTTCTCCTTCATTTTGATGTCCTTGAACCTTAGATTCATGTCCTAAATCTAAAATCCGTATTTCTCTGTTTTTCTGGGTTTTTGACGACGAGTCGCCGGCGAGCCAAGTCTCCGGTTCTGGCGAGTTCCTCGAGCTTCTGGTGACCTTGTTTGACGCCTCCTAGTAGCTGTGTAAGTTTCCCTTCCTTCTAATTCAAATATGTTACAGTTAGTTTTTTTCTGGGTTTATGTCAGACTTGGCAGGATTTCTCGATCAAGAGGTTGATTGTGTTTTTGTTATGTTACTAAGGTCTTGAAGTTGAAGAAGAAGGGATGAAAGTGGATGAAGGATTGAGAAGGCCACTGTAATACTCTTTGGGTGTAGAGATCAACTTCGAATCCAGAACAGAGGTAATGGACTGATGATTGGTTTTGGGATTTTTTTGTTGGTTCTGTGTTGTTAGTTGATAATGAGCATGGTTTTGGTGAAAGGCAGTGGAGAAAAACCCCTCGGGTGTAGAGAGTAATTCAATTGCAGCTCCTTTCCTTTGGACGAAAGGTGAATTCCTAGAGCTAAATGGATTGTTGGTTTTATTGCTATTCGAGATAGCGTTTGTGTATGTTTCTAAATTGGATAAGAGATTTGGTTTGGTTAGTAAAGAAGTAAAGTCAAAGGAACGGGATAATTGGGGAAGTATGAAGTTAAGGAAATGTTTTGGTAAGAATTGATTTTTGTCGGACATTAGTAAAAGTTTTGGGGTCGTGGAGTTTTGTTAAGTCATATAATGAGTAATTACATAAAACTTGTAAAAGGGGAAAGTTTACATTTTGGAAAAGTTTCCATTTCTGGAAAGTGAGTAGTAAAGAGATTTGTGTTTGACAAAAATTGGTTAAATGTTGAATTGTCATCAGAAAATGATAACTAGCTATATTCAGAAGTGCCAAGTTGACCGTTTTAAGTAAATTGGGTGATTCATATTATCGGTATATCGACTCAGGGTTAAAGAATTGGTCTAAGCGACTCGTTGGGTTCTATAGTAATTCAATTATTATGTGACTACCTAGTGTCAAATTAAAATAGTTAAGGGAAGTTTAATGGTTAAGCCAGACTTCCGGCAAGTAAACAAAAGTCGATAATCAGAAAAGCAAGCTAGAAAGGTTAATGTGTCATAAAAAGGAATTGGTTGGTCAACTCCTAATCAAATTAGGACTTCCTAGTCAAACTAGGAAAAGATCAAGTCAACGGTAATTAAGATTGATATGTTAGATTTATTTTACAGCCTATGGTCGAACGTGAGATTAGACTCAACTATATGGATATTCTGTGGTGGCGCTCGAGGAGTATTCTGAGCATTGAGGAGATCACATTAAGTAATGTGAGTCGATTTTCGATTTTAATGATATGAGTGCACTAATGTTCTCATTTATTTATAAGCAACATGAATTTATTCCTTATATTGAGCCAGTACGTCAGAAATGTGGGTTGCTCCTCTTCCATAAGTCATTGGTTTAAATCGGCAGAAATTTGAGTTATGTTTATTTTATTGAGAATTCTCGGATTTATGGCTATTATTATGAAGACGGTCAAAGAACCGTGCTTGATGCATATTTTAATTAACGGGGGAAGACTTTTTTTACTTTTCGGTTTTGTTGTATTGTTTTTCTTCACCATGAAAGGTCGTTAATATATATATATATATATATATATATATATATATATATACACACCCACCTTATAGGGTGACGCATGATGGACCCCCCACTTAAGGAAGTGATGCGTGGTGCGTTGAGAGTGATGACCCTCCCACCTATTTAGGGTGGTGCAGGGTGCGTGTGGAGTGATGACCCTCCATCTAATTAAGGTGACGCGGGGTGAATTCCCCACTTAAAAAAGTGTCGCGGGGGATAGGTTGATGATCTCCCACCTTATAGGATGGCGCGGGGTAGACCCCCCACTTAAGGAAGTGGAGCGGGGTGTGGGTGGAGTGATTATTCCCCATCTAATTAGGATGGAGCGGGATGGACCCCCACTTAAAAAAGTGTTACGGGGTGCGTTTAGATTGATGACCCCCACTTTATTAACTAAATAAGGTGGAGCGGGGTAGGCCCCCCACTTAAAGCAGTGACGCGGGACACACTTAGAAGCCTTAAGAGGCTCCGACCTTAGCGTTGAAGACTCATTGTCATTGTGAAACTTCTTCTCTCATTATTTAATGTTGAGTTTTAAGTCTTTAAGTTGTCGTGACTTATTTTGTTTTCAATGTTTATTTAGGATTTTCCCAATGTTGCATGCATAAGAGGTTTTAAATGAATGAAATGCTGGGAAAACGTTAAATTACGATTTCGTAAGTAATTTAGTTATTTTGTCTACTCACTCTAACGTTTATTTTTAAATGTTTTCTTCTGGGTCATTCGTTTTCAAATGCCTAGTTGTGCAGGGTAGCTGAGAGAAGGTCGTGGGTACAGGAGACGAGGCATATTCGATTTAGTCCGCTGACGCTAGAATTGAATTAGGTATTTATCTGTTTAGATTGCTCTGATTACCCCAATTTAGTTAGTTTGAATTTGATTGTGAAGCGTAGATACGATTTGAGGAGCATGATGGCTCCAGGTGTTGAGGTTAATTTATTAATGTTAATGGAAGTGCTTATTTGGTTTGCAGAAAGGGTTGTCCATTTCAAGGGGGTTTTGATAAGAAATTCCCTTGAGGTGGACCCTGTAGGATTTTCTTCAGGTTAAAAGGGTTAACCCGGGGTGGATTCTGACATATCCTAACCAACCGAATCAATGCATTGCCGGAAACAGAAAGGAAGATTGACTCCCTCATCGTGAAAGTCGGTACTCTCTCCGAACTTGAAGCGTAAATGGTGGCCCTCATTTGAATGTGTTCATGATGTATATTCTTTACCCTTTAGTGTCCGTTTCTGGTTTAAGCACATGAATTTGGCTCTTAATATAGAAACACAACTATATTGTCACAGGGTTGGGGTGTTGCTGTTCTTGTGGGAGTGCCACACAAAGATGCTGTCTTCTGGACTCATCCAGTGAACTTTCTGGATGAGAGAGGATTGTCAAGGGAACCTTCTTCGGAAACTACAAGCCACGAACTGGCATCCCCTCTGTTGAGAAATACATGAACAAGGTAACTAGCTTGTAGAGGCTAATTAGAAACTATTTGCTATCTTTTGTTTTTGTTAATGTACTCATTAATCAAATTTTAAACTCGACGTTGCAGGAACTGGAGCTAGACAAATTCCTCACCCATCAAGTCCCATTCTCACAAATCAACAAGGCATTTGACCTCATGCTTAAAGGGGAAGGTATCCGTTGCATAATTACCGTGGAAGAGTAAACTTCTTTTACTTTTGATGTTGTCTGATTACATTCTTATTTGAGTAAAATACAGCACTGATTCCTCAACTCTAGTGACACGGTCAAAGTGATATATAGATTTTAAAAGCTATCAATGTGGTACCTAAACTCTATTTTCGTTACCAACGAAATGCCTGAAAACATTTTCTGTCACTGTGCCGTCTATTTACTGACGTACAAATAGTAAACATGTCTTTTTCTATTAACAAATAAAAAATATTTATTTTTCGTATTAACTAGTATTAAAAAAGTCAATGGTTTAATACTTCCAATTGAACCCAAATCCCCTTAGAAAGCTAAAAAACCCCAGCACTCCCTATTCTCATACCCCACTCTAGATCGCCAACCATGGAGTCGGACCAATCTCATGTTGAATTACAGAATCCTTGTTTGTATAGAAAATCTTTTAGAATCCTTGTTTGTATAGAAGATCTTTTGACACCTCTTGTAAAGTTATATATTAACTCATAATTGGAATGAATAAGAATGTGAAGTTCTCCTAAATACCTTTCTTCATGGTATCAGAGCGGGTTACCCAAGTCCACGTGTGAAGCCCAAAGGCCACACGAACTCCACGACCACCCAAGTTGTTGTCCACGTGTTAGGCTTAAAGATTCGCCACACGTGCGGGGCGTGTTGAGATATTTATCCCACATCGGGAATATGAGACCTTGCTTGTGGATTTATAAGGGTTTGGGTTACTCTCTCTATTGCCAATTGGTTTTGGAGTTAAACCCCAGACTACTTTATCATTTTTTTAGGATTGTAAAGAGAATAGAGAATTATCATCATATTCAATTATTCAATGATATGAGACCCTTTATATAGGAAATTACAATGAAACATATCTTGATATCCTATCACTATCAGAGATCATAATCCCTACATTAATTAGCATAGACCAATGCACACACACATGTCGTATATTCTTCAATACTCCCTCTTGTGCCGCACATCGTCATGCTAAATGGTGCATACGGTGTTGCCTCATTAAAAACTTTGCCAAGTAGCAAAGAACTCTGTGAGAAAAACTAAACCTTGGTCGAATGGCAAAAGAGGACAATACACCAACTACTACATTGAGAACTCATCATGTGATGCCCCCTGATGAATACTTAATCGGAGAGACTTGATAAACACTGCATTCCAATGTTGTCATCGCGTTATCGTGTTGGACCTCCACAACCGTGGCTGGGTTCCATCGTCGACGAATCTTTCTTTAACACAGAGAGAGTTGTTGACATTTAACCTAGGGAGCCTGCTGCATGTAGATTTTACCCCTTTCTTTCAACCTCTTCCTTCTCCTTATCATAACCATCATCATCGTTGTTATTTGTTTGTATTTTATAAACACTCCAAAGTTAGTCATCAAGAAGACTTGTATAATCACTCGAAGGTGGAACATCGTTGTTATTTGTTTGTATTTAGCAAGTATTTAGGAAATCCTCTGAATATGGACGAATTTGAAGAGTTGGAGAACCTGGAAAGTCAATTTAGGGCTGGAAACAAGTAAAAGAAACTGCAAGCACACGAGTTGATCTGTTAACCAGACGAGTCGACTCGTCAACTGAAAATAAGCTTCTGGATGATGATTCAGGCGACTCATCGATTCCTCTCAGTGCAGTTCCAGCCAAAATGTGTATTTACAGAGGCAACACACATCACATTTTCCATCATCATCTTTAAAATAACTAATAGCATATTTGCAACCTGGAGCAGGACACCACTTGGTCTTCTTGTTGCTAGCTTCAATGTAAGACCTAAGCTGGTAATAAGAGTACTTGCTCTTCTGCTCGTTGGAGCAGAATATTTCAATCATTTCTCTATCGATAGCAACACAACAAGCAGGGTCAGGACATCTCAGCATCAAACACCCCGGACCGTCGGCAATGGATATATAAATGTAGCTTTCCCAACATTCACAGCAAAAGAGATGGCCACAGCCAGCCGACTTCATCTTTTGGATTGCACAGGCTTCCAAACAGATCCTACACTTCACTTTTCCAGACTTGTCTGGAGATTCAACGACCAGTACTGGTCTAGATGCAGGTAACAAGCCAACATCTTCTCGAACTTTATCTTCATCCTTAAACCATGTGTCCTAACAAGAGTCCAATTTACAGTTATGGTGGAGAAGCACTAGGGTTGAGGCAACTCTTGATAGAGAAGGATCCAATAGAGAAAGCCAAGAGGTTATACTAGTGATATCTTCTTCCTGACGACCCTTCATATCCGAATCTAACAACACCTTATAGCTACTATCATTCTTAGAGTTCTCATCATCATTATCATCATCATCACCATCCTCCATGAGGCCATCATCGTAGTTGTAGTCCTCCTCCGTATCATTATTTTCATATTCGTTGGAATCATAGTACTGCGTCTCATCCTCAGAATCCATAAGAAGACCAAATAATTCTAGAGAAAGCAAGGTTGACTAGCTCTGTTCTGGGAGGAATCGATGAGTCGCCTGAATCATCATCCAGAAGCTTATTTGCAGTTGACGAGTCGACTCGTCTGGTTAACAGATCCACTCGTGTGCTTGCAGTTTCTTTTACTTGGTTTCCAGCCCCAAATTGACTTTTCAAGTTCTCCAACTCTTCAAATTCGTCCATATTCAGAGGATTTCCTAAATACTTGCTCTCCCCTAGAAGGGAAGACTCTGAAACTCCCCTTGAGTAATAAGGTTCATGTGTCAGGACTGTGGCCTCAGGTGCAGCTGCAAGGTGTAACATTTGATTGTTGTTGACTCTGTGAATGTATGCATAACCTTGCTCCAAATCCAGCTTTGGATCCTTATTGAAAGAAGAACCCTTATCTCTAAAATTTCACCATAATTTCTATACTCATTCATTCATTCATTCAGCCCCACCCTCTTCTTTTTCTTCACTGTCACAGAGACTTTTAATCTTAACTGAAGATAAGCAGTGCCACCAACATTTGACATTAATTTTTTTTACAGCATATGAGTTGCACTTCCCTATCCGTTAAAATCTTGTGTAAGAACTTAATAAATTGACGGTTATGTGTGTCATATGCTTTTACTAATATAGTGAGTGGATGACAACTCCAAAGTTAGCCATCAAGAAGACTTGTATAATCACTCGAATGTGGAACATCTGGAACTGTACTCAGGAATCTCACCGGCCGGTGAAATGTGAGACTGTGAAAGAGTGGATTTTGAAGAATTATGTCTGAAGACCCCCCTTCTACTCCATCAACTGAAGGACCCGTCCAGAATGTCCTCCCAGAGGATGCCCTAGCGGATCCAAAGTGGAAGCAAACTATGAATGAAGAACTGGAAGCCCTACAGAATAATGAAAGATGAGATGTTGTTCCTATGCCTTCAGGTAAGAAGACAGTCGGGTGTCGTTGGGTGTTTGCAGTGAAGTTGAAAGCTGATGGGATCATTGACAGATATAAAGCTCGCTTGGTTGCTAAAGGATACACTCAACGATATCGCATTGACTATCAAGAGACTTTTGCTCCAGTAGCCAAAATTAACACTGTAAGAATTCTTATCGCATTGGCTGCTCGTTATGACTGGCCACTACGTCCGTTTAATGTGAAGAATGCTTTCTTGAATGGAGCTATACACCACCTGGTATCAGCGGTAGACCATGTGATGTTGGAAAAGTGTGTCGACTGAAGAAATCTTTGTATGGATTGAAGCAATCGCCTAGAGCTTGGTTTGGGAGGTTCTCCAAAGCCATGAAGACATTCAGATGTACTTATTAAGGGAGTTTCACACAAAGCATATGATGACTCAATTGGCAAGTTGGACATGATTGACATCTATGCATCAACTTGAGAGGGAGTGTTGAATTACAGAATCCTTGTTTGTATAGAAAATCTTTTAGAATCCTTGTTTGTATAGAAGATCTTTTGACACCTCTTGTAAAGTTATATATTAACTCATAATTGGGATGAATAAGAATGTGAAGTTCTCCTAAATACCTTTTTCATGGTATCAGAGCGGGTTACCCAAGTCCACGTGTGAAACCCAAAAGACACACGAACTCCACGACCACCCAAGTTGTTGTCCACATGTTAGGTTTAAAGATTCGCCACACGTGCGGGGACGTGTTGAGATATTTATCCCACATCGAGAATATGAGACCTTGACTGTGGATTTATAAGGATTTGGGTTACTCTCTCTCTATTACCGATTGATTTTAGAGTTAAACCCCAGACTACTTTATCATCACAAAGTTCGGGGAACCTATCATCATAAGAAAAATGGCATCCAACACCGCCACCCAGGACGAGAAAACCATCAACGCTGCTCATCGCGTCGGCATTGAGACGAAACCGTCAAGAAAGCTATTGTTGGACTTAACAAGGTTGCCTCCACACAAGGAAGCTCGATGAGAAGTTGTCGATTCCACTATGGGATCTTGCAACCTTCAACCTGAGCTTGGAGGAAGAAGAAGAAGAATCAACTACAAGACTTCTCTTGAATTGTGAAGAAAAAAAGGATGCAGAAAATGTCATAGAAACCAAGACAAGTAATAAACACCAAACATAGAAGGCAGCTTTGTAACTATGTTTCATTAACTCCACTTCCGTCTTTCTCTCCACTATTCACGCTCTTATGCATAGCCCCGAGATGAAAGCTTTAATACCTGAAGAAAAGACCCAGATTCAGGCAATGGGTCTTTGTCATAATGGTACTCGTGGTTACCTCATCTTTCTTATGGGTCACAACTCTCTCCTCCAAAACAGCCACTGCACCTCAAACTTGGGTTTCTCAGCTCAATCCTCACTCTCTGATTCAACCCCTTACCACAACTTCAATCTCTTCTCGTTGCCGACATCAAAGACATGATCCAAACCTTCAAGATCGACGGTGGGGCGGCGATCGACGACGGGGGAGGAGTCGGCCGCGGCTACGGGGACGGTTTTGTCATGGAAGGGGAGGTTGGATTGGCGCGCGGAGGGTGATGGATCCAGATGAGGAGGAAGAAGACGATGAGAAATTGGTCTTTTTATTAAAAAACAAAACAAGGAGAAATTGAGTTTTAACAAGCCATAAGCTTATTTTTGTCATTATCAATTTTTTGTTTGCACATATTCTCATGGTCATATGGTCTATATGGACAAACATGAATTCTTAATTATGAGAACAAAAGGCATAGACCCATGAATTTTGTCTTATTAAGCTTGAGTTGGTATACCGACTTCTTGAGGCTGCTCAACCGCGTCAGTTTATGCATTCAGTTAAACCGGAGCAAGGTTGGGTCAAGTGTAACAGTGACGTGCATACTTTTCAAGCTCATAAAGAGGAGGTTGTGGTGGTGTTGTTGTTGTAAGGAATGAATCAGGTGATTTTATGGCAGTTGTCAAACCTTGTCTCCAATCGACTTCACCTTTCCATGCAGAATTGTTGGCTCTTGAAGGGTATGAAATTGGTAGAAACTTGAATTACCCCAAAGTCATCTTTGAATCAGATTGTCTATTACCTGTGCATGCGTTGAATCAAAATACAACTGATTTATCAAGTCTTGGTATTATTCTTGCTGAGGCGAAGGAGGTTATGAATAGGCATCAAAATTTTAGACTCATTCATGCTCAGCGTGAATCTAATATAGTTGCTCATATCATTGCCAATCACGCTCACACTTTTTGTGAGAATAACATTTGGTTTGTAAACGCTTCTATCATGATAAGAGATGTCATCTTGAACGATTGTAATCGTTATTTTCTTCAATGAATTTGTCCTTTTCAAAAATATTAGCAGGCAGATAGATAATATCACTGCAATATTATCAGCCAGAACAGTGTTCAAGTGATGGCCCATAGCTGGAAATAACATGTTCTACTTTAGCCTACGCAGGGGCAGTGTCTACTCTGATTGGAGCTAATTGAGTTTTCATTTCTTTTCCTTTCTTCTTGTGTAGAGTAACAGTCGATCACTTTACGCAATCAAATTAAACAGATTGCATGTCTTTCGATAAACATTACCTAATGAACTCGGGAGGGATATACCCCATGAACTACATGTACCAATTCAAGCAAACTAAGCAATAAGCCTGACGAAAAATGGAGTTACGACTTACAAATCAAATTGAATCCTACACGGCGTAAAGAAGCTTGGAGCATAACAACCTTCTTAGTAGCAGCATTGGGGACAACCACGCATCACTCACAGGTCACAATGATACCACCCAAAACAGATACTGGCATAGGCACCATTCACGTTTAGCTTAAACCACCCATTTGAAGTTGTGGAGGCCTTCACCTTGCACATTTATTTTGCTTCATTTCAAAACATTGTCCACATAAATATTCGAACCCAAAGCCAACCTGCGTCCTCATCCGACAACACCAATATCAAAGTATCAAACCAATCTTACAGAGCCTCCAGCACCCTTCCGAATTCGTTTACTAAATTTGACCTTTGTCACATTCATCACCAACTCCCAAAGATGAAACGAAAAGAAAAGAAAAGAACAAAAAGATTTGACTGAAAAGCTAAAAGCATCTCAGACAGATTTTGCATGCCAAAAAGATTAATATTACCCGGAAAAGAAAAAAACAAGAATATACACTGAACCTTTATTTGTTCCCACCAAATTATGATTGAGCCAGTTTTGACAAAATAGCCAAGTCTAATATTTTAACATCAAGAGTGTCATCAACCTTGACAATTCCATCCGTGCCATCAACTCCTATCAGCTTGCCTGTGGCACCGCGTAATGAGCCACCCATGATTTTGATCTTATCATTCTTCCTTGGTGCAACTACCTCCATTTCATTTGGATGTACAATTACAGTTTCACCATTGCCACCCGATCCAAGAGCTACCCTACATGAGCCATCCTGAACCATAAAACAATAACGTTAGTATCTCAAAACAATAGCAACGCTTAAACGCGCAAATGTCAGTTCATAGATAATTCACAAAGGATTAACTCTCAAGAGATGGATAACTTAATGGCATCCATTGACGAACATAACTATACATATCCACATCTCATTTGTATTTCATAATAATTATAAAATTGTACAATTTAGGAACACACTCCAAGGACATACCAGGAGCACTTCTCTGACAATCCCAGTAGTTTCCTCTCCAGAATGGCGTACATTGACCAATATATCTGGCATGAACCACGGTCCTTCATTGTCCCCACCTGCTATCAGATATTACATTAGAACTTAAACAGAGGGTTACAGACTTTCAGAGCTAAGCAACTTCAAGTCGTTTTAAGGTGCCATGAGCCTAGTAGCCAGCCTATCTCTAATCAAGCAAGGATATCATCCAAACCAACTAGTGGGATACTAACAACCACACCCCGCCTCTAATGTTATCATTTGATATGCCTTGTCTACAGCAGAAATAGTAGTCCCAAAGGAGCTTTAGGTGCAATGACACTTTTAACAAGTTATGAACCAAGCACGAATACAACACTACCCACAAATAGGAAATCAGAAAGCCCCGGGAAACAGGTAGCCCAATTATTAGTTCACAACTGAAAATTAAAGTTTATCTCAACAGTATGCAGGTATACTAGAAAGCTGGAAATCAAACCTATAACTGGAGACATCATATCCAGACCAGTCCCTGGTGTCATTGGCTGCCCTCCCGGAGTTCCAGGAAGATAGGATGCTGAGTTTGGTGTCATAGGCTGCCCACCAGGAGTCGACGGCAAGTACGGGCTAGGAACATTTGCTGCGTAAATTGTACAGTAAGAAAAGCTGCAAATTCAAGTGCAAATAAATATTTGAAAAATGTAAAGCAACTGTACCATAACCGGTACTGTCCCTTGGTGTTCCAGCTTCACTATAATTTCCACCAGGAGTTGGAGCTTCATATGTCCGGGAAGGAGGACTTCCTGGCTGTAATGCACAATCATTTGAGTTACTTAACACATGTATAAACTAAACAGATCTTTATGCAAACTCAAGTAATGCACAGATTAATCACCTGATACTGTGGACTAGAGCCCCAAGAACCAGGGTTTCCATCCTCCCAGCTATCCCTGATTTATCACCGCCAAAGTTCAAACAAAAACATCAGTATCATAGCACATCTTACTATTGTACAAAAAAACACGCCCGACTTCTTACTCACGTCTTTACCATTTCATTTCTCGCTCAACCCTCAAAATCACTGCATATTTGGTTTATATGCCTTTTTCTCACTTCCTATTTGAAAGCGTTTAATAATAACTTATCATGATGCATAGAGTAATATAATAAGTATGTCCAGGAAACAAGCATCCTCCTGAGTTATTGAGTATGAAATTGCATATTCATAATCTATCTGAACACAGGTACAGTAATATGATGCAAAAAGTCTACTCTGTCTAGAAACATACTCCTGAGTTGATAAAGAGTACTATATTGCATATTTCATAAGGTATCTGAACACAGGTACCATATAATGATGCAAAAAGTTTACTGACAGAAAATTAAGATTTAAAAAATTGTATTTTGGTCAGATGCTTCCTTTTCACTCTTTCCACCTAATATATACTCATCATAGGTAGTGTTTGATTGGGCTCCGATTCGACTCTTCCACTTTGAAGTTCACAAGGAACCATTAAATTAAAAATAATAAAGATCCTATAGAGTACAAATAGGGCTCTAGTTTGACTTTTTCAGTGTATCACATAGCTCATTATATTTCTTCCCACGAGTCTTCTGTTGCATATCTAATATCGTGAAATCATTTCAAACCTTCATAGCAGTTTTGAAACACTAAACATTCATATAGAAGACAGATAATCAATTTCATTGGATCTGGCATGTCTCACAATGCAAGGCGAAAAATTCAGCTATAACCCTATATATTCAATTTCATTGGATCTAGCAACTCTCACCATGTGGTGCAAAAATTAACCCAGCTATTAGCCTATATTTTTCCCTTGATAGAAGTAACCCAAACCTTGCTCAAATATTATTTCAACATTAAACAACACAGACCTTGCTGGGCTCATAGGCGCATACGGATTCCATGCTCGATCACGCATCGGAGTCCTCATGCCATCATGAATGGGTGTTGCTGCAAGACGAAATACAAAGATAAATACAGATAGCTATATCAGTCATTTATTGCATGTACATGGCAAATAATTTATGGTCCAAAAAAACAATATGGGAATTTCTATTAGATAAGATGCTAAGATTCTCAAATATGTAACCTCAAAGGTTTCAAAAAACCAACCTCCAGCATCCCTCATTGGAGTCATATAAGGATGAAGCGGAGTTCGAGAAGGATGAATCGGGGTCTGACTTCCCATACCATAGCTAGACGTATCACTGGAAAACATTTAGATCCAAGTCAGAGACATATAGTGAATGACTTAAAAGACCATAGTTAATTATAATTTACCGATACGGTGTTGTAATAGCCACGTTATCAGAAATACAATTCCGGTCAACTGCAAAGATGATAAAAGAGTTACGGCCCATAAAGATACATAAAGAATGAAGCAGCCAATAATCCCACAAAGACTTGCCTGTAACAACTTTCATTTGGGACTCGAGTTCCACCCGTACACTAGTTCCCTTTACCTCAACAACGCGCCCACGGTAGCCCTTATAGGCACCCTGGCGAATCTTTACTGTAGTCCCAACCAATCCATCATGCCCTCTTCCACCTCTATTTCTTCCCCCAACTGAACCATGATAACAGTAAGATTATTACAGACCTGTTCATTAAAGTTTGGCAAAAATACTGATGGAGAAAAAAGATAAAAGAAGAGTTTTCATTGAATATCTGACATACAATTATTGGGAGGGCCTCCTCTAGTAAACCTCCTTTGGGGCTGGGAAATAGGAGGAGCTCGAAGATGATCAAATCTAGAGTAGGAGTCACCCTACAAGTTGATAGAGAGTTAAAATGACAGCATCAACAATAGAAACTAAGTGGACAAGAAGAGTACATATCCATATAAAGAGCACAGAGGGTTTACATTTCTATCTCCATTGGCACGTGATCCTCCTACAACACGACATGAATGTGACTTAACACAGATAAAGCCTGCATGCTCTATGTGATGGCGATCATAAATGAACAAGACTCCTCTGTATATGTGTTCCACGGGACCTTGTTTCCCCTATGATAGCAACAGCAGAGACAGTAGTCTGAGATCTACAGAATCCTGGAATGAGGGAAACTAATGGCTATACAAGTACTCCATCTCACCTTGGAAGGACCTTCAATGACCCTTACAACATCTTTCACAGATATTGTGTTCTTAAAACAATCTTGCACACTAAGCTTTTTGTCAATCTTGCATTTGATCTCTCTTAATTTAACAAGGGCAACCTCAGATCTCTCAGGAACTCCCTTGAGGACCTGGAGGGGGTTGAAAATGTGAAAACACAGTACAAGAGCATCAGACAATTGAGGCAATTGTCAATTACAATCACATACCTGACATGCTTCAGTTTCAACACGTATAATTACACCAAAGCTATTATTACTGCACCAAATCAAACAAATAATACTAAATCATAAACGGTTTATATCATAAATTTCAATAATAATGTAGACAAAATGACTGATAAAACAAATGACATGTGAAAACACAGCCAAACTACTTACTCCAGTAGCACAAGATCATGAAGCTCATAGTCCCCAATTTTTGTGATCCCAGATGTCACTTCAGTACTCTCCACAACATCATCAGCAAATACACGGAGCTGGAATCGAGAAATAACCAGGTTCATTTCAGATTACTATTTCAGCATAAACCTATTCCTGCAATCCATGAGGTCCATGATAAGAGAAAGAAAACACTTACATGCTCCTTAGTTGTATCAGATAAAATGATGAGCACATGCTGCTCAACCTTGACAACCATACCAGTTGCACCTTCTTGAGTACCAGATACAACCTTCACATGATTCCCAGGTTCAAAGTACTTGCAAAGATCTTTTTCACTTACGGCAAGAGTTTTCTGCAATAAAAAATTTACAGTAGCAAGTGGTCACAACACTAATCAGTAGTTATCTTCTAACAAGCAACTTACCCATCATAACCAAATCATCAGAACAAAGGTAATGCATTCTTACTGGGAGGTCCTTCATTTCAGGTCTGATATGCACGGTCCCTTCCTCAACTTTCTCAACCCTCCCTTTCAAGTTCTTTAGGTCTCCCTTGATTATGATGACTGCATCACCCTTCACAAAGTGTCCCTTCTTTCTGTTTGAAAATAAAGTTGACAGACTTGCTATATCTCCTTCCCCATTCTCCCCAGGTTTCCGGAACTTTTCCAGTTCATCAAAAGTGGGATGTATGTTTTGAGTACTAATTGATTTCATTGATACTATCTTATACAAGAACCCATCTTTAAACATCATTTTCTCAATGTTTTCAAAGTAGTCACCCGATATTGGATCTCGTTTACGCTCCACACGAATATGAAGTTCCCTGAGAAGAGTATAAAGAACATAAGAGCAGAACGGGAAAGAAGTTGATGCAAAGATTTCTTTTACAAATAATTATAAAAGAAAAAAAAGGAACAGAAAGTTTAATGTTCACTTGCATTGGGTGGAAACAATATTGTAATGGAATTGTCATTCGCAAGCCCCAAATTTTTTATTAACAAACTTATACATTTTCAACTGCAATTTGTCTCCAAACAATGGAAGAGTTACATAGATAAGCTACGTAATAAAAACAAAATAATGCAGAAGGGCTTTCCTAATAACGATTTGGGATGTGTTAATAACAATACATTATTGTAATAGTTGATATAAATACCTAGCTTCATCAATATTCATAAAACGTGGTGGAGGAACAAACGCTTTCTTTTTCACAACTTCTCTGCCCTCCTGCATAATTAAACGATCACCTCAAGATACCAGATATATTGATAATGATACTCAAATAACTAAAGGTTATAGGGAGGGGATGTCGGAATAACACAAACCCGAAAATCCTTAACCACCATCTCAATTGAATAGAACTTATTGTATGCTTGATTACATATCAAAAGTACATCAATATGAAACCAGATTTAAGGGGAGGGGAGATGCGTATAACACAAATCCGACATCCAACGAACCATTTAGAAAAAATCAATGTTAACTCAATTTCATAAAAGTAAGTTACAAACAGTACCAGTTTATTTGCAAGAGCTTGTAAATCAATTCTTGGAATTAATTTTACTGTGACTCTCTGTCGTACATTATCCACATCGGTAACCTGAGAACAGAAGCTTGGAGTTAGATAAAGAACCCTGACAGTTTAAGAAAAATTCATTCAATATATAGAGAACCTGATATCTTTAAGCAAAAATTCATTCAATACCTTGGCAAGGTCCCCTTTATATATCCCAATCTTCATTCTGACCCAAGTATCCCTAGAAATTTCAATTGCTTTGCTTTCAACAGAAAGAACATCAGTCATTTCTCTGATAGGAACAAGCGCTATTTTTGTCAAAAATATATTGCGCATTCCTTTGCAAGCCTGAGAACATATCAAAGCACCAGGAAAACAAATAATTGTCAAATACGATAAGCATTACTAAACTGCAAATGGTCAAATATGTAAATCGTCACAATTTTTGAATTTAAAAGCATATGCTTACCTCCCTCACATGGGCTTCTTTTTCAGCTTCAACGTATATATAGTTTTTCAGGTGGTCAAGAGCAATAGCAGACCTGATGTTCAGTTCAGGTTTGTCAATAAACTTTTGCATTAAGCAAGCAGCTACTTCTCGCTCTTTACCAATCTGACAGACATCGATACAAACATCATTAGCATTCTAGCACAATCATGTATATTAGCATCAGGGTAGGAGAAAATCATACCGCACATTTCAACATCCACAGCTTGGGGTCCATAACAGAAGGTAAAAGAGCTTGCTGATCTACCTCAGTGGTCTCCTCAGCGTATTCTGTATGATGTTGCCTTGCATACCTTTCCTGAATTCTTCTTTCCAGATCCTCAACATCTTCTGGCTGGTCATCCAACAATGGGGGACGATGCATCCTTCTACGACCACCCTCCTCAGGCATATCAGCTCCATCTTCAATAAAATCTGTCAAGGAATTTTCAAAAGATTACCACAAATTTTGATTGTCACAGTAATTCCCATCAAACCCGTGTATAAAGATCATAATACAATCCTACAGCCAACATTTCTACAGACGCTAAAAACAAGGATATTCCTTGATTCAGCAAGAACTAAAAAACAATTGATAATTATACAAATATTTTCAAATAACAGTTCCAAAATATCACATAGCAGTGATTGAAATCACCCACTATTCAAATCCATCTTTAATTAAAACAGGAAAAAGACTATGAATTCCCACCATGTGAGACACATCTCCTAAGAATCACATAAGTTAAAGTCAGCACTATTTATTTCCTATCTTGCCCACTAAAAACAAGTTTCCTTTCACGCAAGTTTCCTTATGCACTATAACAAGAAATAAAAATGGAAGGAACAAAACTTGGACATGTTCTAAGCTGCAAAATCTTTGATGACTGCTCTTCAGGCATGATTGCCTATTTGATCAATAACACCAGTACCTAAACAGATGCAGAGTTATTGATGCCTACTTCAGCTCCCAGTAGGAAAAGCAAAGGAGATTTTACCACTAAACTCTATAACCTAGGCACCACATAACCGAAACTCGAAAAACAAATAGAAGAAAAACAAATTCCAATTGGGGTCATTGAGGAAACCGAAACTCGAAACTAACAGCTTGCTATGCAAAACTTTGAACTTAACAACTAAACATCTTATCCCACGAGCTTTTGGTGCCGAATCAACACTCATTAATTATAATGCCAACAAAGAATTGATTTCAATTTCCACAACCTACAATTTATAGCCAATTCTATGTAAAACCCAACTCCAATCACAAACTCAATTAGAGAGGAAAGCTTACCGTCGTCACCCTCATCCTCCTCTTCCTCCTCTTCTGAATCGACTATCGCTTCAAGATCAAGGAAATCCGCACCGGAAGGTTTCTTCTTCTTTTTACTCTTCCCACCGCCGCCGCGATAGGCGCCGTATTCCTCGTCGTCGTCGTCTTCCTCTTCCTCCTCGTCGTCCTCCTCCGCCACGTCATCAATGAAGCTCGATCTCCTCCTCTTCTTGCTGGACCTCCGTACTCCTCGGTCCTCCTCCTCTTCTTCCTCTTCCTCTTCCTCGTCGTCTAGGACTTGGTCGGGGTCGTATTCGTCCTCTTCCGGCTCCATGTCGTCATCATCTTCATCTCTGTGACGCGGCATGGGGATCAATTTGGGGTTAGGGTTTTGGTGAGAGAGAGAGAGTAGAGTGGTGGACGTGAAAATGGAGATGGAAATTTTTTCACCCAGAGAGGATCTGTTGTGTTTTTGCGTCTGCGATGTTTGGGTGGAAGAAAGACGTAGTTTTAAGTAATTGGGCCTTTCGGATGTGGGTACGGATTGTTGGGTCGGTCATACGGGTTTCTTGTTTTTTCTTTTCGAGGGAATACATCCGGAGAGTGGGATGCTCTTTGCGTGCCAGGGAGGGAATTTCAGTGTTTTAATGGAGTGTTGGTACGAGAGACTGGTTCGAGGTCGGTTCAGAATCAGAAGTCTCAGGTTAGGTTTGGTTAAGGACTAAAATATCGATGATTATGAAAATTTTGATGGTTCAAAAAAATTCTTGATGGATATATCGAGAAAATATCGAATATCGGTGAGAATTTTACTAAAATTTATATTAAAATTATATATTCGACCAAAATAGACTAAATACAAAATATCTTAAAGATTTGAAAATTAATGTCGATACTTGTAAAAAACGAAAATTTCAAGAAAATATCATAGATATTTTAGTCCTTGGGTTTAGCTACATTGAAGGCTAAATATTTCCCAAAATGTTCTTTTGTGGAGGCTGACGGTGGAAAGAATCTTTCTAGTGTTTGTAAGGCTGTGTTGTGGGGTAAACAACTACTAGTTAAAGGTCTTCGGTGTAGAATTAATAATGGGGAAGATATTCGGGTCTTTAAAGACCTTTGGGTGTCTGGAATCCCAGAGTTTAAAATTGCATAGAAGAGTGATGCTAATTGGGATATAAAAGTGAGTGAGTTAATTACTCTGTCAGGTTTATAGGATATGCGCAGGTTGGAGCAAGTTGCTACAACGCAGGAGATGAATATTGTGCTTAATATTCATATAGTTCAATCAAGAGGCCAAGACAAACTAATGTGAAACCAAAATAAGAATGAGAAGTTTTTAGTTAAAAGTGCATATTGGCAGGCAAAATGGAGAGTAGTAGTTTGGCATCGGTAGTTTCTCAATATTGGAAGTATTTGTGGAAACATAAAGTACCACCGAAGATGAATCATTTATTATGGAAGTGCTCGATGAGTTTTATTCCTTGTATGTGGTCGTTATATCAGAGGTACATTGTTTGCCCAAGGTGCCAGGCAACAAACGAAACGCCCTTGCACACAACATTGTCTTGCTCTTTTTGTGTTGCGGTGTTGGAGAGGATGAGCTTCTATTCTAAACTGGCATCGGGTATGTTGGTTGATTTCTCTGAGTTCTTGAATCATGTTTTCCAAGTGTTAACTGTTGATGACATGAGGATGCTTGTTATAATTTTGTGGAGCAACTGGGGTGAAAGAAACAGAGTATTACATGGGAAAAGTCATCGGCTACCATTTATCATATATGACCAATGTGTACTAATGTGGGAAAGCCTATTGGGGGTGCAAGCTAATACTCAAATACAAAATAGTAACAGGGGGACTCAAAGTGGGTTGGTATGGCAGCCTCCTTACCCAGATATGTTAGTTTTGAATACTGATGCATCTGTGTGTAATAATGGCCTTAATGTTGGTGTAGGAGCTGTTGTGAGGAACCATTTGGGAGAGCTAGTATTAGCTGTGGGGGAGAGCCCAAGGATGTTTACGGCCTAGTACTGCTGAGTTATTGGTTGTTTGTCAGGAGCTGGAAAGTGTCCTTGAGCATAATTGGTCGTTAAAGAGGGTTGATTGTGATAGTTTAGAGGTTGGTGAATGATGTTGGTGAGTGTTATGCAGAGGTGGGAATCCTGGTTGATCGTGCGAGAGGGTTGTTGGTTGTTGTTGGTAGTCCTAGGTTTCTGCACATTTCTAGGTCTTCCAATAGGGTGGTTGATGTTGTAGCTATATTTGTAGTCCAAATAGATGGGTGGTTATCATGGTTGGGGGTTGGGCCAATTGGCTAATGGACGTCATTAATAGTGACAGACCCGTAATTGGTCCTAGTATTAGGAAATTGAGTGGAGAAGACTCTTCTACCACCGATGATTCTTATGTTTTGTAATCCCTTTCATTATGAATAAAACTTTTTGGTATTGCTCTAAAAAAAGGATGGCTCATTCAAGACGTTGTTGAAAGATATTAATATATTTGTGTTGGTTTTGTTGCAATATTAGACATTGTTAAAACTTTCAAATTAGGTGATCTACTTGATCAAGCTAAAATTGGGGTATAATATTTTTACTTTTCATTAGTTGCCAAAAAGGGTTTGAGCAGCCTGTGTTGGCCGGAGGAGAGAGAACCAATCGGGTTGCCAAAAATGGTATGAGTGGCCTGCTTTTAGCTCACTGGTCTTACATCGGCTTGAAACTTGTTGCAAGACAACCATAGGAAGGTAAGGGATGTGGAGACGAATCCAAACGCTGGTCTCACCTCAATCGAACGTCAGACAAAGGAGGTATGATAAGAAAACGTAAATCGGTCGGGTCAGGTTTGTGGGTCGAGTGGTGGGGGAGAGATAGAGAAGCTGAAGGTTTCCCAAAAACAGTTTCCTAAAATAAAAACTTACACTTCCTATTAATAGTTGTTTTTTGAAATAATAACTTTAGGTTTTTAAACCGTAACTTCTTCATACGAACTTCATTTTTGGTATGTCACGAGTCCACGAACTCTGTTTAATGTTCTCTACGACTTTCATGAAAAACGTTTTCTCAAATTTTGAATAATGGAAAAGTCAAATTTTAGAGCCACTAAAAGCTCAAAACAAAGGGACAAGTAAAAATGATGCTCATTTACGGTCCAAGTGATGGTAAACGATGAAATAATATCTAGGGCGTTACAGTCACTCACTTTAGAATGAATTTATCTTATGAAAAAACTTTGATTTTTAATACATTTCTTAATTTCAGGAACCTTTCAATGTCTAAAGCTTTTATAAATAAATTAGCTAACTGGTTGTCAATAGATACAAAGCTTAGTTTCAAAATGTTTCTCTCAACCAAATCCTTGAGAAAGCGATATCTTAGATCAATGTGTTTGGTTTTAGAATGCAGTTGTTAATGGTACATGTGTCATCACAAAATATAGATAACTTACATTGAGGAAGACAAACTTCCTTAAGGTCTTCATAAGACCTTATTAATCCTTGAGCATCTATTTTTTTAATATGGGCTGAACGACCGCCCTCAAGTCTTAACCATTGATAAAACCGCAGAATATAATGGGGGACATAAAGCCTAAACTCTATATTGCAACATCCCAGAATAATACCAAGAGTTTCCAAACTTATACATTATAACAACCACAATTTATCAAGGAGTGCGTCATCGGCTACTCTATTTGTTATACAATTTTTGTTACATAATGTAAAGGCAATGCTCATGCAGAGCGAAAAGTTACTATGTCTATCAGTTTTTCTACTATGTTTCCCATGAAAAATAGTTTCACTGACATTAAGTTTCATCCAGCCACTAGAAGGTTACGACCATTTAACAAAGCAAGGAACTCACCTCCTACCTAGAACAGCATGACATGTAAGATGCGCAGACCAGAATAAAACCCACATAGCTAGACTAGAACAAAGTCGGGAATTATTCAAAGCGTAAAAGAAAAAACAACTAAAACATAAAAACTAAAAACTAAAAACAAACTAGCCCAAACTGGGCC
This sequence comes from Comarum palustre, assembly GCA_951800085.1. Taxonomy (NCBI): domain Eukaryota; kingdom Viridiplantae; phylum Streptophyta; class Magnoliopsida; order Rosales; family Rosaceae; genus Comarum; species Comarum palustre. Next base: position 8,043,502 of record OX637589.1, read on the forward strand.
CAAGATATAAGCCAAAGCCTAGGCCTCCTCACAAGGGTAAGGGAAGGTACACGTCCTCCACTAGATCCAGTCGATCCCCTCACCGGCAGCCACTGATAGCCCACCACCGGCACCACGTTTCCAACATGGTTGAACCACTCCAACCGCACCTATGATCTCAACCTCGCGTCATAGATCAACACATCCATTGCTAACAACCACACCTCCTGGTCAAAAATTGTAGATCTGAACTAGACTAGAGAGATTCCATCCAAGCATAGTCGCGCAACCACGATCGCTCCCAAAACCAGCATCCATAAGAATCATGCATCTCATCCCCTCCGTTTGTCAAACCAACTCAGAGAGGACCAGCACCTAAGTGCAGCCGTGCATTTCCCCTTCCTCACCTTGCAAATCGCCATCGAGAATTCTCTGACATGATCAAGGACCACGATAGGGGAATCTAACTTATTCCACGCCCACATGAGGTTGACAAGGCCTGTCCAATGACGACAATGAGAGGGCGTGCCGCCGGACAGGGATGCAGACTCGACTTTTACTCTCAGCCTCTAGGTTTTTCTTCAAATTTTCTTTGAGATTGAGCATCAAATTTAGCCATACCATTTGTGTGCAAAAATTTCCTGCTGTAACATATTTAACTTTTGTAGTGGTTGTGCTGATACAATTTTATTTCTTGCTATGCTAAGCCACCAAATTTTTTTCAACAAAGAAACACCCTCCAAAATTACTCTTCTTGTCTTTAAGGTTTCCACCTCAGTTTGCATCAGAAGAGCTTGCAACTGCCATATTTGTTTCGAAAGGTATAATAGATACCACAATCAACAATACTTGCAATGTATCTAAAAACCCTTTTTACTGTCTCCATGTGTGATTCTTTTGGACCAGCTTTTTAGCACCCCCAAACCAAACATCACTTATTAGAACGTCGCAAAGTCTTTGGTGTTTAAGACAGCAGCTAGTAAAACATTTCCTAAGACTCAAAGTTAGAACAACCCAACAATACCAAAAATTCAGAAACTCAAATCGAAAATCAACATAATACTTTATACAATTTCAGAATTGGTGCAGCTATTGCCACTCTACAAACCACTTTTCTCACTCCATAAGATGTTGATTTATTAAAAGGCCAAATTAACCTGGAATAAAATTACAGTAAAAGACAATACGTTGTTGTAAATTACAAATCTTTTTCTTTATCATTTTTGTTTTACTAATCACTGATTCTTTTCATAAAACCCTAATAGCTTGCACAGACTGACAAGTAGCTTGCATGTCGGGCTTATTAGCCATAATATTGGCTTCACATACAAATTCATGAAGTCCCCAAGAAAGAGAGTCTTTTTAGTTAAGGAAATTAAGTCAGGTCGCCACTGAAGCATAGACCGTTGAGGCACTGGCAGTTAAGCGCTGGAAATTGGCGCTGGGCGCCGAAAGTCCCCGACTCTCCTTGCTCGCTAATGGAGCGCATAGCCTAGACCTCTAGGTGCTACTTGTTGTGGAGCTCTTCTCCTCTCTCATTTCAATCCCTAGAAAAACTCTTACCTCTCTCTCCTATCTCTCATATCATCATCGTCGGTGACATCAGCCACACCTCCATCATCTTTGGCGACCTCGTCTTCGCCTCCGAGCACCACACTGATTCGCACCAAATCAATTTGCTACCAAGCTCTGATCTACTACACCTCTGATCTGCCTTCTGGTTCACGTCGTGCACCACCACCACACGGCCACACCAAGCCACCGTCAAACAATGCAGATCGTATAAGACCATGTAAAATCATCTCCGACAACTAGAACCTCGCACCGCCCTCCTCCTCCGCACCACCGTCCTCCTCGCTCTGCTCGACGACAAAGTCAGATCTAGCTTGCGTGGCCTCAACAACGATGACGAAATCCCAGCCTCGACGTCGAAGTCCCAGTTTCTCTCTCACTATCTCTGTCTATGTCTTTCTTTCTCTCTCTTTCTTAGAAGTTGTGTATTGATGTTTATTAACCCTAGAAGTAAGTTTATTAGGAGTAGTAAACTTGGTTTGTTGTTTTTAGTTATTGAGTTGCTAGATATGAATGTTGTTTATGATGTGTATTGATGTTTACTAACCCCAGAATTAAGTTTACTACTCCTAGTAAACTTGATATTGGTGTTTTGAGTCTGGTTTTAGAGAACAGAAGTAAGTTTACTAGGGATAGTAAACTTGGAATTGAATGTTTACTAGGGTCAGTAATTTCGGTCACAGGATTTCGGTCACTAGAGTCCGGTTGCCGACGATCGGATTTTGGTGACCAGTAACTGAAGTGTTACGGCAGGTGACCGGAGTCGATGAGATTATCAATCCTTCTCTCTCTTGCATTTTCTTTCTCTAAGCATATTTAAAGAGCAAATGGTATAATGATACTAAAATAATATGTTAAAAGTTCAGAGCTAATGAGTTAATATCAAAAAAAATTGAAATGAGGAGTAGTTGCAAAATTTTGTAGGGGATAGACATTTTTTGTATGTTTAAGTAGTGATGTAGTTCGATGTCGTCCCATTCTTCTTCTTCTTCTTCTTCACTCCGGCCTCAGAGTCATGCTGGGAAGCACAAACAACAAAGCCAGACCATATAACCAACAGTCTCTATGCACCCGCAAGCACCAGATCGGAGCCCTCCTTTTGATCGCCGCCACCGTCTTCTTCACCAAGCTCCTTGACCGCTCCTCTCTCCCCTGCTCCTCCTCCTCCTCCTTCACCGCCGATCCCATCGCCACCACTTCACGGAGCTCCTCCGTCCACGTCACCAATGGAGGTGACCTCCTGTGGCCCCACCGTGGCTACGGCCCCGTCGTCGACCTCAAGATTTACGTCTACGATGAGCGCGAGATCGACGGCCTCAAGGCCTTGATGTCCGGCAGGGACGGCGCCATTGACGCCAGTTCTTGCTTGAGAGGCCAGTGGGGCACTCAGGTAATTTAGTTCTTACGTTGTTTGATTATTTGTGAGAGCAAATGTGAATTTTGAATTAGTTACTTTTGATTTCACAGTTTAGTTCATTGATGAATTTGAAGTTTTAATTTTGTTTGTAGAGATTAATTACTGAGAAGTGTGTGTAATTAAAACCTGTTTATAAAGTTTGATGCGGAATGTCGTGAATGAAAGCTTTTACTTGTGCTATTTGCACGAAATTGTTACGCAGCGAGACTAGTGTGGAGTAATTGGTAACAATGTCTGAGTGACAAAGTTGTTAGTTGGAGGAATGAAATTTTGTTAAGATTAGTAGAATTTTCATTGGCGGGCCTTGAATTTCAAATGTAGGTGAAAATACACAGGCTACTGCAACAATCGAGCTTCCGGACAAGGAAGAAAGAGGAAGCGGACCTATTTTTTGTGCCGACTTATACAAAATGTGTGAGAATGTTGGGTGGTCTTAATGATAAAGAGATCAACCAGACTTATGTGAAGGTAAATTTTTTGTTGTTTTATTTGAATTTTAATTCTTGGTGCATTTTGTTTCTTCTTTGCTCCCGTGTTTTTCTTATAAAGCATTACTTTGTTTTGTTATGCTCACATGTTCATTACCTACAGGTGTTGAGCCAAATGCCATATTTCAGGCGATCTGGTGGTCGTGACCATATTTTTGTATTTCCGAGGTATATTTCTTTTTCCATGAATGATGCTTTCTCCTAAGTTCGCCAAAAATTTCTTGTTGTCGCTGCTCATTTTCATAATTTACTATGCAGTGGAGCTGGTGCTCATTTATTTAGGTCGTGGGCTAAATTCATAAATCGTTCCATTATTATTACCCCCGAGGTATTTACTTATTCCAGCAAGTTTTTTTACTCTGCTCCAGTTATTTACTAATTTGAAAATGCAATGCTTCACAAAGATACTATCTTTGTACAGTCCTAGATAGTAGTTTACTGGAATAATTTGAGATAGTATTACGGTTAACATCCAAAATATTTACCATTATATCACTTCCAAGTCAAGGCACTATATCATATCAAACACTAACAGAAAGTAAAATAGCATTTTTCATGTGAGAACAGACATTACCATTACATCTCTGATACAATGCAACCGAACAAATAGAGCTTGGTAAGAGAAAAAGATGAAGAGAAATAGCATATTTCGAACAATTTGGGGAGCATCGTGACTAATGTACCTAATGAAAATATGGAAAAGAGAACACGATATAACAAAAAAAAGTTGACAGATATTAAGAGGTGGTGGCACTTCAAGACAAACTTTACCATTTTATAGATAAAATGATGTTCTCTAGTTCGATGTCTTGTATGTTATGGTACCTGATTGTGATTCTAGATCATTATTTGAACAAGAGTTGAATGATCATGATCCAGATTGCTGATTATGACAATAATATTAGACTACCAAGACAAGCAGTCTCCCTCTCTCCTTCCCTCCCTCGCTATGTATTTTATTTCATATTAAGGAGGTGCCTGAACAATGTAATGAAAAGAAATGGAATCTATGTATTTTATATTTATAACAGAAAGGATTCTGTCATTTCATTACTTTTCTCCCTTTTATTTTTTTATTGGATCATACATGCTCTTTGTTTATGGCTTAAAGGTTTTTGAAACATTTTTTTCTTTTCTCATTTCAATTAGTTTAGCAGTAGCATTCATATGTAGATTTTAACTTGTTGCCTGAAAGAATTTAGTTGGCACTAATGATTTTTTATTGGGGGTAACGACATAAACATAGTAAATTCATATGTTAGTGCAGGGTGATCGGACTGATAAGAAAGATACAAGTGCATTTAATACGTGGAAAGATATCATCATTCCTGGGAATGTTGATGATGGGATGACTACAAATGGTGCTAGCCTTGTTCACCCTTTGCCACTATCGAAGCGGAAGTATCTTGCAAACTATTTAGGTCGTGCACAAGGAAAGGCAGGTCGCCTCAAGTTGATAGAGCTTTCTAAGAAATTTCCAGATAAGGTGCATCCTTGTAACTTTTCAAGTGACTGAGGAGTTTATCTCATTTGTGGAATTTATTATGCTCATACTCATTCCAGCTTTATTGTGGAATTCAGTTTAGTAGTGAAGTTTTAGGTTATTACGATGTTTTATTCACACTGGATGTTTACTGTGACAAAATAAAAGATGCTTCGCTTTGAAAACTTTGTAGAGATATACCTAAAGTTAGAACTTACAAGTACAACATCTTCTTTGCAATTTTTGAAATTGTTTTGCTGGAATATTAGATACTGCAGAGGGCAAGAATTATGACCTTCAATCCTACCATTCTTCAATCCTCTTGGTGTTGGGGTATTTACTTCAGATTATAGTCATTGATGTTAAGCTGTGATTTAATCAAAACACCTGCATTTTTCTTAACAACCTTGTTCTTTTCATGTCGCTAATTTTTGTAAGCATAGGTACTGTTTTATGAAGTAGGATCCCTGTTTGTTGTGAAATCATTGATTCCATGTTATATCTTTTTGATTTTGTCTCATTCGACACATTTATTGTTATTTCATGAATGCGGAATATCTTTAATTCTTGATTGATGTTTTGAACAGTTGGAATGCCCAGAGTTGAAGTTTAGTGGCCCTGATAAATTGGGAAAAATAGATTATTTCGAACACTTGCGCAATGCCAAGTTCTGCCTTGCTCCACGTGGGGAGTCATCTTGGACTCTTCGTTTTTATGAGTCTTTCTTTGTGGTCTCTCTCTCAGCATATGTGGTATATAATATATATACATACATTTACCAGTTCTCTAGAAGTAATTTTTGTGGTTCTGCTACAGGAGTGTGTCCCAGTGATATTATCCGATGAAGTAGAACTTCCTTTCCAGAATGTTGTTGATTACACCCAGATATCGATTAAATGGCCATCAACTCGAATAGGTCCCGAGCTTTTGCAGTACCTAGAGTCTATACCAGGTGAAATGCTGAATTCCATTTACATATTTCCGAAGAATCATTCCAGTTTTCAGCATGTTAACATATTGTTTTGAGTATTGGTTGTTGAATTTTACTTCCACAGATGAAATCATAGAGGGAATGATAACCCGTGGTAAACAAGTAAGATGTTTGTGGGCCTACGCTTCAGAACCAACTTCATGTTCTGCAATGCGTGCAATTCTTTGGGAACTTCAGAGAAAAGTCAGGTTGTTTCACCAATCAACTGAAACATTCTGGCTGCACAACGGATCAGTTGTAAATAGAAACTTGGTCAAGTTCTCTGATTGGAGGCCTCCAATGCCTTTGCCATGAGTATGCAACATATCCTCTTATAGTTTGCCTTCTCCATTTCCAGAGCCTTCATAATTATCGTTTTCAATAGCGCTAATTTTTGTTGTATATTTTTTTATGATATTCTTTTCATTCTTACTCATTACTCCCAGGGTTTTCCATGTTGTAATTGTAGAACACCTCTGGGAAATTGATATTGCAAAATATATTTAAACACTAGTGACTTTTGTTTGTGTGCCTAATTTAATCATTTGTTATCAGGCTCATCTAATGGGATTTTCTTTTCTATAGGCACATTTTTTCTTTTTCTTTTATGAACGTCATTTGGGTATGATTTTCCAATTCAAATTTATGGTCAATTATTCAATTCTCTGGCTATTACGATTTACTGAGAATAAACTACATTCGGGAAAATGCCTAGTTTGAGTTTCCTCTTGTCAAATTGACCACGGAGCTACAAGGGCGTAGCTAGAAACTTTGTCAAGTAGGTCAACATTTATATAACCATAATTTACATCTAAGTTAATGATTTAACAAAATAAAGAATGACTATCAAAATAAAACAGACATAGACTTGTGTTAGGTTTTTAAACATATTCTTTTGTTAGAGTAATATTTCCTATAATAGTTTGCAAAATCCTAAGGAAAGAGGAGACTTTTTAAGCAAAAGAGAAACATAAAATAAGAATGATTTACTCGGAAATGCACAGCTCGCGCTAATTTATGGTTTGAATTATATGGGGACAAAACTTCATTTTATGATCACAAGTTCATTAACATTCTTAAACTACTTGATTTTAGAATAGAATACAACAGACCAATCTTCTCATAAAGGTCGACATTTATACAAATCTTAGCCAATAGTGTTAGTTCTATATTGATAGAAGCCTTAAACAAATGAGCAATGTTTAAAAGTTGAGAGGGGTCATCTGACGCCCCTCGCCCTATGCTGCCTACGCCCCGGAGCTTTGAGCTTTCACAATCCATAACTTTGATATGAAATGCCACATGTTCAGTTTCGAAGCAATGAAAATGTTGAATGCAAAATTGTGCACCACAAATGCTCAAAAAGCCGAAGCCTTGAGGACCTCAAACACCTACAACATTGGTTCACTGACACCAATTCTTGTTCCTAGATTACAAGAAACTACTACAAGCTATTGAATTCCAGGCAAGTCCTCGTTTCTGTTCTACTTCGTAAAGTGGTAGAGAAGGAGATGAGAACAACCTTGTTTACCAGTTACAGCTTTGCCTGGACTTATCAGCCAAAAGCAATCCCCTCCCACAATTTGCTTGCACAAACTTCACTCGAAAATAGAGCTTGTAGCACGAAATCTGAAGCGAGTTCATGAGAATATGGTGTGCTTAATGGAGAAGATGAAAAGATCTCTGGAATCTTGAAGAGAAGATCAGTGGTACTGTCTTGAGCTTCTTTGGTTTCTTCTGCGGTGTTGGGTTTTCCAGGAGATGGCTTAGCCATGGTAAAACAAGGTCTTCTAGCAGGAAGGATTCCTGGTCTGTCTGAACCAGATGAACAAGGTCAGTATCGGAGTATCCTTCACCCCTGCATATGTATTAAAACTCAGCAATCTCTTTCATCACCAAATCTCATGCATTGTACTTTTACGTGGTGTGTAAACCAATCTCTTATGCCACACTGGTGCTTAATGGCTTCACTGCTATACCATGCCACGAATAGTTTCATGGTCAGAGTTGTACTCACCCCTTGCTGATTGGAATTAGTAAGTGAACAATTCAACACAGAGCATGATTTACCCAGCAAGGCATCCAGGCTATGCGCCGCAGGGCATAAATGCACTGTGAGCAGGTGTCTTTTCATAGCCTTCATTTACCAAGTGCATTCTCGTCCTCTCAGCTTTCTCCCATCTATCAGAAGCAGCATAAATATTTGACAGAAGCACATAATGTGAATTATCGGCTGACCGAATGCTTGAATTTAGGGTGCTGATATCTTTTGCTACCTGTTCTGTCATTTCCATATCCATATAAATCCGGCAAGCTCCAAGCATAGCTCCCCAAACCATGTCATTGGGTTTGATGGGCATACTTTTGACAAAACAGTAGGCCTCTCTTAACCTTCCAGCCCGTCCCAAAAGGTCAACTAAGCACCCATAATGCTTAATTCCGGCTTCCAAACCATATTTCTTCTGCATCTTGGAGAAAATTTCCATGCCTTCATCTACTAAACCACCATGTGCACAAGCTGACAGAACAGCAAGAAAGGTTATCTCATCAGGCTTTTCATTTGAATCCTCCATTCTGCTAAACAATTCAAGAGCCTCCTTGCACTGTCCATGAATAGCCATGCTTGAAATCATAGCATTCCAACAAGCACTGTTCCTCTCAGTCATCTCCTCAAAAATCAACCTTGCATTGATCAAGTCACCACATTTTGCGTACATGTCTACAAGTGCATTGAGAACAAACTGATTAAACTTTATCCTGTTTTGACTTAACATCTTATGTATATCTTTGCCAACGTCTAATAGCCCAGACTGAGAACATGCAGCTAAAACACTCACAACAGTAAACTCATCTGGGTCAAAGCCTTGAGTTTGCATGTTCTCAAATACTGTCAAAGCTTCCTCACAAAAACCATTTTGCGCGTATCCAGATATCATCGAATTCCAAACTACCAAGTTTCGGACTGGGATTCTATCAAAGATTGTCTTAGCCTCCTCAACATCACATATCTTGCAATACCCAGAAATCATTGATGACCAAACAAAGAAGTTGCGCTGGGGCATTGCCTCAAAAAGCTCCCTTGCCATCTCCATCTGCCCAGAGCTACAATATCCATCAACCATCACAGTCCACGTAATCACATTCTTCAACTCCGGTGGAACCTGATCAAACAACCTCCTAGCACTAACAGTATCTCCAGCCCTCGCAAACCCACTAATCATCTCAACCCAAGTCACATAAGTCCGCATTGACATCTTCTCAAACAAAGACAATGCAGACGCTACATCCCCATTTCTGCAGTACCCACCAATCATGGCATTCCAACTTACCACATTTCTCTCAGGCATATACTCAAACACTTTCCGAGACTCGATAATGTCCCCGCATTTCGCATACATGTAAACTAACGAGGTGCCAACCGACACATCACAATTCACACCAGACTTGACACACTCTGCGTGCATTGATTTCCCATGCTTTATTGACGGAAGCGAAGCACAGGCCTTGAGAATCAGGGGGAGCACACTCCAACTATAGATGCCTTTTCGACGAAACTGGGTGTAGACTAGAAGCGCTTGTCGAGGTGATCCATGAGAGAGGTGATTACGTATGAGCACAGGAAGAGCCAGGATTTTGAACTTCCAGGACTTTATGCCACCTTAACAACAAAAAGAACATCACACGTACGCTTCAGATTTCCGAATACAAAGATATTAGACACAGCTCAACTTACAGTCCGTTCACAAATAAAATAAGACAGAGAATCTAGAGCGTAAGAGATTGAAAGAAATCAGAAATCCTTTACCTCTTAAGGAGTAAATCGTCCAAATCAAACTTGAGACAGAGAGAGGCAGGGGAGCGAGCGTCTTATTTGCTGCAAATCGTATATGGATATTTTGTTTTTATATGAAAATGATTGAGACTCGTTAGGGAATTCTTTATTTTATCATTTCCCATATATTTATATGTTGATCGTGTATATATAATTAGATTATTTTTATAAATTTTAATTTAAATTGTTAATTATTACGAAGGACATTTATGATTTTGATTTATCAATTATAAACTTAAATGATTCTTGTTTGACAGATTTAGTTTGTCCATTGATTTAATTTAGTTCGATTCTTTAATGATCATATTTGGTTGAAAATTTATAAAATTGATATATTCATAAAACTGAATAGTTGAGATGTTAAAATGTGATCGAAAAATGTGTTTTATAAACCATTAATCCCAAAGTACTCAACTTAAGAATCTCCCATGGAAGGGCTCCTAATGAGTTAAAGCTCAGATCATATTAAGACGTCAATCCCTCAAGTTAAGGACCATATACCTGGTGGCGGATACACGAATTTTATGTGGTAAGGGGACTGCTCAGACAAATTAGTTAAAACTCTTCATAGAAATGAAGAAATTTTTTAGTGCTACCGTAGCATCACATGTCAATATCTAGTGGTGTTATATTCCAATCAGATCTAGACATGTGGATTTATTATAATTAAATTTAGGCATGTGGATTTTAGCTATTTTGTTAAAGACCATTTTTGAGTTTTTTTATTGTTTTTTAAAATACTAAACCTAAAGCCCTAAACCCTAAATCTTATACCCAATACCTCAAACCATATACCCTATTCCCGATACCCTAAACTTTAAAACCTAGACCATATTATGAACTCAATAAATACCCTTAAATGTCATTTCACAAAAGATAAAAAATATTAATTTATATTTTAGTTGTAATAAATCCAGATGTCTAAATCTGATTGGAATGTAACACCACTAAGCATTGTCACGTAGTGTTGACAACATTCAAAAATTTCTCATAGAAATGTGTCTAAACGAGTTGCACAGTAATGAGGTCGTCACCACCTTAGAAAATGTAGGAGGACCTTTACAATAATTAATGAGGACCTTTTGGTTTCACCTACTTTTCGATTATATATACACATCTTCACTTTTCAATTTATATGTAAATATGAGTATATCATATTTGCAAACTTTCACTCATATTGAAAATCGTTAATGTGAATATGTGTGATTTATCAATTATAAACTTGAACAGTTCATGTTTGAAAAATTTGATTCGTCCATTAGTTTGATCTTGTTCATTATCGTAATGAACACACATAAGGCTGAAAATTTATAGAAGTAATTTACTTATATATACCTAAAAACTGAAAGGATTGTTTACACCCAGAATTTAATGATTTACTAGACATTCATTATTTAATTGAGTATTAGTTAATGTGGTCCACGTTATTGTTTGAGAGTAAATTTACCTATTTTAGAACGAAAGAGTCTTGAGTCGGTTTAACGGTTCGTCACAGATATGATAGAGCATCTTAGGAGATATCTTGTTAAAGGGGCTAGCCAAAGCGTACTTGGAGGTCAGACTATCTTAGAGGCAAATCCAGGTAATTCTTGATTTACCCTTAATTATCGATTACTTTTTTGATTAAAGGAAGATTTAGGTACTGAGATGAAGGGGATATCGAAGATCAAGTGAAGAAGAAGAATACGGACGTATGTCATGCTAAATAATGGAAGGTTTAATTACCTTTGTAATTAAAGAATAAGTGGTATGGTGCATGGTGTTTGATTATAAGAAGATCCATGTCTTTAATTGGATTGGAAGATATGTTTAGAAGCATGCAAGTAGAAGCCATAGTGTTATGAGGATTCATTCCTTATTGGTCACTCATGAGAAGATATTCATGTCTAGAAGATATCTCAAGAGCAATCATCGTCAAGAGCTATGAGAGTTACACTTTTAGGAAAGATATATGTTACCGTGGTCCGCAAGTAAGAACAAAATCCTAATGTTCACTATATAAAGGGGTCGATGGCGAATGAAGAAGGGACAACTCAAATCAATCAAACACAACTAGAAACCTATGTACGTCTCTTCGGAGCGCACCCACCACCAAAAATGCACTCCGACGTTTTTTTAAATGACCAATCCGTTGGTATCTTGTTGATCAGTCAACAAAATTCCATCTTATCAAGGAGTTGATCCGTCAACAAACATTTTGATCCGTCAGTAAAACTAGGTTTGAAGAAGAACTTAGCATGTGGATAGATCGGCATCTGCAACACAACGCTTGAGGAGAACAAAGAGAGAGCGGCTCGCGGTTTTCAGCACAGACATCAAGTTGCACTGGATTCATCAGTGTTGGCATGCCATACAAAGACGATTTTTGGAGAAGTAAAATTCCAGCCCAAACATTGGCACGCCCAGTGGGACGTACTGGAAGCGAAGATCACACATGAGAAAATTGATAGAAGAATTCTTAGAGCTTATAGAAATTCAGGAAACTAAGTAGCAAAATACAACCGTTATATGCACAAAGTAAGCAACGACTTTTACTTTGGGAATAGGAAGCCGCATTGCGGCGCGAGGAATGGGAAAAGAATAAGTTCCAACTCTTTGACAGCAAAACATGTGAAGAGCCTTTACAACCCCAAGAAGTAAAACTTCAAACTAAGAAAGAGATCGTCACTGAAGAGGTTGAATTGGTTCCCAATCAATCTGATGAAAAATGTTTCGCCTGAAACAAACTCATATCAACATATGGTGCGTTAAACTGTGGTGAATCCCATATGGAGCACAGTGACAGAGACAACAAAGAAGTCGACATCATACAGAGTTACTCCAACGAAGAAGTTGTCTCAATCATGGGAAATGATCTGTATGTGGCTAAGTCTATTCGACAATGACGATGACTACTGCGACAAGATTGTTTTTCAACGACGACACAACTCTTTTCTCTTTTCTTCTCCAGCGGCGCATCTCTCTTCTCTCTTTTTCTAGTAACGGTGTTTTTCCCTTCTCTTTTTCTCCGATTGAGACAAAGATGCCAATATTTTTTCTTTTCTTTTCAATTTCCTAAGTTATATTCATTCTTACATAAAATTTTAATTAATTATTGTTTTTAATTTTAAAGACATAGAATTTTAAAGATGAAAAAGGAATAAAAATTTTTTTTTAAATAAACTAACGGTTCTAGATACTTTTTTTCAGTCAAGATAAAAATATGAGATAATATTTTAAAGTTTTTTGAAACATAGAAACCAAAGGTATCATTTTTTTTCTTCTAAAAATTATGATTTTTTTTGTGTGTACGAAACAACCTAACTTTAGGGCAATCAGGTAATTAGAGGCCATCAGATCCGATGGTGGAAATCTCATCACTATCATGTCATGGTAATGATGATGATGATAATTCATTGACATGACATGGACATATAAAGAATGTAGGTAAGAGAGAGGAGGGAGAGTGGTAAGAATACCACCTTGGTTTGAGAGAGAAAGAGTAGAAGAAGAAGAAAGAAGAGAAAAAAGGTAAAGACTGAAGAAAATTCAATCGAATCCAATACAATTTTGACGTCCACAAGGACACACTCTCTCTCTTCTCCTTCTCTCTCTCCAAGCTCCACCCTCTTCTGGCTTCTCTCTAGAAGTCTCTCTCGCTTTGAGCTCCCTCTAAAGCCTTAACCAACCAGATAATACAGACTGTGTTTGGAAACAAACCCTAAACCAGCAAGGAAGCAAAATCAAAATTGAACCCAAATAGAAACGACGTCGCTTCACTCATTTCTGGGCGCAACTCACTCGAGCTCTACTGCTGCTGGTGTGTAGTACCCAACTCTCCTTTGTGTTTTCGTTTCATTATTTTTTCTTGGTTTTGTTTGTGTTTTGGTTTCACTAGTTTTGAAGCCTTGGATTGTTGATTTGAGATTTTGAGGGTTTGGGCTCCGATCGAACGCCTCTAGTGTTACTGTTTTAGTTTGGTGGGATTGGTTTTGGGTGTGGAATTTGGGTTTTGCTTTTGTGATTCTGGGGTTTGTTTAATTGTATGAAATTTTTTGTGGGTTTTGCGATGTGTGTGTGAGTTTTGATTGGGGGCGGTTTTGGTTAAGAGTGAGAAATTATCCAGATTTTGTTTGTGGGTTTGGTTGAGAAAGTGGATTTGTTTGTTGTTTCTGGGTTTTGTATTAATGGCTGAGGTTATGGTGGATCTGAATGTTCATGTTTTGAACAGAAATTCATGCAGAAGCCCGCTGGAGACTGCCCTTTTCGAGAAGATAGTGGGATTCTAGACTGTGCAGAATCAAAGTCTGCTCCTTGGTTTTGCGCTTTTTTGGTATTTGGTTTGTGTTTGGTAAGACTTGATACGATGAGCCGAGACACAATGCTTGCCTTTTTATCTTGGTGCACAATAAAGACTGAAGCCTTTGGCCTTCCATGTTGGGGAACATTGCTATCTGAATTGAGTTCCAATCCCGGTGTTTTGCGTCTTGTTATGTAATCTAGATTTTGTCGAGTTCGTTCTGGTATAGATAGTTTTTACTTTCCAAAAGTATTTGTAGATTGTCATTTTGGAAAATATGGTACCTTCAGGGCCGCCCAATCCGATTCGTGGTGCCCAGTCTGTTACGCCTTCGCTTTTGCGTTCAAATTCCGGAATGATTGGAGGTCAAAATGGTCCACTGCCTTCTCAGTCTGCTTTTCCTTCACTTGCCTCACCGCGTAATCAATTTGGTAACATGAATATGCTTGGAAATGTAGCCAATGTGTCGTCTCTCCTTAATCAGTCTTTTGGAAATGGGATCCCAAATTCAGGGCTTTCTGGTCCTGGTAGTAGCCATCGTGGAGGTATTGATACTGGGGCAGAGTCTGATCCACTTTCCAGTGTCGGCAATGGAATGGGTTTTAATGCTCCTTCATCTTATAATGCATCAAACATGGCTAATCCTGGTACATCTGGTCAAGGTCCGGGCCACGGTCAACAATTTTCAAACCCTTCCTGTAATCAACTGTTGGCAGATCAACAACAGCAACAACTTGAGAATCAGAATTTTCAGCATAGTCAGCAGCAAATGCAACAGTTCTCTGCCTCTCACAATACGGCACAGCAGCAACAGCAATTTCAGGCGATTAGAGGGGGCTTAGCTGGTGTTGGACCAGTCAAGTTGGAACCCCAGTTGACAAATGATCAACATGGACAGCAGCAGCAGTTGCAGTCTATGAGAAGTCTTGGTCCAGTAAAATTGGAACCTCAACAACTTCAGACAATGAGAAGCTTGCCACCTGTAAAATTGGAACCCCAGCATAGTGATCAGTCTTTGTTTTTGCATCAACAGCAGCAACAGCAGTTACTCAACATGTCGAGGCACTCTTCTCAACCTACAGCCGCCCATATAAACCTTCTGAATCAACAGAGATTCTTGCAGCTACAACAACAGCACCATCAACAGCAACTCTTAAAAGCAATGCCTCAGCAACGGCCCCAAGTACAGCAGCAATTTCCGCAACAGAATCTCCCTATGAGATCCCCTGCGAAACCAGTGTATGAACCTGGAATGTGTGCACGGCGCTTGACACATTATATGTATCAGCAACAACATAGGCCTGAGGTAAGTTTTGCATATGACATTGATTTGGTAGTCTGTTCTATGTGACTATTATGGTTAGTGATGATGCGTGCTTTTCATTTAGGACAACAATATTGAATTCTGGAGAAAATTTGTTGCCGAGTATTTTGTACCTCATGCCAAGAAGAAGTGGTGTGTTTCTATGTATGGAAGTGGCCGGCAGACGACTGGTGTTTTCCCTCAGGTCTGTTGCTAGGATACTTTAATTTGGTGTACCATCTTACATGGCGTTTTAACTACTACAATGAGGGTTATTGCAAAAAAATGATGCGTTAGCTATAGTATATGCATTTGCTTTTCAAATCACTTCATCATGCATGTGCTTTAATAGGTCATCCCTTAGCTGATTTACATTTTGATTCAGTTCATATCAAATTTTTAATGAGCATTGATGTGAGCCATCTCTTGAAATTTTTCAGGATGTATGGCATTGTGAGATATGCAATTGCAAACCTGGACGAGGCTTTGGTGCGTTATTCTATTGTTTAAAATTTTCTATCTTTTTGTATCTTGTAATGCTCTTCGTTTTGGCATTTCTGAAGTTTTGGCTCGACAAAAGATCCACATTTGATGTGAAAGTTAAAACTTTTCCTGCTTTTTTTTATTGGGATATGCTCTTTTCAGCTGGTACCTAACTTATTCTTACCATACTTTCAGAAGCGACTGTTGAGGTTCTTCCCCGGCTTTTTAAAATCAAGTATGAAAGTGGTACCTTGGAGGAACTTCTGTATGTTGATATGCCTCGGGAGTATCATAATTCATCTGGTCAGATTGTACTGGACTATGCCAAAGCAATACAAGAAAGTGTTTTTGAGCAGCTTCGTGTTGTTCGGGATGGTCAACTTCGAATCGTGTTCTCTCCAGATTTGAAGGTTGCACATAACAAAACTTTCCATATTATCCTTTAGCTGTTTAACCTCTATGGTCCCTAGGTATTGATCCTCCGCTCTCTTCATTCATTCTTTTTTGCAGATATGCTCTTGGGAGTTCTGTGCAAGGCGCCATGAAGAGCTTATCCCTCGAAGATTACTGATACCTCAGGTTACTATTAAATCTACTTGTGATGTATGCTTTTCTTCATGATAGCTCATTCATGGAGACGTTTTTCTCCTTCCATTTTATTTTTATTTTTTTCCCATTCAAGTAGATACCACCAATATTGAAGTACTTGTGTTTGCATCACATTTTGGTCTGATACTTGCAAGTTTTTGTCCACTTCAGTGGCAAAGAGTATCATTTCCAAATTCATCTATTTGAAGCCGTCTTTTGCTATGATATGTAATCTCTGATGAAGTAGCAAGTGTTAAATCAATGTTAATTTGAAATATGTAAATGTGAAGTTAGACCTTTCTGATGAATTCTTTATTGCTACGATTAATGGGTTGGTATTTGGGTTAAAAAGATTCAATTTGAATCTGACTTCAGAGCTGGGGAGCTATGTTGATGATGATTGGCTTCATATCCAAATTTAAGAATATTGTTGTGAACATAACTGAATTGATTTATAACGAGCTTGGTTCTTCTTGAGAAATATCTTCATTAATATTTGTAGTTAGAAAGTGTTACTGTTTAGAACTAGTGGAGAACTTTAAAAGCTTTCAGGTCCTACAATACATGTTTGGATTTGAGGTGCATTTCGCTAGCTAGCACAATTGTTGGTAACACTATCTGTTGTTTGTTGGACTGTTTGAGTATAATTGCTACTCGTAGGCTTCTGACATGTTTGTTTGTGTATGCAGGTTAGTCAACTTGGGGCTGCAGCTCAAAAGTACCAGGCTGCTACTCAAAATGCATCATCTAATTTATCTATTCCAGACATACAAAATAATTGTAATATGTAGGTCCTTTAACTCAGTCTCCATGTTCCTGTATATATTTGAGCGTTCAAGTGTTTTTCTCCTATTTGCCTGTACGTCTTGATTTTAGCGAGTGGAATTGGGTTTTTCTTTGTTTGGGGGGGGTTGGTCTTCTGGCATCTCTCTATCTAATGTCCTCATGTTACTCTTTACATGTCCTTACGATGGATTGTTTTTTTGGTGTGTATATACACACACACACACATGCGCAACAGTTGGTGATTGATTTGTTATGATTTTTTATAATTGATTAATATTTCTTGTGTGATCCTGGCGTAGGTTTGTATCGTCAGCTCGGCAGTTGGCAAAAACCCTGGAAGTGCCATTAGTAAATGATTTGGGCTATACAAAGAGATATGTGAGGTGTCTACAGGTAATTCCAATTTTCTGGCATGGATGTTTTGCATCGTGATGTTCCTTGTGCATTAGATACCCTAATCTGATGAAAATTTATTTTATCACTGGAAAGAAAGCAGTATCTTTGGCTTTTACAAGCTTTATGTCATGTAAATGAAATAACTGAGTATTGGTTTTGTTTTATGTTCATTTGTCAACTCTTCTGGTAATTATTTTGTTCAACTTACGTTCACTTAACTCCAATAGGTTGTATATGTGCATACATTGTTCACTACAACAATATTTGCAATATAAACAAATAGTCTTCCTCTGATGAAAATTTACTTTTTAATGTTTATGTGCATTATTTTCCTGCCTTCTGCTCATGGGACCTATCTTCGAGAGTATTTATTGAGCCATCCGATATCTTTCATAGAATCTTCTTGGACTTGGTTCTGTTTTTCATATTTAATCAAACTTTTTCTCGTGAGTTGGCTTGAAAGATTAAGATCTGAAGCTATATGGTAAAATGAGGACATAGCTTGCTGACACAAATAAAGCTATTAAAATACTCTAGGTTGTCTTATGTGTACATTGAGTGTGTTTACATTACGTCATATGACCGAGTGTCCTTGCAGGCTGATTGACCATTTGTGTCATATGACTGAGTGTCCTTTCAGGCTGATTGACCATTTGCTAATTTTATTTTTGGTGCAATATAGATATCAGAAGTGGTTAATAGTATGAAGGACTTGATCGATTACAGCCGTGAGACGGGGACTGGACCTATGGGTAAGCTGGAACTTTATTACTAACTAGTAATGAAGATATGATTTTTTTTGCCTCAGTTACTTGGTTTTAAAACGATCTTGAATGTATGTTTGAACAGCTGGTGTAGAATAGAAAACAAATATGGAAACGATCAATTGTTATTTGAGCATGATCCCCCTTTTGAATGTGGTCCAAAATACCTTACTAATGTATATTTCTTTTGGGTATGATTCAGTATGCATAGTGTATGAAACATACATAAAATATTGAATCTGGATCAAGCTGATCATGTCTACCGTTTAGTCCAGCCATCTTGGACCATGTTAAAAACTTGTCTGTCTACTTGTTGGGTGCAGACAGTGATTGTGCTGATTCTTTTCTTAAACACATTTAACATTGTCCTTTCTTATTTGTTATTTACATTTATCTTAAGACTTTCCTGCCCGCATAAATGTTACGTGTATAACAATTCTTTTTTCTTTCTTCCTTTTTCCATTATTGCATTATACTGGCAGTAGAAATGCATATGTTTGGGAACCTAATACTATTGCCCTTCTAATTGTGCAAGTTCTACAGATATATTTTTATGTTAGTCGGATCATTATAATATTTAGGTTTGGAATTCACACCCATTCATGTTAATGTTATTTTCAGAGAGCTTAGCCAAGTTTCCTCGAAGGACTAGTGCTTCATCTGGGTTTCACAATCAAGCACAGCAGTCTGATGAACAAATGCAGCAGCAACAGCAAACAGTGGGCCAAAATTCAAATGCTGCAGGCTCTGTTCAGGCCAATATGTAACTTTCTGGTAATAATGGATCAAGTGGTATGGCTAGTGTAAATAATGTGAACACAGCATCCACATCTACCTCTGCAAGCACCATTGTGGGTCTACTTCATCAAAATTCCATGAATTCCAGGCAACAGAGTTTGATGAATAATGCAAACAGTCCCTATGGAGGAAGTTCTGTTCAGATTCCACCATCCCCTGGAGGAAGTTCTAGTACAATCCCTCAGACACAAGCAAACCCTTCTCCATTCCAGTCACCAACACCCTCATCGAACAATCCATCACAAACATCTCATGGTGCCTTGACAGCTACCAATCACATGAGTGCAGCAAATTCACCAGCAAATGTATCCATGCAACAGCCGGCCCTTTCTGGTGAGACTGATCCAAGTGACTCCCAGAGCTCTGTCCAGAAGATTATACATGACATGTTGTCCAACCAGCTTAATGGCACAGGTAGTATGGTTGGTGTGGGTTCTCTGGGAAACGATGTGAAAAACGTAAATGGGATTTTGTCTAGTACCGGCAACACAGGTATGAACGGTCTATCAGGGAATGGCATGGGCAACAGTAACTCGGGTATGGGGGGTGGTGGATTTGGAAGTATGGGTGGACTTGGTCAGCCTGCCATGGTTAATGGAATAAGATCTACAATGGGAAATAATTCTGTTATGAATGGGAGGGTTGGAATGGCCTCAATGGCTCGAGAACAAAGTATGCATCATCAACAGGATATTGGGAGCCAGCTACTTGGTGGGCTTGGAGCGGTTAATGGGTATAACAATAACCTTCAATTTGATTGGAAACATTCCCCTTAAACAGATGTATCAGTCATGTTGGTGTTTGTTCTGTTGGTTCTCGATCAAGCTGCTTATGCAGCATGAGTAATGGCAGAATTGCCTTAAGCCCTCTGAAGATTGCAGTGCATGGATGAAATGAAATCGTTAACAGGGCTTTTCCACCTCCCCCGCTTGTACTAATCTGTGATTTATATATAAAAGGGAAATTTGGGTGCTGGTTGTGGCTGATGGGGCTGAGTTTATTGTGGTTTCAATTGTAGTTTATATTCTTTTTCTCTATTTTCTTTTCGTTTTCTTTGAAAATCTGGTCATCATGGTATATTATACATCATCTCACAGTAGTAATTTTTGATTTCTTCTCCTGGAGTTGTGCTTGACGACCTTTTTGATGGGGTGCATGA
Organism: Comarum palustre; assembly: GCA_951800085.1. Lineage (NCBI taxonomy): Eukaryota > Viridiplantae > Streptophyta > Magnoliopsida > Rosales > Rosaceae > Comarum > Comarum palustre. The sequence continues at coordinate 8,063,799 of OX637589.1, forward strand.
ATTGTTATTTCTTTCATCTTACGATAGGAGGTTGTAGTATACCAGTATGATCATTAGAGAATGATTAGCTTTGTTTTTGGACCGGGAAGATTAGTATGAATCCGTTGGATGGTACTCATGGTAGTATTTTCGTTGAGTAGGAATGTATACTGCTAATTTCGGTTGTGACAGAAGCTCAACTGAGCAAAGGAGGCACAGAACATAATATGGACCTTAAATGATATATGCCTTAGAATCTCATTTTCAGTACTGTAAAGTGAGTTAATTGTATTGAACTTACAGAGAAGAGTGTTCAAGTTGAAATGCTTCTTTGAAAAGTTTAGCTGTGGACTGAAAAACAGACTTGTCTAGTTATGGAAATATGGAATGAAATTTACACCAAGACCATGAAAACTTTTATCAATGGAAATGAGCATCAGTTTGAAGAATAACAATGAATAGCTTCATGAGCACAGGCATGGTGGCTTACACTATAAGTCTATATACATTATTTCATTCTTTAAAGATCTACATATTTTTCTATGGTAGCCGACAAGGTGGACTTGGGCACTGCACCAATAACACTTTCTTTCTTCTCTCCATTTTTGAAGAAGAGCACAGTTGGAATGCTCCTTATGCCGTATTGAGTGGCAGTGTTGGGGCTGTCATCAGTGTTGAGCTTGAAGCAGCTCAACTTGCCAGCATATTCTTTGGCCAACTCGTCAATCACCGGAGCAATCATCCGGCATGGTCCACACCATGGCGCCCAAAATTCCACCAGAACTGGATTCTCACTTGCAATGACAAGGTTGTTCCAGCTTGAATCTGTCACCACTTGAACTGCACATTTCAAATGATTCAGTTAACTCTACCAATTTGATGTGCATTTGTGATGAAGTATTTTCAGACAATCCAGCAAATGAAAAGTAACGAGAACATCCAACCTGAAACTAATTACGTTATCTATTTAGGGTAACTCTGTTGCATTCTTTTCCTTTTAAAACAACAAGTACCTAAATTTGACGCGCGCAAAATAAGGATTTGTTTTTCATACAAGTGGGAAATGCTTGCTTACAAACTCTATCAATGGAGCTACAAACCCTCATAATTGGTCAAGATATGTAACTAGCAATTGCCATTTGATTATAAAGCTAAAAAAACAGTTGCAGAATCCACTTGATTACTTAAAAAATGAACCTACCTGAGATGAAAGCATATCATAATACATTCCATTCAACAAACGATTACTAAGCATTAAACAAGCAGAAGTACTTGTAGTTCACACTATTGCATTAGTGACAGCACGCTAGCAGTTTGCCAAGACACCAAAAAAAGCAGCAGCTGGTTTTACCTTGATCCACAGCTTCACGAGCTTTGCAAACAAAGCCAGACTTCCGGAGTCTAGTGCTTTTTGGACGGGCAACGAATGATGAAGATGAGGGGAATTTCAAACCAGATTGAGTAGGCACAATAAGCTTCTCTGAAGAAAATGGATGGTTGCATTGTGCAGCACCAACCCTAGTAGCGCACACTGTGCTCAGCTGCAAGCAGTATTCCAAAGCCATTTCTCTCTATCTTGCAGCTACCAGACACTTTCGGTATAGTGAATTGGTTTTTGAGAAAATAGGATGTATACCCCTTTGTTTTGTGATGCCAAATTTTTTGGTTCAAGACTTGATGCAAGTTTTTCCTCTTTTCAAGATTTCCTTCTTTCTTTTTCAAGGTTGTAAATTTAACTATTTTGGAAGAGTGGATATTATGACAAGATTGTAGGGTGCTAAGTGTGCTGGGATGTATGTGGATAATGTTTTGTGTACTCAACTGTCAATATGACCCACCTGGTGTCCTCAAGAAATTGTCCCAACTCTCAAATTTTTCAATGCAAGAAAGATCTAAATGAAGGACCAAAGAGTAAATAACTAGGATTTCTTTGATCCTTATTGGTGGACCATAGAGTTCTCATCCGTTACACTGGAGATCCATCAAAAATATCTCCTGTAGCGTTACAATATTCTCAATGACACACTAATCATCATCAGCTTTAGCCAAACAAAAATTTTAGTTTACAGTCCCAATGGGTTGGCCTTTGAAGTAAAGATTGTGGGTCCTATTGTTTTTGTGGGTCTTATTGATTTTTTTATTTCTTTTGATTTATTTTAGTATAGATATAAACATTTAGATAAATGTAATTTTCTTATATATATACATATGTAATATTTGTAACATTTTAAACAAGAAAATTATATCATTGTAATAATCTAGTCGAGATCTTTAAAATGAGTCCAATATTTGTTATCTTAATTTTTTTAAATAAATGTGCCCAAATTCATTTTATGGTGTATTAGTTTTTGTTTAAGTAGATAACATAATTTTATTAATAGCCTTCCTAACAGCTGCATGACAATTTTTCCACTTTCAATGCATGCAGTCTACACTTTCTAACATTTCTAGAAATCCACGCTCTTCACCAATATAAAGGAGTCTTGCAACATCATCAGTTGTTGGTCTTTGAAGATATTGCTCTCCAAATATCTCCACGATAGCCCGACAGAACTTCAAGCATCTAATTGTTGTGGACTCATTAATTTTCAAGTATTCGTCAAGAGAATCAGGTGATACACCATATGCAAGCATTTGAAAAGCAGCTGTAATTTTTACAAAGGTTGATAAACCAAGTCTACCAATTCCATCATGTTGTTGCATAAAGAAGTTATGATTTTTTTGACTGCAAAATGCAATGCAATAAAACAAACTTTTACTCATTCGAAAACGTCTGTGAAATTTTAACTCATCAAATCGTGGGACTTCCGCAAAATAATTTGCAAACAGATTATGTGCAGTAGCTTCTCGAACATGATAAACAACTATATGACCAGGAATTGCACCTCTTCGAGTTGATTGAGCATCGTCCTCCTCCTTGTCGAGACATTCCGCCAAGAGGAGATTGTTGTTAGCATAAGTATGAAGCAACAAATCTTGCTCCAGATCATATGCAGCCAAGATAGAATTATAATACTTAACGGTTTCATTTGAAGAAAGAGAGGATGATGATATTTAAGATGAATCCATTGTGGTTAACTAAATTTGAGAGAGGGATTCAAAATTGAATGGAAAATGAGATTTGTATGAAATGATAACAATGAGCTAGATTTATAGGAATTTTTCCATCAAAATATAGTCATTTTTTCTAGCCATTTATAGTATTTCTCAAATTATAACGGTTGAAAATTGAAATTTGGCCTACAAAATATAGCCTAGAGTGATAGCAATCATTCTTGCTCGTAGGCCAAATTGGTATCAATGAGGAAATAAGCTTGTTTTGACAGGCTAAATAAATTTGGCCTATGGGAGATGACCTTTCAGAATGTCACCTAAAATGTCTAACAACACCCTTTTGATTTGAAATGTTTCAATATTAGATCAAATACAATTCCTTTCGTTTTTGTTTTGTGAAACAGTAAGAAAAGGAAAGCTTTGTTTTCCTGAAACAGTAAGAAAGGGAGAATGTGGGTATTCATTCCTGATAAGAAATTGAAATCCACACTTATTTTAATACATTGACATGTTATTAAACGCTGAAATTCACCGAAATCAATTTCATCACTTATAATTTCATTCTAGGTTAGTAAACATGATCTCAAGGTTATCGTTGATGAATCAGAGATCCAACGAGGTCGTCGTCGATGAAATTGGAGACGGGGTTCGAGCTGACATCGTTGTTGAGGGTGAGCACAGTTAAGGTCGAGCAGGCGTCGTTATCGGAGATGAGAGAGTGAAGAGAGAGAGAGAGAGAGGAGAGAGAGAAACTGATTTTGGGAGAAAAGTGAAAACTGATTTGAGGGGAGGATATTTTAGGTAGAAAAGAAATGAGATAAGAATATTTTAGGCCTTGTTTATTCTTAGCTTAGAGCCTGAGTTGCCATATCAGTTAATGTTAATATTAAATGCAGAAGTTAGATCTATTCTCTACTCTCTCTCTTTTCAAAAATATATCTATTTTCTCTCTTCTTCGATCTAAGAATTAAAATATTAAAATATTGACAATTATGTAAATTTTAATGGTTCGAAAAGTAGACATTTTGATGGATATATCAGAAAAATTTTAAAAATTATATAAAAATGATATATTTTACTAAAAATATGTTAAATATAAAATATCAGAAAAATATTAAAATTAATATTAACGATACTTGTAAAAAATAAAATTAAAAAAAAAGATCAAAAATATCAAAATATCAACCCTAAACCCTAAACCGGTTCAACCACACTCACTTCCCCAAATGTTTTCCAGAAGTCATTCACATTCCTGCAGGGAAAACCATTCCACTTCTCAGATATTTACAGTTTGTATAATTCCACCGAGTAACATGACGGCACGCACCCTAAGAAGAGGGTGAATTTGGTAACGCAGGCCATTGTTGGACATGGCTGCAAGACGACGACGTTCTCGACCGAATGAAATTCTTAGTGCCTTTCGCTTCTCATGCACAACGCCAATAATTGTTTTGCTTGATTACCCAAAATTTAAAGCTTCAATTTTGATACGGATGAAGAAAAAAAATGTCAATGAAGAAATTGTTTGCCTATTCTTGGTTTTCCACTTTGAGATTGACGTTCATATGCAAATGTGAAAGCATTGCTGGGTATTTAAAATTTTCTGCTCTCCTTTGTACACTCAATACAATAATGAATTGTAAATATGCTCAATCAGTTTTCTGAAAATCTGACACAATGTGAACCCAGAAATAGACTTCCCAAAACCCAAATCACTAAAAGAAAGAACGCATATGTGAATAAGAATGAAAACTAACAAATTAACCCTAGCTTTGTTTTTTTTCTTCGCTTGAGCAGTCATCGATTGGAGAGAGCAGAAAAAGGATGAACCAGAGAAATCGAATAACAAGTTTCTGGGGCCAAGAATGAACAGGATAGCGGAAGAGAGAACTGTTGAAGGGGAAGGAGAGAGAGACGGAAGTTAGTGCAATATGTTTAATAGCTTCACAAAATTTCATTAAAATGAAGAAACAAAATTTTAAAAATATTATGCTCAAACTCTAACGGCTTGTTCGTTTTAAAAATTCAGACATTTATTATAACCATAAAATATAGTATATCATTATTAATTATAATAAAAATATGATTTTTTTATTATTACAATACATTGATCAATAAAAAATATTCTATATTTTGCTTCTCTTGTTGGAACATATGAATAATTTAATTTTAGTGAAGAAATACATTGCTGCAAATTTGGAGAATGGACCATTGTTTTTCATATCTTTCCCTATTTTAGAGAATGGGTTGGGGAATCTATTGAAATAAAAAATAGCATAATATTTCTTAAAATTGAGGAAATCAAGAAAATGAAGAAACTGTTGGACATGCTCAGACGTCTTTACTATTAAAAGACCATTTGATGAGATTTAACTATTATCGATTGTTCGTCATATCCTTCGTCTTTAGATATCACATAGACGATCCAGATTAAAAGTCGAGGACAACTAAGTCGGGGGGCTAGTAAGGAGGGGATCCTTATCCAAAGAAATGGTGAGTGAAGTTGCATGAATAAAAATGTACTTCCATGATATTTTTTAACCCAATAACTAAATACCCATATTTGTGGGTATGTATATGCCATCATGCCAAATCCGTGGTTTTCTTTTTTCATCGGTCACAAAGCATAATTTTGTCATCCGTTACAACTCAACTGTTACGGCTAATCATTTGTAAGTCAAATTATAACCTTCAAATGTTACAACTAATCATTTGTGAGCTGGTCTCATCATTTGGTCATTCTTTCGATCTTAGCACGTTCTAAAACCCGCCATACTCGGCCCTCTATTAGAACGGGCCGGCTCTAGCCCTTCTCAAGTAGGGTAGGGTAAGGGTTGAGCAAATGAAACTCGGTCCTACCCTACGACCCTACCCTAATGAGCCATTTAGGGTCGAACCTGGCCCGACTCTAAAAGCCCGCCCTTTAGGCTCAAATAATTTATTATTTTTTGTATTGTTTTAATATGTTTCTTATTTTTTAGATACAATATAACTAATCTTCTTTGGATAAGAAGAGGTATAACCACTTAGTTTATAGATAAATATTTTAAATTAAGTATAATGTGTATGCATGCATATTAAATATAACACAAAAAATAAGGTTTCATTACATATAATTCTAAAGCTAAATTGTGAGAAAAAAATAACAAGCCAATCTTGGCCCCGTTAGCCATATTTAAAAGGCCGGCCCTACCCGACCCTATTAGCCCTAACGAAATGGGCGGGCTAGGGCTTACATATTTAAGTCTCGGCCTTACCCTACCCGGCCTTAAATTTTGTTGACTTTGACCGAGATCTACCCTACCTTAAGCCCTAAATTTTAGGGTCGGACCAGCTCTAACCCGACCCATGATGATGCATATTTGCGAGTAAGTCAAATTCATAACCATCAAATCCACTAGTGATCTATAGACTGAATAACTGAGGAGACCTGAATGATCTGTTCAATTTACAACTTTTTTGATCAACTTTTTCTCAAATTATTAATTCAACAGCAGCAACAAGAAAAAAAGATGTAAGATATATAACATGAAGGAACCCGTAATCGATACAAGTAAAAAAATTAATATGAAGGAAATTCGGCACAAATAAGATACACGTATGTATATATAGGTCATTTTAACGAGGAATCCCTTATTATGATTTATATGAGGGATTAAGCATTACACTAACTTTTCGATAAAATTTTTCATTCTCCATCATTCAATTTTTAGGTCCTAATATGTCGATCACTTCTGCAAAGTTTCATCCAAATTGGTGATTGTTAAAGTGCTCAAAAACTGCAATTTTTCATGAATGGTTAAGATTTGGCAGATTTGAACCGTCAATTGATTTAAGCTACTTCGAAGTCTTAACGACCACTAAATTTGCTGAAAATTTCCAGAAATGATCTATTCATATATATACTTAGAGGTTGAATGGTGGAGATTAAAAAATGTGATCGAAAAGTTGGTCTAATGCTCAATCCCTCATATAAGTCACAATGAGGGATCCCTTAGTGGAAGAGTTCTTTGTGTGTGTATACATATCAGCCCTCTTCCAATAATAGATTTTTTTTGACATATATGAGGGATTGGGGTTTACACAGACCCGTACCTGAATAGAGTCTCAAAAATCGATAGATTTAGGGTCCTGAACCTTTATGGGCTCAAAATTTTCTTTTCTCATTGTTTAAACACATTAGTTTAGTAAAACAAGCATTATATTACAATCATTAGTTAGTATTTTAAAAAATAGTAGTGTAAGTAAATATAAAAAAAGATTTCTAATGTTTTATATCGTTAGATTTTGAGTTTATAACTTTAGTTCATGAATTTTTTGAAAAGAGAATAAATTTAAATGAATACTATAGTTTAAGGGCTCATTTTTAAAAGTTCAACTCAGGTCTGAAAATCTCAGGCATGGACCTGGGTTTACACCAACTTTTTATCACAAAGTCACATCTCCACCGTTTAATATGTAGTTCTATATGAGTAGATTACTTATCCAAAATTTCATCTAAATTGGTAATCGTTAAGGTACTCAAAACTGCGAATTAAAATTTAAAGCATGAACGGTTCATGTTTGACAGATTTGATCCATCAAATAATCTCAGTTAGTTCAAAACCTTAACGATCACCAAATTAGATGAAATTTTGCAAAGATGATCTACATATATGCATCTAAATATTGAATGGTGAAGATTTTGATATGTGATCAAAAAGTTTGTGTAATCTTCGATCCCTTATATATATCAAAAAAAAATTCTTAATGAAAGAATCCTCTATATATGCTAAAAAGTTGTTTGTCAGTCCTCAACTAGTCATTCCTTCTTGATATTTTTCTCAAAAAAGAAACATTTGTTTGTCATTAAGCGAATCTTCTCTTCCTTTGATGACTAATAATCTAAATAGACTACTCTATATGAAACAAAGTTCTAACGAGATCACCCTTTTGTGTTGGTAAATCAAAATAAATTTTAAAAATTAACAAGGATGTCACGGCAATTGAAGTAGATTCATGTTCTTTTCAAATTATAAAATTCAAAAAACAATGAAGAGAGAAGGGAGAACTTAGCTTTCTTAATATTTTCACTTCTTAATATTTTGGTAATCTACGTAGAAACTTGTAGTGCTCATCAATCTCGCGAATCTCCCATCTCATAGAAGTTGCTCGATATTAAACTCCATGTCTTCATCTCCAGGAAAAAAAACAGATTAATTTTGGTGTCTTCCACCGGCTGAAAAGTCATGGCAATTGATCCACTTTTATTCACTAATTGAAGTAAAGTCTAATCAACTTAATATTATTGATTTGGTATACGATTTTGAATGGGGATTGACAGAGCTATATTCCTGCAAGTCATTCCTAGCAGTCCAACCAAACGTTCTCAGTGCCTTAAACAAACTCAAATAATTATTAAGAATAGAGAAAATTTCAGTGTCGGTACCCAGACTCATGTGACACGGTCAAAATGATATCAAAATTTATAAAACTACCAATGTGGTACCCAAAATTCATTTTCGCTACCAACGAAAGACCTGAGGTCATTTTCCGTCACGTTACCGTTTGTTTGATGATATATCTTGTATTGGACCCATTAAAAATATTTCTTGTTAGTAGATAACCACAACATCAGTCCTCAAACTCTTCTGGAATGATCAATGTGATACCCAAAATAAAAACCTAGGTTTTTAACGTTCAAAGTAGAGGGAAAATAGACCCGTAAGATTTAATTTTAAAGATTTTGGAATGAAATTGGATGTAGGAAAGATAGAAGGTTATTTTCGTCGAGGGTTTAGGGTTTAGATGACTTTCAGACTTTTCCTAAATCTCATTTCCTTCAAGTGTTTAGGGCTTAGATATTTTTCCGCAAGATATATTTTTATGGATTTTGGAAGGAAATAAGATCTATAAAAAGTTTGAATGTCATTTAAACTCTAAACGGAAAAATATCTAAGCCCTAAACACTTGAAGGAAATGAGATTTAGGAAAAGTCTGAAAGTCATCTAAACCCTAAACCCTCGACGAAAATAACCTTCTATCTTTCCTACATCCAATTTCATTCCAAAATCTTTAAAATTAAATCTTACGGGTCTATTTTCCCTCTACTTTGAACGTTAAAAACCTAGGTTTTCATTTTGGGTATCACATTGATCATTTTAGAAGAGTTTGGGGATTGTGGATGTGGTTATCTACTAACAAGAAATATTTGTAGTCGGTCTCATACTAGACACGCCATCAAACAAACGGCATTGTAACGGAAAATGACCTCAGACGTTTCATTTGTAGCAAAAATGAAGTTTGTGTACCACATTGGTACTTTTTTAAGTTTGAGTATGTCTTTAACCGTGTCACAAGAGTTTGGATAACGGCGCTGCCAAAACCTCTTATGAATAAGGTCGTATATGATTCAAACTTTGTCTTTGCTGAGCTGCTACCCTTGATCAAAGTTTTTTTAGTGGTGTTATAGAGCCAATTTTAGCATTTCTTAGTTCCAGTTTAATCAAGTCCCAATTTGTGTTAGGTTTCATAATTTAGTTCAAGTTCTGTGTGTTCCATCCATCCATCCATCCATCCTGTCCCAAGTCCATGTAAACGTTCAATGTCTCATACCCCCGTGTTGAGGTACCCTTGATCAAATTCATACTAACATAACACAAAAACATACAGTGAGAGGATTGAGAGCTCAATAAGTACAAGCAAATAAAAGTAGTGTGGCTATTGTGATCTCCAAATTTGTTGACCTCACTTTATTGTAAGTTATTGAATGACAAATATATCCTCTTAAATAATAACAATTTATGACAATATAAAGAGATCATATATTTATGGGGTATTGACTAGATCATATATTTATGGGGTATTGACTATAAAGAAATCATATATCTGGTCTGGGTGTCCATATCAATTGTGTTAGGTGCCTAGATCACTTATGTGTTGGTTAAAATTGATGTTTTACTAAGTAATTGATTTATTACTGAGGGGATAGTAAAGTTGTTAACTGTGCAATAAGAATGCAGCTTAGGTGTTCAATGTGAGTTTATTAGGAGGTAGTAAAGTTGGTTGTGCAATAGGAATGCGGTTTAGAGATTCAGTAAGAGTTTATTAAGGGGTAGTAAAGTTGGTTGTGCAATATGATTGTGGTTTAGAGATTTAGTGAGAGTTTATTAGGGGGTAGTAAAGTTGGATGTGCAATAGGAATGCTGTTTAGAGGTTCAGTGAGAGTTTATTAGGAGGTAGTAAAGTTGACTATGACGATGAGAATGTAGTTTAGGGGTTCAGTGAGAGTTTATTAGGAAGTAGTAAAATTGGTTGTGACGATGATAATGCGGTTTAGGGGTTTAGTGAGAGTTTATTAGGGGGTAGTAAAGTTGGTTGTGACGTTATGAATGTGGTTTATGGTTCAGTGAGAGTTTATTAGGAGTTAATAAACCTGATTCCAGATTCCGGCAGGTTTCTAGTGGTCGGTGACTGGAGTCAGGCGGCTGGTGACCATGTCTCCTCTCTCTCTTATATTTTCTCTCTCTAAGTACGTTTTAATGGGTGAGGTAGCATGAGTTTTGAAAATTATAGGTTGTTTAGAGTTGTTATGAGTTTTGTTGGAATTGACACAATTTTTTTTTAAAAAGTTAAAATGGTCAACGTTTTTAAACAACTGTTGAAATGAGAAAAGTCAAAAAATTGTAGTAAATGAATATTTTCTCTATATTTATTCTTATAGTCTTTTCAATTCAGTAATATATTGTATTATTTATTATTTTACTTATATATTTTTATTTTCTAATTTTACTGCATAGTATTAAAGTTTTTTATTAAAAAAAAGAGAGAGATATCAGGAAAAAAACGAGAGTGATCTCAAAAAAAGAGATAGAAGAAATAGTAACTTTTAACGGTATTATAACAACATATGTGATAATTAGGCCTAACGTTTTAGTTCAGGTACTAATATGTTATTTTGCAAAGTTTAAAACTCTTAATTATCGTAAAGTAAAGTTGGTGTACTGTTGTTTTTATCCTCGCAAATGCTAATAATAAAAAGAGTGTGACAAAAGGAAATAATAATAAAAATCCACAGCCCCAAAATTACTCTTGATTTCTAATTAATACTCCACACCTCCAAAAAAGTTGGGAAAAACCCAAAAATACAGAATTCACAAGCCAAGTAGAAGACAAACATAATCCAACCATTCTCCATTTCTGAACCATTATACACGCACCAACAAAACAACCCTCCCCCACGGCCCCCATTTTTTCAACATTATCCCTTTAAATTACCACCAATTTTTTATTTAACTGTAAATATAAAAACATGGAAATAAATCCTATCGGAATCGTAATCGGTGACGCAGAGAGTGCCTAAAAAGCTCAAATCTTTTTTGTATGTATTAATATTTTGAGTTGTTAAGAATTTTGATTAATAAAGAAGTCTTGGTCTTTGGTTTCTCCACAAGGAGATGCCATCCCATATAAAGAGAACAAATTCCATTTCTCTCTCATTTACTTTCTCACAGAGACGACAGCTCTGCAGAACTAGGATACAGAAAAGCAAGAACAAAGGTCAGCCTTTTCCCTCATGGATATTTGGGTTTGTTTTGTTTTGTTTTGTTCTTTGATCCGAGAAGGGTGAAAACTTTCCAAACTTGTCTGTGGTTTTTTGCCGTAAAGGCAGAGTCTTTGAGGTTTTCATGGCTCCTTGAAATGTGGAATTTACTGGGTTTTGTTGCTTCTGTTTGTGGGTTTTTCAGTGTGGTTATTTTTCTTTTCTGGGTTTGATGGGCTATTCATTATGGTGTTGTTATTGTAGTATGAGTTTATGTATGGTTTACTGGGAATATGAAAACTGGGTTTTGAACTTTTGATAGTTTTGAAGTCATTATCTGTTGCATTTTCTTTGTGGATTGAACTTTTTTTGTTCCTTTATTGTGGAGTTTCTATTAATGTTTGGTGTTTGATGTTAGTCTTGAGATTCTATTACTATGTGCTTGGAGAGAGCTAAAGTTTTGGAATTTTGTTGGGTTGTGTTGACTATGGGAGTGGTTGATTGTGGGCTAAATTCAGAGTTATGATACTGCAGGACTGAAGAGTATGCACTTTAAGTGAAGTTTTTCTGTGAAGAAAGCAAACAAAAATGGTGTTTGAAGCCCTGGATTGGTATTGTCGCCCAGTGGCCAATGGGGTCTGGGCAAGAGCTGTGCTCAATGCCTTTGGTGCATACACTCCATGTGCAGTTGAGTCTCTAGTTGTCACCTTTTCTCAGTTGGTTCTTCTGGGTCTGTGCATATATCGGATATGGAGGATCACGAAGGACTTCAAAGCCCAAAGATACTGTTTGAAGTCCAAACTGTACAACTATATGCTGGCCTTGTTGGCTGGTTACTGTACTGCCGAGCCTCTCTTTAGATTGATCATGGGAATTTCAGTGCTGAATCTAGATGGTCAGATTGGCCTTGCGCCATTTGAGGTTAGTTTGTTGATCCATCTTTTTGTTGTTGTCGTTGTCGTTGTGTGTTTATCTTTTTGAACTTGCCATTCCAGTAGCTTGAACTTAAATACTTGCAATTGAGCTGAATAAATGCAAAAAGAATTTTTCGAGGCATACTATCTCAAACTTTCTCTCAAAGAAATCCGATTTTTTTTTTCACATGTTGACATCACTTAGTCCTCACCTGCTTAGTAGACTACAAAAAAAACCAAGATGTTACTTGGTTTAATTCACAATAACATATCCATTGCTGGACCAAGAGTTAATAATACTGAATTTGTCAGTTCTCAGAACATCGCTATATATGGCACATGTTAGGTTCATGAGGCATCATTAACTTCATGCAGTGAGCTTGTTTTCATATGCTCAGTATTTAGTGTGGTCCCTTCTTTGCAGGTGGTTTCTCTGATCTTGCAGTCTCTTTCTTGGTGCTCTATGCTGATCATGATTGGTGTGGAAACTAAGATCTATATCTGTGAGTTTCGATGGTTTGTACGTTTTGGAGTAATATATAATGTAGTAGGCGATGCTGTGCTGTTCAATCTCATTCTTACAGTGAAGGACTTCTACAACAGGTTTCTTTCTCTCTGTTTTACCTGGATTGGTTCCATTCTGGTCAAAGTTGATATGGCTACCTTATATACTCAAAGTTTTCATATTTGATCCTTGGTAGTTGATATGGCTAGATATTATGTGCAAGATGGGCTCACAATCCTTTCTAATTCCTGCAGTTCTGTGTTTTACTTGTACATCAGTGAAATTGTTGCTCAGGTATGTTTGGTCTTCTCTGTTTCAATCTTGTCACCGGTTAGCTTTTGTTTGGTTCTTTGTGTCCCACATTTTTAATTACACTAGTAATATTTTGAGCTTTAACCTAATTACATTATAGTCAAAATAGTTGAACCACTTCCTGTGTTAGCTACTCCTTACCAATCTATCAGAAAAGGGAGGAACTGAGGAAGCAAAAGATAATGGGGGGCATACATGGTACATGCCTTGGTGTAGAGGATATGTTTCCATTTGTAAGCAGATGGCTAACTATGTTTAAGATAAAAGTGGAGTGAAACTATAGGTCGATAGCAAAAGTTCCTTGTACATTCTTTAATCAGACTATAAATCAAATGCCAATTGGTTTTTGATATTGTCTTCCATTCGGTTGTAGGTTTTGTTTGGAATTCTTTTGGCTGTGTATGTTCCAAATTTGGTTCCATATCCTGGTTATTCTCCAATCCAAACTGAATCAATTGACGATGCTGCATACGAAGAGCTTCCTGGAGGAGAGCATACATGTCCTGAGAGGCAGGCCAACATATTCTCAAGTATGTGTATAACTCTATAAATTTGAATGCTCAGCACCTAGTATATTTGCATAGATTTATAAGATACTATTGGTAAACTAAACTTTTCAGACATGTAACCAAATGTAATCCATTGCAGACATTTCAACCTTAGTATGTTTTGCGTTGTTTGGATCAGCATTGATGTTCTGATTTTTCAATTTGGTTGTTTTCCAGGAGTAATATTTTCATGGATGAATCCCCTTATGAAGCTAGGCTATAAGAGACCCCTCACGGAGAAAGATATTTGGAAATTGGATACTTGGGAACGAACTGAAACACTGAACAATAAGTGTGTGCTTTTTACTTACAGACATTGGTTTCATTCATACTTATGTACATCACAGTTTACATCATAATGTTCTCAATCACCTTGTAGGTTTCAAAAATGTTGGGCTGAGGAATTACGAAAGCCTAAACCATGGCTATTAAGAGCATTGAACTCTAGCCTTGGGGGAAGGTAATTTTTCGAGGCGCACTACTAAGATCTGTGTTACTTTCTTTTCTTATGGTCTTGTGCTTCTTGTGCAATCATCTGTGTATGCATCTCATTCATAATTTTTATTTTCTTATAGGTTTTGGTGGGGAGGCTTTTGGAAGGTAATCATACACGAGTACACGATTAATTGTTCGTTTTCTTGTTTTAACTCTGTTTTACATTCCAATAAGACATCGTAGAATACCAAACCACATGGCACATGGTAGTACAATAAGTTCCTTACAGTATTTATATTTGCTAAACCAAAATATTGTTCTTTCTTTTAGTAGGATAGTGTTGTTACGCTTCTTAGTCTAGTATCCATGCAGCTCACACAGCCCAATGAGTTCATGATTCATTTATAGTTTCTTACTGTAATACTTGCAAATTGTTCGTGGCCACAGTTTAGTTTCTAATTGTTTTTTCTTATGTTGAAATAACAGTAACAGTTTCACTGTGTCAGATATTAACATACGGCAGTTTGGATGTTGTCAGTCACATAACCAATTTTATTGTTTTTTTTGAAACTTGTAGATCGGCAATGATCTTTCCCAGTTTACAGGGCCACTCATTTTGAATCAGCTCTTACAGGTTTGTGTTTATCCTAAACGTACTTTTAGTTGTGTCTTGTAAGATCTGCATTTTCAATGCTCATTATTACAAGAAATTTAGTTGGCATAAAGATATCGGTTATTTTGGCTATGTAACTTTTATTATGAGTCCAAATATGTCTATCACACTCACCTGACGCTGTTTTGGTCATAATGATCCTGAATATCTGTAACCATTTACACCATTGCCTTCTTGAACAAGGGAAAACAACAGTCACTTGCATTGCCACATTAGCTATTAATCAAAGATACTCTGTTATATCAAGTTGCTGCTTAATTCCTGCATATTTGATATGCTTGAACTCAGAAGCATTGTATCAGTCATTGTAATTGCCGTTATACTTCTTTTTCAAACTACTTTAAATTTTCATTGTTTGCAGTCCATGCAACGAGGGGATCCAGCATGGATTGGTTACATCTATGCCTTCTCAATATTTATTGGAGTGGTATGATTTCCTTAGATTGTATATTTATGCCAATTTGTTTGCATTTCTTCATCCTGCAACGTTTTCTTTGCAATATGGAATGGCCAAATCAAGCCTGTTTGATATCTCATTGGTTTAAATTGCTTCCAGACCTTCGGTGTGTTATGTGAAGCTCAGTATTTTCAAAATGTCATGCGTGTTGGTTACCGGCTACGGTCAACACTGGTATGTTGCCATCCCTTCCATTATCCATTTTCGTTAATAGCTTGTTAAAGTTATTATTATTTATCTGTGCCTTTTATTATGTTTCTAATTTCCGTTAATGACATGCCTGATAGCTACAAAATAATTGAATTGGTTTACAGGTCCTTTACATTGTCCTGGGTGAGTCAGGGTTATAGTTTACTAGTCATCTTATGCATACTGATGTCTCTCAATACCAAAATACATAATCTATAGCAGTTTATCTCTTCAGTGATCAGGTTATATCTAGCAGGTTTATAATGAATTATGAGAGCAAGAGAGGGTCAAGCTTTTTCGTTTGCTTAGCATGCGATTGGCTTTAGTGCTTAAATGGTTAGTGTTGAGCTAGTAGGAGGGTCTTCTTGCTCTGACCAAGGGTATTAACAATGTTGATAGATCTGGAAAATGTATCAATCCGGCAAACCTCAAAATATATTGTATGCAAAATTTGTTAATAATATTGACAGATCTGTATGTGTTTTTTTCCTCCTAGGTTGCTGCTGTGTTTCGGAAATCTTTAAGGCTTACTCATGAAGCTCGAAAGAAGTTTCCGTCTGGAAAGATTACCAACCTGATGACAACTGATGCTGAAGCACTTCAGGTATGCATTCCCATTTCAATAGTCAACATAATTTCTAATCTTGTTTGAAATAATATATATGTATATACACACACACATACATACATTCAGGGCCCTTTCACTAAGGGATCCATATTTTTAGTTTATTTATAGGGATAGGTATTCGACAAACTTTTCGATCACATTTTTCAATCTTAACCGTTCAATTCTTAAGTCCTAATATATAATCATCTCTGTAAAATTTCATCCAAATCGGTGATCGTTAAGATGTTCAAAATTGCGAATTAAAATTAGACATTAACAGTTTAAGTTTGACAGATTTGATCCGTCAAATGATTTCTATTATTTTAAAGCCTTAACGATCACCAAATTTGATGAAATTTTGCAAAAATGATCTATATATATGCATCTACATATTGTACAGTGGAGATGTTGTTATGTGATCAAAAAGTTTGTTGAATGTCTATCCCTATAAATAAACCAAAAATAGGGATCCCTACCCTATTATATATATAATGGGTCCGGATCGGGGGACATGTTTTTGACAATATTTTACAAGCCTTCCGATATAAAAACATTTAATGGTTATGATTAATTTTATTTAATGACATGGCAATAAATTTCTTTCTAACAAAAATTTTAAAATAATATCAAATCTATTTTCTTTTGCAAAGATAAAAACAAAGATAAATGCAAACAAATACAATCAGTGTTCTGGACTTCTGGAAAGCATGAATGGAATATCAATCTTGATGATACAATTCAAGAGAGAAACCCACTTGGTTTGGTTAAGAGTAAGAGTGAAGCCTCCTCAGTGAGTTCTCTCTGTTGAATATCTAGTTCAATATGATGTATTATACAAAAAAAATCTGAGGTAATTCAATCCTCCATGGAGGAACTTTGACATTAATTGATATTAAAATCGAGGTTCAAGACCAGGTTCAAGACATATGACATTGATATTAAAGCCTAGGTTCTAGACCACTATGAATCTGTAAGAGATCGAGGTTGATATATCCATATGTGTACTATATATAGGTTTTTAATTAGGGTTAATGATCTTCATTTTTTTCAGTTATTTTTTTAACAAAACCAAGGAAACGAAAAGATGTTCTTGCCAAACTTAATCTTGAATGTTTGTTGATTTGTTCTAGTTAAGTAATTTTTAATAATAATAACAGCATATTATTTTAATTTCTGTTGGAAAGAAATTTATTGCCATGCCATTAAAGAAAATTAATTACAATCATTAAATGTGTTTGGGAAAAATACTTGTGACACCCTATACTTTACTCCTAAAATAGTTACGTCCCTCTGTTTTTAAATTAAATCGGAATACTCCTATACTTTTTGGATTAAAGTGCTATACCCCTATACTCTCAATTCTCAAATATTTCATCAAGTTGTTGAAATTGACTAAAATGCCCCTATTAAAAATGAATTTTGTTTTTTCTTTTCCCTTTCCTTTTTTTGTTCTCTCTCTCTCTCTCTCTTAACCCTTCGACCTCCGATTCTTCATCTGATGCTGCTATCGTGTTGATCATCCTCCAACCACCATGGAGTTTCTGATCGGGAAAGGTGGGAGACGAAGAACTTGAGAGAGAGAAGGCAAATTAAAGAGAAAAAAATTAAGAAAAATTTGTATTTTTTGTCAGAAGAATAAAAACATTGGTTTGAATAGGGGCATTCTAGTCAATTTCAGCAATTTACGGAATAGTTTGACGGTGGACTAACGGAAAGGGCAAATCAATCGAGAATAGAGAATATAGGGGTATACCAGTTGAATCTAAAAAGTATAGGGTGTAACTAAAGTATAGGGTGTCACAAGTATTTTGTCCATAATTCCATGGATGTTTTGAAAAATCCAAACATCTTAGAGATAGAGAGGTAGGAATTTATCGAACGAACCGCACTCCTTCGTATACGTCAGGAGTCCATCGATGAGAAGGGGTAGGGAAAGCTTGAGCCCAATTCCTACAGTAAGTGTCCCCCGATCTGGACCCTATATATATGATGTGTGTAAATGCATTTAGACAAATTTATGATTTTTGTGCATTCAGGCTTTTCATCATTGAGTAGTTGTGTAAGGTTCAAGTTCATCATAAATTACAAATCGGTTTAGATTTATGTTATGCTTTGGTTAATTTTCTTCCTTCCTTGAACAGCAAGTAACACAGTCTCTTCACACTTTGTGGTCAGCGCCATTTCGTATCACAATCTGCATGGTTCTCCTTTACCAGCAATTGGGTGTTGCTTCACTACTTGGTGCACTCATGTTAGTTCTTTTGTTCCCACTGCAGGTAAATGAATTGGTTAATTAATTTTGCTTATTTTTCCCATATAGTTACATTGGCATGTAGTTATTATGAAAAGAGTTACCTCTGGTAACTACGTGGATACCACGTTATAATTTCACTGAAATAAAAGGGTATCACTGAAATATGTGTCTTCATCTGTCCTGACCAACTCCACTAATATTTTTCTTCATGTCTGATTCACTTGGAACAGACATTTGTTATTAGCAAAATGCAGAAATTGTCTAAGGAGGGGTTGCAACGTACAGACAAGAGAATTGGCCTAATGAATGAAATTTTGGCTGCAATGGACACTGTGAAGTATATCTCAGATTGTCAAATTTGCATACTTCATAGTAGGGGATCAAAATTCAAAACTGACAGTTCCCTTTGATTTTCAAATTTCTTAGATGTTATGCATGGGAGAGTAGTTTTCAATCCAAGGTACAAAGTGTCCGAACTGAAGAACTGCACTGGTTTCGGAAAGCATCACTACTGGGAGCGGTATGGCTTTATATCTTTCTTACACTATGAATGATGAAAAAAATACATTAGGCTTTCTATGTATTATATTTGTACTCTACTGATCTGATGTCAAAAATATGGACCTTTTCCCATTGGATATATTTAATATGCAATCTACAGTTTACTTAACCAAGTATATATAAATCTTGACTTAAATTAATTACTTTCCCCATTAAAGTGGACATTTAGATTATTGTCAGTGTTGAGGTGCTTGACATTTTTCCTTCTATTTCCCCCCTTCTATCATCCCGTATTCTATTTCTTTTGCAGTGTAATGGATTTATACTAAATAGCATCCCGGTTGTGGTCACTGTGATTTCCTTTGGATTGTTTACTTTGCTTGGGGGAAATCTCACACCTGCAAGGGCGTTCACATCACTGTCTCTATTTGCTGTGCTTCGATTTCCTCTGTTCATGCTTCCTAATATAATAACTCAGGTTCCGGTTTCTTTCATTAACTTTTGAAGTTTTCAGAGTTTGACACTGCTTACTTTTTTTTCCCAAACTATTTGCCCTCGTGTCTTTACTCTAAATTTCTTTCCAAATGACAGGCAGTTAATGCTAATGTATCTTTAAAGCGCCTGGAGGAGTTGCTTTTAGCAGAAGAGCAAGTTCTTTTGCCCAATCCTCCTCTTGATCCAGTACTGCCAGCCATCTCAATTAAGAATGGATTCTTTTCTTGGGATTCAAAGGTGTCATCTATATATAATGTTGCTTGTTAATGGCTTGCTATACTTAAACTTGTGGTGGTTAGTTTTGCATTTGTTTGCTAACGGACCTGAAAATATATGTTCTTCAGGCAGAGAAGCCCACGTTGTCAAATATTAATTTGGATATTCCTGTTGGGAGCTTGGTCGCAGTTGTTGGCAGTACTGGTGAAGGGAAGACATCACTTATATCTGCTATGCTAGGGGAGATTCCTTCTATAGCAGACACTAGTGTTGTAATGAGAGGAATGGTTGCTTATGTTCCACAAGTTTCATGGATTTTTAACGCAACCGTATGTTTTGATAACTTTACACCTTTCAGATAAGTATTTGTGTGGATTCAATGAGGTCAACTGTTCCTGTCAAACTCGAAAACTTTTTAGTTTTCAAGATAAGTTAGTTGAATATAGTAGTCTTGGAGTCTTGGAATCAATTGAACCTTGAGTGTTAAATCAATCATAATGCAATCTACTTGCACCTGCATAAGTATTGAGTTATATATGTATATATGTTGGCAGGTACGTGACAACATTTTATTTGGATCGTTCTTTGAGTCTTCAAGATATCAGAAAGCAATTGATGTGACTGCATTGCGGCATGACCTTGACTTATTGCCTGTAAGTGCCGTTAGAAAGTTCTTTCTTTCTGCTAGTTTTTATCACACATTGAAAACTTTCCTTGTGCGTAGTAGTTTTTTGTTTAAGTTCCTCACTTGTGTCACATGTTGACTCTTTAGGATGGTGATCTGACTGAGATTGGTGAAAGAGGAGTGAATATAAGTGGTGGACAGAAGCAAAGAGTCTCTATGGCTAGGGCAGTCTACTTCAATTCTGATGTATACGTATTTGATGATCCCTTAAGTGCCCTTGATGCTCATGTGGCTCGACAGGTTACTTTCTCACTTCAAACTCTAATTTGTCATCCTTGTTGCTTCTACATACTTTGCTTTGTTGTATTCGTTTCTATAATTTACCTACATGCACTATCTGTCTATTGAAAATTGCTTACAAAATTGTAATAAAATGTGTGTTGTATACTTGTTTTATTTATAAAATTTATCTCTCTAGGTTTTTGATAAATGCATCAAGGGAGAGTTAAGAGGGAAAACCAGAGTCCTTGTTACCAATCAGCTACATTTTCTTTCACAAGTTGATAGAATCATTTTGGTTCATGATGGAATGGTGAAAGAGGAGGGAACATTTGAGGAGCTTTCGAAGAATGGTGTGCTGTTCCAAAGGCTAATGGAAAATGCAGGAAAGATGGAAGAATATGCGGAAGAGAAAGAAGATGATGCAATTGTTGATCAGAATGGCGAAACGATTGATCATAATGTCTCTTCAAAACCTGTTGCCAATGGGCTTGTCCATGATATGTCAAAAACTGCAAGCCATGCGAATAAACAAAAAGAAGGAAAATCTGTTCTCATTAAACAAGAAGAACGGGAAACAGGAGTAGTCAGCGTGAAGGTCTTGGCGAGGTAATCAGAATTTCAATAGCAACTTTGTATTGTTACACTAAGTTTGTTTTCTGATTTAAGATTTCCCAGAAGTTTCTCCTAAAGAAATTTAGGTTAGGAGGTATGTGGACATCATCGGTGTTATACTGAGTATGAGAGACAGATATTGCAGTAACTGCAGTAGCCTCAACAGTTCTTTATTGGGTGTCTATCTTGATGGGCTTTCAGGAATTGATATATTTATGTGCCTTTGCTTTTATTTTAAAAGCAGATATTGCAGTAGATTATGCGAAGCAGACTTACAAATTCCTACTTGTAAAATGATTTTATTTCATACGGTTGTTGTATACCATATAGCACAAATTAATTAATTGTTGTGTGTGTAGGTATAAGAATGCATTAGGAGGCTTGTGGGTGGTTCTCATACTCTTTACATGCTATATTTCAACTGAGGTTCTAAGAGTTTCAAGTAGCACGTGGTTGAGCCATTGGACTAATCAAGGCATGTCTGGGACATATGACCCTGGTTTCTACAATCTGATATATGCTCTTCTATCTTTTGGTCAGGTGAGGTTACAGTTAGACATATAACTGGTTCAGGCTTGGTGTAGAAATTTCTTATTTTGTAGTAATATGTCCTAATATATATCTTGGTTTCAGGTTATGGTGACACTGGCAAACTCTTATTGGTTGATTACTTCTAGTCTTTATGCCGCCAGGAAGTTGCATGATGCTATGCTTGGGTCCATATTAAGAGCTCCTATGGTCTTTTTCCAGACCAATCCACTTGGCAGAATAATCAATAGATTTGCAAAGGATCTTGGAGATATTGATCGGAATGTTGCTCCATTTGTAAACATGTTTCTTGGTCAAGTGTCTCAGCTTTTTTCTACTTTCATCTTAATAGGGATAGTGAGCACTATGTCCTTGTGGGCCATTCTGCCTCTTCTGGTCTTGTTTTATGCAGCCTATCTATATTATCAGGTATGTGAAACCATCCACTGGAATCATGTTTGATGTGCTCTACAATTTTTTTTCCGTAATATATCATGAAACAGATCAGTTTTTTCCCATAATTTATCATGCAACAGATCAGTTTATTGTTAGTTCTATTTCTCAATCAACTTCATTTAAATAAATTGCAAAAAAGTTTTCTAGGTGTGTGAGAATTAATCACGTCTTTTCCAGTTTTATTGTTTTTCTTATACTTATCTAATGAATTCTTTTATTTTTGCTCTTTGGTAGAGCATGGCCCGCGAGGTGAAGCGCTTAGACTCCATCAGCAGATCCCCTGTTTATGCCCAATTTGGAGAAGCATTGAACGGTATATCCTCAATTCGTGCATATAAGGCTTATGATCGGATGGCAGACATTAATGGAAAGTCTGTGGACAACAATATCAGATTCACGCTGGTGAATATAAGTGCAAATCGGTGGCTCGCAATCCGTTTGGAAACATTGGGAGGTCTCATGATATGGTTTACAGCTACCTTTGCAGTTATGCAGAATGGACGGGCTGAGAATCAGCAGGAGTTTGCAGCCACTATGGGTCTACTTCTTAGTTATGCTCTTAATATTACAAGTCTAATGACTGGTGTATTGAGACTTGCAAGTCTGGCTGAGAATAGCTTAAATGCTGTTGAGCGGGTTGGTACATATATAGAGTTGCCTTCTGAAGCTCCTGCTGTAATTGAGAGCAACCGGCCCCCACCTGGATGGCCTTCATCTGGATCTATTAAGTTTGAAGAGGTTGCTCTGCGTTATAGACCTGAACTTCCTCCAGTTTTGCATGACCTGTCTTTCACAATTTCTCCTAGCGACAAGGTAGGAATAGTTGGAAGGACTGGGGCAGGGAAGTCCAGCATGCTAAATACTTTATTTCGAATTGTTGAACTAGAGAGAGGAAGAATTTTGATTGATGGTTGTGATATCGGTAAGTTTGGACTCGAAGATCTACGGAAAGTTCTTGGTATTATTCCCCAGGCACCCGTTCTATTTTCAGGTATGCCATTCTAGTCTTTTTTGTATTAGGTAACCATATTCCCCAGTCACCCGGTCTTTTAAAGATTTGAATGTAGTATCACTAGCTCAGCTATGTTTTTGTCACAACATGTTCATTTATTCTAATCATTCTGTTCTATTTTTCCTAGGGACTGTGAGATTCAATCTCGATCCATTTCAAGAACATAATGACGCTGATCTATGGGAGGCTTTAGAGAGGGCACATTTGAAGGATGCCATCAGGAGGAATTCCTTGGGTCTATATGCCGAGGTACATGCTCAACTTTGCTTACTTAATGTGTCTGTTGTTTTCTCTGGATTTGCAGTATGTTCTTTCTTATTGATATACCCTAATTACAAGTTAACAATATGGTACCTTCATCCCTGAAGTAACCTTCCTTCTGATATGTCAAGGTCTCGGAGTCAGGAGAGAATTTCAGTGTTGGACAGCGTCAACTATTGAGTCTTGCTCGAGCACTCTTGAGAAGATCAAAAATACTTGTTCTTGACGAAGCAACTGCAGCTGTTGATGTGAGAACTGATGCTCTTATTCAGAAAACGATTCGTGAAGAATTTAAATCCTGTACAATGCTCATTATTGCTCATCGTCTAAATACCATTATCGACTGTGACCGAATCATTCTGCTTGATAATGGCCGGGTATGCTTTAATTAGAGTTCTTTAAGATCAGACTT
The DNA here is from genome assembly GCA_951800085.1 of Comarum palustre. NCBI lineage: Eukaryota > Viridiplantae > Streptophyta > Magnoliopsida > Rosales > Rosaceae > Comarum > Comarum palustre. Next base: position 8,087,647 of record OX637589.1, read on the forward strand.
ATGGGATTCCTGCAAATTTGATTTATATATACCTAAGCCTCACTTTTGAAGTTCAAAACCTAGTAGCTGGTTTTATTTCATTATTTTTTGATAGCAAATTTTTAATGTTTCATGCTTCCAGGTTCGAGAATATGACACTCCAGAGCACCTGCTGTCAAATGAGAGAAGTGCTTTCTCTAAAATGGTCCAAAGCACAGGCGCAGCAAATGCACAATATTTACGAAGCTTGGTCCTCGGGGAGGGAGGAGAAAACAGAAGAGAGGATAACAAACAATTAGATGGACAAAGGAGATGGCTGGCCTCTTCTCGCTGGGCTGCAGCTGCCCAGTTTGCAGTTGCTGTCAGCCTTACTTCATCCCAGAATGACCTTCAAAGGTTGGAATTTGAAGACCAGGACAGTATCCTCTTTAAGACGAAGGACGCTGTAATAACTCTCCGAGGAGTCTTGGAAGGGAAGCATGACAAACTTATTGAAGAGTCACTTGATCAGTACCAGATCTCTAGAGATGGCTGGTGGTCATCTCTCTACCGAATGGTTGAAGGTACAGTTAGATTCCAGTTGCATTATTTCCACCCTCCCATTTTAAGATCTCAAACAATAAAATGATCATGTTCATTTTCTTCTCTCTGCAGGTCTTGCTGTAATGAGTAGACTGTCGAGGAGTAGGCTTCACCAGTCAGAAATTGGTTTTGAAGACAGATCAATCGACTGGGACCATACTGACATGTAGAAAATGGCCATTGTGGTATAGCTATGAAGTTTCAAACAGCGTCTGATAACATCAATCTTCATATGGTGTGATTTTTTGTAATTTAGATTCTACAAATTTTTAATTTTTTGTAAATTAGATTCTACAAATTTTTCTTGTCGGTCTATATGATGAGGGTGATGGACATAAGACATTTAAAGGTGTCCTTTCTGTAAATGTTTAATTGGTGCGACATTCTGGGAATAAATGGACCCCTGCCAAACGTTCGCCATATCCTACTCTATGATCTTATATGATGGAAAGCCCGGAGGAAAACCTATGACAAATTGTTATTGTGTAAACCTGCCTGAAGCTATTCAAGTACAAAATTAAAGGTTTGTTTCCACTGCAACTTTTTGTGCAGCCTTGGATGGTCGAAGCAAAATAGTAGATACAAGCATAAAAAGGCCAGACTTATAAGCATTATGGTAATGGATGCTGATGTGGAGCCATCAATTACCATGTGAAAACCAATTGATACCAATTTATTTCTTCTATTCCATTTGTGTGATTATTAATATGGATCCGGATCAAGGGCATGTTTTTTTACACAATATTTGACATCCATTTTTAGCTATTAGATTTTAAAATATTCAATAGTCTAGCCATTAGATTTTAAAATATTCAATAGTCTAGATTAATTGTGGGTATGATGTCAACATACATAAATGTGATGGGGCAAGTGACATGTCGGAATATATTTTTCATTGTATTATAATTAAAATACAACAATAAAATTTAAATATTAAATTAAAAGAAAACACTAAATTCAACCAATAGAGCCGCAGAGGAACAAAGATTGAAGAACCCTAAAAAACAAAATAAAGGGAGAATGAAAGAACGAGAATAACAACTGAAACCTAAATTCCTATCAAAATTAGGCATTCATTATATGAAATTTCCTCATACCAGCACCATCAGTTTTCCGGAAAAAGCTAATGGAAAGACCACCTCTATCATTGAGTGATAATGGAAAGACCACCTCTACCATTGATAATGTTGCGATTGTACAGCACTATGCCTCTGAATTGTCCCATGCATTTCCTGTGGCCTCTGATGAGGAAGCTCTATCTAAAGCTGTAATGGAGGTACACAGCAAATGCTGTATTCACAATTTTTCGTATTCACAATTGCCACAAATGTGTACAGGTTTGTTTACCTCTGCTATCTATTCATTCTATTGTAGGCAAGGAGCGAGAAAGTGCAGTTTGTCTGGACTCATTTCTCAGAATTGCATCGATTTTTAAAGAATCAAGATACTGATAAATTAAATGCAAGACTTGCTCAGATGATAAGCATGCTTACCTGCCATAAGAAGTCTGGAGATAAAAAAGGTATTAGATGGTGTTTGACGTCTGAACTCAAGGAAATTCTTATTTGCCTGGACACTAGAATACGCACTCTGTATGCTGCGCTGCCCAGTAATGCCACGCTTATCATATATACTGGTCATGGAGATGTAGCAACTGTGGATAGGTACGTACTACATTACACCTTGATAATGCATAACGTTCAAATTTCCTTCATGAATTCTTTTTCAGTAGCCTTTAGGGTTATGAGTCTGGCTTCCACCTTGTGGAACTGGAAGACACCAATCCGCTACTTATATTTTGTTTTCAGTAGCCTTTAGGGTTACGAGTCTGGCTTCCACCTTGTGGAACTGGAAGACACTGATCCTCTAGTTATATTTTGTTTTCTTAATTTGTGCAGGCTTATCATTTTTATGTAAATAGTCTGAAGTTTCATTGTTGCATGCCAAGTTAACTAATTGCAGTTGATTCATGTCTTAACCCAATTTATTTTTCTTATGAAGATTAAACAAAATGCTTTCGGAGAATGAGGAAACCTTGATGTGTTGGGATATAGCATTGTAAAGGTTTTAGCGGAGCTCAAGGCCCAGGCTGAGGTAGCTTTAAGTTTTGTGGTGTGAAGAGTTGAGTATTTTAGTCCCAAGTCCATTTTGTAACGTTGTCATTTATACAGTTTTGATAGTTTTGGTGAACAAGACTTCATAGCTTGAACGTATTTAACAATATATGTAAAAACTGTTTCAATATATCAGAGGAAATTAACCCATTTCTACAGACTGCAATAGTTCTTAAGACAACCAAAGAAAGATTTACTCCCAATTTTACGACTTCCAATTGCTTGTCCATTATGATATGGGTAACCTGGGATTGGAAACACCAAGTTGAAAACTCTAAAATTTAGGTTATGCATGATTTAGGTTAGGGGTGGGCATAAATCCTGTAAATCCCGGTCCTGTTTTGGTCCCGTCCCGATCCCGTTGGGATTTGAAACTAAAAACACTTGTCTCGTCCCGTTAGCAAAACAACGGGACAGGACGCGAGACTGAAATTTTGAGTCCCGTTAGGCCCGTCTCGTCCCATCTAACTTTAAAAATTCATAACTAATTATAGAAATCTTATTTTCGAGAGATTTCAACTCTCAACTGATCTTTAAGATGTCCTCTATAACTTTCATGAAGACACTAAACTCATATAACAAACAAATTTGTATAATTTTTAAAAAATAAGTCAACTAGTCCAAAATTTCATAATTGATATGTATAATTTATTAATGCAGACCCTAATGTTTAAAAAATCATAACTTAATCTAGAAAATTCATTTTCAAGTGATTCAAATTCTGAAATGAACATTAAAATGTCTACTATAAATCATATGAAGATACCTAGATGAAACTTCAAATTAAACTATACGATTTTAAGAGGAAACGAAACTAATGCAAGATGGCTGAGATTAGGCTCCTCTCGTCTAACTTTCAAAATTCATAACTAATTGTAGAAACCTTATTTTATGGGGATTCTAACTCTCAATTAATCTTTACGATGTCCTCTGTAACTTTCATAAAGACACTAATCTTAAATAACCAACCAATTTATACAGTATTTTAAAAGAAGCCAACTGGTTTAGAATCTCAGAATTTACCGATGCAGACTCGAAACTTTAAAAAATCATAACTTAATCTAGAAAAATCGTTTTCAAGTGATTCAAATTCTGGAATGAATCTTAAGATGTCTACTACAAATCTTATGAAGACACCTAGATAAAATTTCAAATGAAACTGTATGATTTTCAGAAGAAAAGAAATTAATGCATGATGACCGGAATTGGGCCCGTCCCATCCCATCCGGGATCAGGCCCGACGATTCCGTTTCATGTGTAACAATCGAGACAGGACGTGGAATGACCTCAATCCCGTCCCATGCCCACCCCTAATTTAGGTTATGCATCAGATCTTTAAAGTGTACTATTTTCTTTTTGGAGGTAATCAAGTAATATATATATATAGAAAAATACGAATACATGTCCTATTAGGCTATTACAATCATAGGCTTCTTACATCAATGTTAGATAATCATAAGTCATTTATTTAACTCGGAAAACATGTATCAGCATTAGTATTGTTCCACACAAAATTACAAGTCCGAATGAAAGCATAGCAAAACTCGGATCTTAATGATAAACGCACATTCATCATCACCTCCATGCTGAAGTAACAATCAGGCTTTTGTCTTCCCATCCAAAATGAAGTGCACCCATTTCCTCCTTTATCTTGTACCTGTCACAATACATTCTGATAAGTTCCCGAATAGAATCAGCAACATTTGTACTCATCGGACATGAAGTAAACCCAGCCATGGCCATCCTAGCCCTCCACTTCCCTGCAACCTCATACCGCTCTATCCTTTCTTCCCCTTCGCATGCGACGATGTTTACTATATCCCGTGCAAGGCACTGCTTTTCAACATTCATCCTATCTTGGCTCTCCCTTGGTATAGCTGCTTCAAGGGAATCAAACACAGCAGAGTAGTAATTGTAGGCTTCAACAAATCTTGGGAAGAATGGGGTGGTATTGGTGTTTACATTTTGTTCCACAACTGTGACGAGTTTTGGCCTCAAGCTCTTTGCCAGCCGGAGAAGCAGGTCTCTCTGGTTTACAGTCGAAACACTCTCATCGGGCATGTGGTGAAGCTGAAAAGCAAAATTCACGACGATTACTTCACCTGGCCTACAGTCCAGCATTGAAGGACTGACGATTGAAGTCTTTGAGGCAACTGCTTGAAACTCAAATGAAACACCAAGTCCTTCTGCTAGCTGCTCTAGCCTTTGGCCGATGATATTAAGGCCCCCAACGGGACGCTGAACTGACTCAGGGTCATCAATCCCTGTCAACCTCAAGTGTGGTGGCTTACAGGGCAGTTGAGCAAGTGTTTGTATGAGTGTTATGTACTGATTCCCCTGGTTTATGTCAAAATCTATTATATGGACTTTCTTGTCATCTTTAGTAGCTTCTATAATGGCTCCATTTGCTGCCATAAAACCAAATTTAAAGCAAGGGCACACCTCAAAAAGAACTTGCATGGCTGCAAGGCGATAAGAGGATGGGGGTTCCTTGCATTTCAAAGCTCTATAGAGAAATTTTCCCGAGGAAGCCATGCGAGCTGCAAGGCCTTCAACCATATATGCTGCAATCCTCTGATGAGGATCTCCCTGAATTGAGACCAGCTGGCGAAGCTCGTTTATCATGGTTGATGCTTCTTCAATATTTCCCTCTGAAAGTGCACTAGCACAGTCAAAGAGCAGCTGCTTGGGAGTACGAAGAGATGTTCGTGATATTTCTTTGTTGCTGCTGATGCTGCTTAGATAAGAATCGGATGATGAAGACTCCTTGGGTGAGTCATGGAGCAACACATTCTGGGTTGGTTCAGTCCATTCACCTTCAATTTCCATGCTTTGACCACTGCCAATCATCTCCTCATCTTTTTCATCATCGTTGTCCTCAAGCAGTGCTCTCTCCAATTCTTGAAGCTTCAATCTCATCTTATCATCATCAAAGCTAACAGCAACCGGGCTTTGACTCTGTAAGTAGTCTGAGTCAATGTTGGCTTGGTAAGCATCATGAAGCCTTGTGGACATAGAAGTACTAGATGGATTTTGAGTAGTGAAAAAGGAAACAGATCCAGCTCTGTGTGGATAAAATGAGGCACCATGCTCAATAAATGAACTTCCAGAAATGCTAGAGCTAGATGGATGCACAACTTCTTCACTTGGGGAGTCTAGGAACTCGTAACTCTCAGTGGAGTAAGAATCAGTCGTATACATGGTATTACTCTTATCGGCACCAAATGTTTGGGTGGAAGTGTCATTGCTTCCCTCCGGAGAGTAGAGTTTGGATTTTCTGTACGATGTGGCAGACAGCTCCACTGGCCTGACTAATGACATGGTTTTCTTTTACCTCTTCTGTTGTTGAGGAAGACTTGTATTATATAATTTTGATCTGTATCACAATACATCATACATTAGATGGTAAATTAATTTCAAACTCTTATAGAGTTTGGAACTTTAGCAAGAATCTAGATTCGCACGGACAAAGTAACATAAGAAACCAGTTCAGCAGACCTTGATGGACATATTACTTTTCTAGATTAACAATCCATAGGTGGAAGTATGTGTCTTAGTCAAAAAGAGAGATGGAGAGTTCTATCCAATGAGCAAACTCATCATTACATAAAATTGATTTAGTTTGTAATGCTATACCAAGAAATTAGTAATTGCAGGAACCATATGGATTTCTGCAGAACATTAGTACCACTAGGAGCATATGAAGATACCCCATTCTAGAAGTTAACAGAGTGGGAGTGAATCACAGAAAAATGGGGTTCACACATTGTGAATCAAATTATCCAGAAGTCCACACATTGTGAATCTGTTAAATGAAGTGATCCTAGGGGGAAAAATATTAGCAGCTCACCAACTCGAGGAAATCAAGAACACAATTGCCTAATTGGGGAAACATACCTGATACTGATGACTTTCACCAAATTTCCATTAAGATTTAAGGGTTGGTCAAAAAACTAGATGAATTAGAAACTCTTGGCTTCCTTTGAAGTGTTAATGAAATTCCAGCATACAACTTCAAACCTTGTTTGAAGACATGTAGTTGAAGTTAATTTGCATAACTTCCCATTAAATCCTCTTTGCCAGAAAAAAATAAGGTATGACTGATATACAGGCCTAAAATGGAACACCAGCGCCAACTAATTAGTTTTCAATAGTCATTTTGAGGCACCAAGTTCAACTAATCCGGAAACATGCAGAAAACAACCTTGTCAAGAAATCCAAACAAGGGAAAAAGAATCAAGTATGATTCTTTTGGAGATTATTAAACATGCATGAGAAAGATCCATGCCTGATTCATTGATTTTACACAGTTTGTGTAAAAAGAATAAGCAAACAATAATTCATAGCAATCCAGTTTATAGCAGAAGAAACTTAAGAAATTGAACAAAAGATGAAAGAAATGATATACATGATGCTGGAATACGAAGAGATGATCAAAGATCATATGAGAAACCAGTGATGATGTCCTGCAAAGTTCATTGAAGAAACCCAGATTAAGATGAAGCTGAGAATTTGGTTTGGACTTTGGAGGAAGAAGAAGAGCTATAGAATTTGACCTTGGGATGAAAGACAAGAGAAAAGGCCAAATCAACTCCTAATAGTTAAGTGTATAAAATATTATCGGATTGTGGGCTAGTTAGGCTTCCAAAAAAAAGGTTGAGAAGTAACAAACAAGTAGAAAACAAAAAATAAATCGCCCAGAACAAATGATAGCAAAGAAGACAGGTATTTGGGAGGATGTGTAGCTAAATTCCTATATCAAGAATCTGACCCAAAAAACCAAGACCCAAAATAGTGAAGAAAATTCCAACCTTCTGGAAAAAGCAGTGAGAAACTGAGTTCCACCCAACAAGATACCCTTCAAGGAAACTTCTCTCAATGTCTTCCTCAGATTCCCAGTTCTATTCAGTCTGCATGTTTATACCAGCTTGACTTTTGACTAAGGTTGTACGCAGCAGAGCCTCGTTCGTGAAAAGTACATTAGAAAATGAAAATTTAGTGTATGGGAAAATAAAACGAAATGAAAGGCTTGTATTATTAGGGGGATCTAAGAGGAACCGCGTCCACCATTGGGCAAAATTTTTATATCATACAAAAATTTTCATAGTTAGAAAAAAAAAATTCCGTTGAGGTCAGCTTTCTTTCTCTTTAATTGTTTGATTAATTTATTTTTCACTTACCTAACTTTCAAACTCTAGATATAATGATATGAAAAAGTGAGAGAAAGTGAAATCCAACCAAACCATTTTCTTTAATTTTTTCTTAACATTTATTACTTACATTATAATATTTTATTATATTTTTTAATAACACCGTTATAGTACTTTGGTTCTGGTCAATCCTGACTGTACAATTTGCATTCAAATGAATGATAGACGGTGGCAGACTGGGTAAAAAGTAATGCTTGGACTGGTGGAGGTGAGCACAGTGAGAGTTTTGTACGGTAACGGTTGAAAAATGGGACCAAAATATCGGTTGTGCTTGGTGACAACGACGATGATAATGATGAAACACCCCAAACTTACAGCGCCTATTAATTCTGTGACAAAGTTAAAGTTTGAAGTCTCTTTCTTTCTTTCTTTCTTTTATTGAACCATTCGTACAAAGTTTGAACTCTGAAGTTTGAACTCTGAAGCTTATCTAGACTAGCCTGTCTAGTCATCCGAACACAGAAATACAAAGTTATATGAAATGGTAATGGTATACAAGTTTTATGCAATAATACATCTCATTAGATAAGAACCCTTTTGGATATAGTGGGTATATATATTTTTTGAATCGATAGGCAAATTCATTACTGTAAAAACGGTCAAAAGACATACATCAAATTATTTATTCACGACTTAATTTATATTAGTCGGTAACAAACAATAACAAAATGACAGTGAGTCCTCATCGTAATAATACGCTCGGTTTAAAACTAGCTGTCACATCCTGGTTCTTAAATTATTTTACTGTTAGTTACTGTTTCGTTACTTTGGTCCTTCACCATTTTAAATAACCTTACCGTAAATGGATTATAGAGTTGACTTTTTATATGATCAATATTTTAAGAATTTTTCTTATGGTTTGTCGTAGATTACATTAATACGAATCCGTAAGCATACTATGCGTTTTAATCGGAGTTAGAATGCAGAAGTTATTATGTAAAATTAGAAATTTACTATTCATGATAAGTAGTAAAAAAGGAAAACTTACCAACAGTGAAAAGTAGAAAATCAAAACTTACCTTTTCTTACATGGGCTCTCCCCACGTCCGTCGCTGTCTCTGGATTCACAGCGACCACACGCCGTCGTCAGGCCACCACAGACCGACACACCGGTCCCAATTGACTCTTCGTCGATCATACTTTCTTTCTAGGGTGGTAGCAGTGCCTCTCTCCGTTGTGAAGGAGAAAATAGTTGTCAAAGTGGCGATTGTGTAGTGGGAGTCTTCGTTGGATATCTCCCTCCTCAAATCCGAAAAACTAATGGGTATATGTTGATTTTGTGGGTAGGAGGAGGTAGAGAAAAGAAAGGCGAGCTTTTTAGTGGTGTTAATTTGATGAGTGGTGGTCGAGCATCGATTCTCCGCTGTGGAATCTTCAGAGACGTCAAGAAGGGTAGGAGAAAGAGAGACAGACTCGAGTAGCCCAAAATAGGCTTCTGACTCGGTCAACTACTGTCTTTCCTATTTAAACTCAAGTCAACGGCTGATATTGAATCCCTAGATTTGATGGTCCAGATTAAATCCTAATTTTCTAATATTTGAAAAAAAATTTATTTTCCACCAAAACTTCAGTAATTCGTAAGAAATAACCCGAAACTCATAAAAATAATCTAAAGGTACATGTGAGCTCGTGTTAACGCGTATTTCAACACCAGAGCTTCAAATGAGGAATTTGAGAATTAAAGAAAAAACTCAGACATTAGTTCGAGTGTTAACTCGCTATCACTAGTAGAATCTGAGACCTATGCGACGAAATCATTTTGTCATATAGGAGCACATATTCGTCGCATAAGAATCTAAGCGATGAAAATTTTGTCACATAAGTGTCGTCGCACTGGTACCTATGCTACGAAAATGAAGTATTCGTCGCAACAGAGTATACCTATACGACGAAAAATATTTCGTCGCTATAGTCTTAAGAGACGAAATTTTTCAACTTAAGTGACCAAATATTTTGTCGCTTTAGTATTTCAAAATTTCAAAAAAAAAATCTCCAGCCAATTTTTTTTGAAATTTTCTGAAAAAATCTCCCGTCGCTTTTTGTCTGAAACCACCACCGTCGACCTTTACCCAACAAACCCACCGCCACTCTCCTTCGTACAATATCTCTGACTGGCTCGCCGTGGTTCACCTCCGTAATCGATCTCTGGTGACATCCAAGTACTTGTCAAAGGCGTCGTCGCCGCTGGAGATGAGGTAGAGCTTGTCATGCAGAGGGAATTTGACAAAGTGGACGGGAGTAAGAGCGGAAGCGGCAGAGGACGGTGCGGGTCTTGACGTCAAAGACGTACTGTACCAGGCCGGAGAGGTCGGCGGCAGTGATGAGGAGGCCACCATATCGACGAAACGGAGCCTACCCGCTGTGAAAACAAATACACCGGTACTCATACAAATTTACACTACATACATAGATTCAATGTGAGGAAGCAAGCGCGGATTCGTACAATACCTCGCTCGTCGACGACTTCGGGAGTAGAGAGTGATTTGGTTCGATTCTAGGAGGCGACGGCGTCGAGGTGAAGGAGTTGGACAGAGAGCGGGGTTGGATTCGGGCCAGATTTGGTGGAGAGGAAGAAGATGAGAGGTGGTTGAGGGCTGGGTTATGCGGAAGAAGAACTGAGGAGAAAACAATGGAGAGAAAGAAGAGGAGAGAACAAGGAACAGAAAAACATGAAGGAAGAAGAACTGATGAGAGAGAGAAAGAGTTTATAAAGCTGAGTTTGAAATTTTTCAAAATATTTGATTTGAAAATTTCCTAAAATTTTGGCGGAACGGGTCCTAAATATTTGGACATATGCGATGAAATTGGTAGCTCACATCGCCTAAGTAAAAAATACTACTTATAATTTTTTTAAATTAAAACATTAATTACCTTATAAATCTAGATCACTTAAATCTCGCAAATTTTTAAAGAGATTAATTGGCCTTGATTACCATTGAATATGAATGAGATTACAGATATTTACTTACATTAAAGTACATTTTAGTTACAAAATTACACTACGGATATTTCGGTGTCCGATAAAAAATGGTAAGTAGTAGGCATGTTGTGATTCCGCTCATCAAAATTCACAAACAAAAATCCGATCGTCAATATCATCAATATGTTGAAATATGTCTATGGTAAAAAATTCAACTTGATCCGATAAATTTAAGGGCTTCATCCATACGGTCAATCCCGTAAATCAAACACTTAGACTGTATTGACCGCAACTATCAGCACCGAAACTTTACCGGAATTACGTGATTTTTCAAACGTAGACGTATTTCACCATTCCGATTATATCTTATTTCACTACTTTTTTGCGTTTGAAGTTTCTACGTAGAGTTTGTTTTTGAAACAGAACATTTACTTAAAGCTTAGTAAACAAGTTATACAACATTAGTCAGCATGTTATGATTCCGATGATCAAACATGAGAAACAAAATCCGATGATCATTATGTTGAAATATGTCTATAGGAAAAAATTCAACTTGATCCGACAACGTTAAGGGCTTGATCTTTACGGTCAATCTCGTAAGTCAAACCCCTTAACGCACAGAAATAGTTATTTGACCGTCTAAATTACGTATTTTGCCTGGACCTTCAACTGAAAATAGTTTCAAATCGATGAGACACAACCAGTGGTATAAAAATTTTATGAAAAATAACCACCAGAGATAGGGATACCTCTAGAGAGAAAGAATGGAAAATTGTGTTGACCACAACTATCGGTACCGAAACATTACCGAAATTACGTGATTTTTCAACCATAGACGTATTTCACCATTCCGATCATATCTTATTTCACGACTTTTTTGCGTTTGAAGTTTCTACGTAGAGTTTGTTTTTGAAACGAAACATTTACTTAAAACTTAGTAAACAAGTTATACAACATTAGTCGGCATGTTATGATTCCGATGATCAAACTTGAGAAACAAAAATCCGACCATCTGATATGATCATTATGTCGAAATAAGTCTATAGGAAAAAATTCAACTTGATCCGACAACGTTAAGGGCTTGATCCTTATGGCCAATCTCGTAAGTCAACCCCCTTAACGCACGGAAACGGTCATTTGACCGTCTAAATTACGTATTTTGCCTGGACCTTCAACTGAAAATAGTTTCAAATCGATGAGATGCAACCAGTGGTATAAAAATTTTATGAAAAATAACCACCGGAGATAGGAATACCTCTAGAGAGAAAGAATGGAAAATTACGTTGACCACAACTATCGGTACCGAGACCGGAATTACGTGATTTTTCAACCGTAGACGTATTTCACCATTCCGATCATATCTTATTTTATGACTTTTTTGCTTTTGAAGTCTCTACATAGAGTTTGTTTTTGAAATGGAACATTTACTTAAAGCTTAGTAAACAAATTATACAACATTAGTCGGCATGTTATGATTCCAATGATCAAACTTGAGAAACAAAAATCCGACCGTCTGATATGATCATTATATCAAAATATGTCTATAGGAAAAAATTCAACTTGATCCGACAACGTTAAGGGCTTGATTCTTACGGTCAATCTCGTAAGTCAAACCCCTTAACGCACGGAAACGGTTATTTGACCGTCTAAATTATTTATTTTGCCCAGACTTTCAACTGAAAATAGTTTCAAATCGATGAAACACAACCAGTGGTATAAAAATTTTATGAAAAATAATCACCGGAGATAAGGCTACCTCTAGGGAGAAAAATGGAAAATTTCTGAATTTTTTTTTTCAAATTTTTGAAACTTATGCGGCGAAATTATGTTTTGGTTGCATAAGTATAAATCTTATGCAACGAAAACATAATTTTTGTCGCATAACTTATTTTCATCGTTTAGGTTTTATATTCGTCGCATAGGTTGCAACTTAAGCACGAAACCTTTTTTCGTCTCATAAGTTCTAATTTTGGCGACGAAATTGTTTTCGTTAGGGCTGGGATCGGTACGGGACGGGTCGGGATTCGACCTATCCCGATCCCGATCCCGAAGTTAATATAGTAATCCCGATACCGATCCCGAAATTCGGTACGGGACGGATCGGGATTCGGGACATGTCGGGACCAATCCCGATCCCGATCCTGAAAATATGCAATTTTTAGTTCTAAATAGCTACATTTCTACTAAAAATTCAGGACGGGTTCGGGATCGGGACGGATAGAGCCTATACCGATCCCGACCCATTTAAGAAATTCGGGATCGGGTTCGGTATCGGGACGTCGTATTGAAATTTTTGTCCCGTCCCGTTCGGTATCGGTACGGGATGGACGGGTTCGGGATCGGGATTTCGGGTCCAAATTCCCACCCCTAGTTTTCGTGGCATAACTTGAAACTTATGAAACAAAATTGTTTAATTTCGTCGCATAGGTTTCAGATTTTACTAGTGTACGTTACTAAGCACGGTTAAGACCCTGAATAACCGTGATGAACCCAGTAAAATGGTAAGTTTTAGGTACGAGGCGTTACACTTTCAGGGGTCATGGCCCTAGCTAGTATGGTTATTTGGAATCTGGTCTGGTTATTTGGAGTTTGATCTGGTTATGGCTATCATGAGGTTCGGGTTCAGTTTGTTAATCTGCTTCACGTGTAGACTAAAAGTTTGGTTGCACGTGAGGGAGAGTGTTGGAGTGGAGAAATATCATATTAGAAAAGTGAAAAATAAAATATAAGATATAAGTGGATGAGTCATTCCAAATTGTACCGAGTCATTTTGTGGTTAAAACCTAACACCTTAAAGGTTGTTAAGTTGAGACAATAGCGATACAAAAATCATCCACGGACCATACTTTTCGTTGTTTGACTGATTAGACATGCACCTTAGACAGTCTTAGAGAGCTATATTGTTAACTCATGACCCGCATAGATAAGATACAAAGTAACCACTCAATTAAGGTAGCTAAACTGTGCATTATCGATCTTAATAACGTCCCAATCTAACTTATGAATAATGTTTTAGTATTCAGCTAGAGATATAAGAATCTGGACTTTTAGCTGCTGCAGTGGAGAAATATCGCAATAATAAAACTTGATCACCACAGAAAAGCCAACTAAAATTAATTGTACTTGACTCCAGAATTAACAAAACAAAATACTTTAGTCGGGTTTTAATAGGGTTTGGCTGTCGCATAAGCAATCAAGCGCGCATATATGTCTGTATGCATAAAACAACAAACTAATATTGCAAATACTTGCGGGTTACTTCATTCATCACATAGATCGAACTCTAGCTCTGAATCTGAGAATTTAAGACTTCTCGTATACAACTATTTTATATAGAACATAATCGATCCGTGGGTATAAGTGATGGATCATGTTTGCTAATTATGAATAAACAAAATTAACAGATCAACACGTTTAACTTCCTCTAACTTTGGTTCACGAAACTAACTAATTAAATTATATATATAATTTAGTTCCAAGGTACCATTCAATTAGGGTTCCTATATATATATATAGGAACCCTAATTCAATGGTAACTAAATTTTATTAATAGTTAGTTCATTAAGAACTGGAATGATGCAGCCGATGAATTTTTCGATGGCTCTCGGGTTTTCTTCCTTCATGAACTTTGGGATGGTTACGAAACAAAAACAATTCCCAGTTTACTTCAGAAAACACGTCCATGTATATATGCAGTGAAAATTTATTGAAACCAAACAAGCAAAAATATGATGACATATCATGTAACAAAATGCATTCAATGAAGAGAACGAAAAAAAGAGATTGTATTACGTACGTGGATGCATGTATATATAAGAGAGTTTGATATCTGAATATGCAGCAGTCAAAATTAGTTTGGTGTAGTTTTTCTTCGATGGCTGCGGGATGCTGATATAATATGTTGTATATGAAGGTAGGGTGTGGGTTGGGGAAGATTTGGATATGGAAGCTAGATTGGGTTGCTTATATGGGTTGTTTTGGAAGGTGAGAGGAAAAGGTACATGATGGTTTTCAGATATCTTAGAAATGGATGTTTGTCTCTGCAAGTAACTGTAATGCTTTGCATTTACTATTTGAAAGCTCTTGCAAATTAACCCCTTCTGAGAGACAGAGAGAGCTGTATATAGATCGATCGATGGAGTTGGTATATGCACCTCATAACAGCATAAGATTAGTTTTCATAACAGTTGGTTTCTGCTTGATTGAGGACATTGAGAAGCAGCTAATTTGGTGAAGAACATGTAATACCACGCGCATGATATGTGCAATCAGCAAGTAATACTGATATGATCAAGGCTCCCCTGAAGATTAAAAATTTCGTCTCATAAGTTGTCACATATGAGACGATAACAACTTCGTTGCTTTAATGATAATTAATGAAACTAAACCAATTACAGTAAAACCTCTATAAATGAATAAAGTCAGAACTAGACAAAATTATTACTTAAGCGAGGTTATTATATTATCGATAAATGAATAAATTATTCATTTATAGAGGGTTTTGTTGTTATTCCTAGTTAAATTAAATAACTTAGTCTAGTTTGACCATCTTATCTATTTCTAACTAGATTCCTAGTCGTATTACATTTATATACTTTCTAAGTTCGGGACAATGTAATGCTTATAAATGACTCTAATTAAATGGAGAAGAAAGAAAGTTTAAGAAACGTTGAGTTACTTTTCTTACCTCCTAATACAACATCAAAGATTCAACCATGTGATGCTGGCATTATTCGTGCACTGAAAATTCATTATCGTCGTCATTTTTATTCTAGCATCTTGGAGGGCTATGAGTTAGGAGCAATAAAACGTGCGAAAATTAACATTTTGACTGCTATCAATTTCATCAATACAGCGTGGAATGTTGATGTGAAGACAACTACCATCGCAAATTGTTTTCGACATTGCAAGATCCGATCAAATGAGGATACGGCTTCTGAACCACAAGTTAGTGCATCTGAAGACATTCACAAGTTACGTGAAGCAATTTCTAGTCTCCGTTATAGAAATGAGATGGAAGTTGAAGATATTCTGAATTATCCTAGTGAAAATGAGACGGTGATGGAATCACCTACTGATGAAGAAATCATTGATGGAGTCATGAACCCGACTACTGAAGATGAACATGATCCAGATGATAGTTCTGCACTACCACAAGTTTCTTTCAAAGAGACATTTCAGACAGCGGTAACTTTGAATAATTACTTGCTACAAAATGAGAAAGACGTAGTTAATCTAGCGCACGCCTTACAAAAAATTAAGGATGAGGTTCAATTTGGTTTAGATACAAGAAAAAAGCAAAGAACCATAGATACTTTAGGAGTAACTAAATTGAGAAAGTAAAGATTGTTATAAGTTTCCTTATTTTGTATGAAGAACATTATTTACACTTATTTTTATGTATTTATCTATTATTATTATTATATTTTATGGTATTTTTAATTAATTAATTATTACTTTATATATTCGTTGGGACATAAAGGGAATAAAAAAATTATTATCTTATGCATTTAACGAGAAACCTAGTAATATGAACTGGTCCCGAGTCGGGATCGGAGAAAATTATTACTTAAACGAGGTTATTAATATCGAACATTCATTTATCGAGGTTATACTGTATTGTCGCTTAAGTTGTAACATATGTGACGAACTCATAACTTAAACGAAAAAAATAATTTTGTCTCTTACGTTCACACTTATGAAATGAAACACTATTTTGTCACATAATCTTGTCCCTAAAGTGACAAAATATTATATTTCGTCACATACGTTTTTTATTAAAGCGACAAAATACTTTATTTCGTCGTATAAGTATTTTTGAATTTCAAAACTTTTAAGCAGTCCAAACTTCCACCAAAATTTTGGAAAATAAAAAAACTCTCCCTCTCTCCCACGTTTTAGTTTTCACTTTATCTCCTTGTTCTCTCCCACTCTACCACAAAAGACCTCCCTTCTTCTTCAATCCAGCCACCTCCCTTCTCTCTATGTCGAGTGATCCCAATCCACCTCCGACTTCCACCTTTGTTGCCGACGTCAATTCAGACCCCACCGCCACATCCTCTCTGTCTATGGCTAAGCTCTGTAATAAGATTCCTCCCATCCTGATCCACCAGATCCCTAGCGAAGAAGAAGACGACAACGATTACGACCCCTCCGTAAGATTTTTCACATCACATCCTGATTCACTCTCTTCCTCTCCACCAGATCCTGCTTCCTTCCTATCCGAATTTCACATACCCGAACCCGACCCGACCCCCTCGTCCATCTCCTCCACCTTGATGTTGTCGTCATAGAGTTGAACCCACTTCAAATCGTTCTCTACTCCAACGTCATCGATGAGCGAGGTATTGTACGGAGGAGAGATCGTCAGTGGGTTTGGTGGGTAGTGGTTGGTGGTGGTGGTGGTGACGTGTGGGTGGTGTTTGTTATGGAATATAAAAAAACTAAAAAAGAAAGAGAAAAAAGTAAAAATTACAGAAAATAAAATAAGAAATTATTATTTTTTGAAATATTGTAAATATTAAAGCGATGAAATTTTTGGTCACTTAAATTGAGAAATTTCGTCACTTAAGACTATAACGACGAAACATTGTTCATCGCATATGATTGTTTTATTGCAACGGATACTTTATTTTATGACAACGTTTCTATCGCTTAAGTTCTTATGCGACAACTAGTTGCTCTTATACAACGAAATAGTTTCGTCTCATAGATCCCGAATCCTACTAGTGTCAAACCACCGATCACCGGCCACCATCCGTTTGCAATAAGATAGGCGCCATAAAAATGCGCGAACCCACAACGATAGCCACCAAAGCGACAAGCGCACCACCAACAGTTAGCATGAAAATTGTCTCTAGGCCTTCTATACAAATGCAACATTCCTAGAAAAAAGCATTTTACCAACTTCCGGACGGAAAGACCGCTAGATGACTTTCAATGTTGCTATATTAACATATCGAATAGGGCTGCATATATTGCAATACATGATAACTCATAATGTATCGATTATTGATGGTATATCCCATATCCGATATACCATCCTCTTTTTTAATTTCTCTTATTTCATGCTTTGTTGGTACAAATAAAATTGAAAAACAAACTGTATTATCCTCATGCAGATTTCGTCAAAAAAATCCTCATGCAGATTGAAATTAGAAAGCTTCATAGAGCACTCATATATCAAGAATTATAAATATTTGTACGTCAGTTAGCTAGCTTAATAAGAATTGCTAGAATCATATGAGACTCATGACTAATTAGAGTGCATCTTAAATGCTGACCTAAAAGCAAGGAAAATATACTAATGTTTTTAACTAAAGACGAGTACACATCCTGTACTAAGTATATGTAACTGTGTATGTACCCAAAAGAAGAATATATATTATCAGTGACTATGCACACGAACCTTCTTCATTTCAAGACTTAATGTATACACTCGAACAACCTCTTTTTTAGTACATATAAGCTGCATTACAAACTAATTCTAGTGCTTTAACAAACTAACTACTAGTAATATCAATTTATTCAAGAAAATTTTGGGTTTGCCAGCTTGAATAATATTACCAAATTGAAGAACCACCAACTTTCCTTAGATTTAATTAATATGGTTTTACATGTCCATCTACCTTATAATTAAACTGCTTGCTTCCAATGACAATGGCTAAAACAGCAACATTTGTAATTAACGTTCACATGGACATGGACCTCTATAATTTCTAACACTGTGGACCAACCATAAGGCTATTACTTATTACCATGATCTGTTTTTCCTAGAATTGCATTTGAAATTAATAATCGAATTAATGTAAAGATTAATATTGGCAGAAGAAAGTAAGGATTGAAAATATTTAGCATCATTTCCAGTGTTAGTCCGCTGATTTGGATTTCATACATAAGTTTGTTTCTTTTACGCCAACAACAATACGATATTTTTCGATGTACAATACGCTTACTTGAGCACGAACACATAATCTATTATTTGTACATAATCCATCATTCCGTCTCTTAAGTCATGTATCTATGAGACGAAAACATGCCTTATGCGACTCAATGTTTCCATCGCTTAAGGCTTAGATTTTTTTTTTTAAATTTCTTCGATGGATTTCCGGGCGAATTTTTTTTGGTTCTACAAAAATGTTTCTTCTTCTTCTTCTTCTTCTTCTTCTTCTTCCTCTTGTTCTTCCTCCGCCACCACCACCACCTCCATCATCTTATTTTTTCTTCTTCTTCTTCTTCTTCTTCTTCTTCTTCTTCTCTTCACCTGCTTCCTCTTATTCACTACCAGCATAAACAGCATAGCTGCCGAAATAAAAAAACAGGCCGAAGAAATTTTTTTCATCGGCTAAAGGGCACTTTAGCCGACCAAACAAATTGATTGAAGAACTTAAGTTTTTTAGGACGTTGGTCATCCCACTAATGACAAGTCGGCACGAGATGCTCCAGATACATGTCATGGATGTTGGTACCATCAGTGATTTTTCTGCCCGTGGGATGTTGTCGGGCAACGCTGTTAGGGGATACAAGGCTTGTCCAAAGTGCCTTAGCGATGAGGGGAGCAGCAGTTATTGCAACAAGATATGCAAATTGGGTCACCGTACTCTCCTTCCATATAATCACGAATGACGGTTCGATTACAAGACATTTGCTGGGACTGTAGAAAACGGTGTGCCTCCAGAAGATGGAATTGTGAAATACGTCTACGGTTGAAAAATCACGTGATTCCAGTAAAGTCTCGGTGCCGATAGTTGCAGTCAATGCAATTTTCCATTATTTCTCCGTAGAGGTAGCCCTATCTCTGGTGGTTATTTTTCATAAATTTTTTATACCACTAGTTGCGTCTCATCGATTTGAAACTGTTTTCAGTTGAAGCTCCGGGCCAAATAACTGTTTCCGTGCGTTTAGAGGTTTGACTTACGGGATTGACCGTGCGGATCGAGTCCTTAACGTTGTCGGATCTAGACGATTTTTTTTCATATACATATTTCAACATAATGATGATATCTGATGGTCAGATTTTTGTTTCTCAAGTTTGATCATCACAATCACAACATGCCGATTAATGTTATATAACTTGTTTACCAAGTGTTAAGTAAATGTTCTGTTTCAAAAATAAACTATACGTAGAAGCTTCAAACAAAAAAAAGTCGTAAAATAAGATATGATCGGAATGGAGAAATACGTCTACGGTTGAAAAATCACGTAATTCTGGTAAAGTCTCGGTGCCGATAGTTGCAGTCAATGCAATTTCCATTATTTCTCTCTAGAGGTAGCCATCTCCGGTGGTTATTTTTCATTAAAGTTTTATATTAAATAAATAAAATTTTACCACCCATTAATAGGTAAATATATTAAATAAATAAATATAAAAAGCACTATAGCTGACGAATTTATTAAGAATTCGTCTGCTATAGTTAAATAATAAAAAAATTAAACATATAATATAGGTAAATATATTAAATAATTAAATATAAAAAACAATATAGCCGACGAATTTATTGAAAATTCGTTGGCTATAGTTAAATAAAAAAATAATAATAATAGCCGACGAATTTATTGAAAATTCGTCGGCTAAAGTTGAACAATAGCCAACGAAAATCATAATTATAGCTGATGAATTTTTTATTTTGTCGGCTATACTTCTGCCTTTATTGGCAAAACCCAGCGAGCCTGAGAAAAGAAACCCTAATTTCTGTTTTTCTCTCCTTCGCCTCCACTTCGTTCCTCCACCTCCACTGCCCTCCTCCGCTCCTCCACTGCCTCCTCCGCTCCTCCACTGCCTCCACCGTCTCCACCGCTCCTCCACTGCCTCCTCCACCACATTTTCTCTCTCTCTCTCTCTCTCTTTCCAATTAAGGTAAGAAACTCGAATTCTTGGGATTTTGAATTGAGATTTTGAATTAGTTTCGGGTGTTAGGGTTTATTTATGTGTATATATATATATATATATATATTACTAATTATACATTGCTGCATATTTGTATATATTGTATATATTTTAAATTATTGATGTATATATTGTTTGTATAAAAGTTGATGTATATATTGATTTAAGTTTATGGTTGTATGGTTGTTTGCATATATGGTTGTTTGCAAATCAATATATAGTTTAATTAAAATTATACAGTTTAACATTTTAATAACAAATATTAATTTATTTAAATAAAATTTTGAATAAACAAATATTTTAAATAAAAAAATATTAACACACATTTTAATAATAAATATTAATTAATTTTATTAAAAAATTACATGTTCAAATAATTTATTAAAATAGTAATGACATTTTCAAGAATTTGATTCAAATTTATATTTTAAACAGGATGAGCCACCTATTTATATCGACGAAGGGTTCGAAGGGCCAAAGGTCTGAATCGTCTGAGGGAACCTCTAGCAACTCTCAAATGTCGTTTCGGGGCCACATGACATCTAGACATGTGACTATTCTAGAGACGGCACAGAGGTTGTCGGGCGCCACTCATTTCTCAAGTCAGCTGGACGCCCCTCAGTCTTGGAGGCATCCGGGTGCCCCTCAGTCTTGGAGGCATGCGGGTGCCCCTCGGTCTTGGAGGCATCCGGGTGCCCCTTAGTCTTTGAGGCAGTCGGGTGCCTCTCAGTTTTTGAGGCAACTGGGTGCCCCTCAATCCTCGAGGCAGCTGTGGTCTCCGATTCAGACTGAGGTGTTTGCACCACGTATACCACAGATACACCAGGCGCCGACTCCGGGTCCTACTACTTCGGAGGGTGGGTCATCTGGGGTACAGATGTCGCCGCCTCTTCTCTACCTTCCGCGGTTGATACCTGCCATGCCAGAAGTCGATAACTCAGGGGTGCCGATTTATCCACTTCCCCCGCAGGTGACTCCATCAGCGACGTACTAGTTCGTGCCTTTTGGTACATATCTTGTTTCTACCAGGGTATCATCATAAGTAACAGAGACATAATCCGTCGCGTCCGCCACAACGCCCTCAGGTAATGAAAGATAAATGATTTGTTTTCTTATAATTTCATAATAAAGGTTCTCTGATTTTAATAATCAATTTGTGATATGCACCGTCGGAGCCAAGCCGACAAGGAAGAAGAAAGACCCTGTTACATGAAAGGCTCTTGAGAAGACCGTGAGTACCTCAGGGAGGATCGTCATCGATACTGACAGAGATGAGAACGCAGTATTGGGCACGAAGACGAGGACGTACTTCGGCCGCGTGGGAGCACTTATTAGGGATAAAGTCCTTATGTTGTGGTCAGACTAGGGCGAGGTCCTGTAGGAGGTTAAGGATATGGTCCACAACGCAATGTCGGAGAGTTTACAAAATGACTCAATAATATTATGTATTGTATTATTGATTTATGAAAAAACTAAACTACTAAAGGGTTAAATGCAGGTGTGGTTTGACGTTCCCCAACACTTGATGAACACCTGAGCGGACGTTGTGCATGAGGAAGGTATGTTGGGAAGATAATGAAAAAACAAGATTGTATGTGACATGACAAGTATTTGTAATATTTTTGTGGTATTTGCAGGTACAAGGAGTGGAAGAACGAGTTGCGGATTCACTGGAATACACATGGGAACGCCCGTTCTGGTACCCCTGTTGAGTTCCAATACAGGGATTACGAGTGGCATTGGCTTCTGATATCATAATTCAATAACCCTCATAAAAATGTAATTAAAAAAATTAATTGGTTAAATTGTTATTCAGTATGTCCGTTTTAAAGATTTAACTAATATTTTATTTTTTTCCTTTCAAGGTCGTTTCTCGAGCAAACGCTCAGAACCGATAACGCAACACAATGAACCATTATGCCGGTTCTAGACCGTCCGCATCGTTGATGGACGAGGCAGCCAGGGAACATCCAGAAGCCAACCGGTACGTCTATATGTACGAGAAGATATATCCTGACGCCTAAGATGATATTGTAAGTCATCTTACGTTTTCAAATTTTTGTACTTATATATATATGTCAAAATGTTAATTAAGTATTTTTTTTCCTATCAAATTAGGCGAAGGTGAAGCAGACTAGTGACGAGGTGATGACTGCTATAATGAGGGAGACATGACCAGACATGTAGGAGGAAGAGATGTCCGAAGCCATGTCCCGGATCCGACGGTTGGGGCGAGAATCATGGGCACATCCTTCCCATTGTAAGGAAACAATTTCTATTGCCGGGGTCTAGGAAAGATGGGCGAGGGGATCTTGAAGATCAATCCAGAATTTCAAAGAAAAACAGCCTCAACCAGCAGCAGGATGACTCAGCTAGAGTCGGAAGTTCAGAGACTACGGGAGGAGAAAGCCGCTCAAGCTGCCGCTCAGACGCGAGCTCAGGCTGCTGCTCATGCCACCTAGGTTGCCGCCTAGACAACATATACTTCCTCCTTACAAGAGTATAATGCCGCGGTATATGCCATCCAACAGGCGGCGCATCAGCAGATGTTCCAGTACTTGCAGGACTTTTTAGCTGCGCAGCTTTACGGACTTCCGGCTCTGCCCATGCCTGAGCCTATACCGCTACCTCAGCCGCCACAACCTCCTCTGCAGCAATCTCCTATTGGCGCTAATATAAATTTAGACGATATCGATTTTGTGTAGTTAATTAATTTTTATAGTTTTATGTGTATGTTCATGAACAATTTATAAATATTTTAATGAAAATTGTGTTGTGGCCATTGATGGTGTTGTTGGTTATAATTTGAAATGTTTTGGTGTAATTTGCAAGTTGCTTGGAATGATAATTTAGAAATTTCAGTGGTTTTTTTTTTTTTCTGGTATGGACATATAGCCGACGAAATTTGTCATAAATCGTCGACTATAGTTTTTTTCCCAAGGTTTAGCCAAAGAAATATGGCCTATTTCGTCGGCTATAGTAGTGTTTAGCCAATGAAATTTGCAATAAGTCGTCGACTGTAGTTATTTTTAAATTTTTTAATTAAATACTTTAGCCGACGAATATATTCAAAGTTTCGTCGGCCAAAGTTTCAAACTACGGTCGACGAAATATGGTTTCGTCGGCTTTAGTCTAAAATTTTAGCCGACAAAATATGGTTTTGTCGGCTTTAGTCTTAAGCTTTAGCCGACAAAAAATATAAAAAATTCGTCGGCTATAGTTTGAGACTATAACCGACAACTGCTTCTAATTTCTCCGGCAAAAGTCATAACCGATGAGTTTTTGCCGACGACATCTTAGCCGACGAATGCAGTTAATAGGCCGACGAAAATTTTTTGTCAGCCAAAGTACTGATCTTGGTAGTGCTTCTTCTGCTTTTCACTTGAGCGGGATTTTAAAATTTGAATCCTTTGCTTAAGTGACGGAACTACTTTTTGTCGCTTAAGTAAGTTTCAAATTTTTTGAGCGCTAAATGGTTAAAATTTGAAATTTTACTTAAGTAACAGAACTTTCCGTCGCTTAAGTAAATAATTTCCGTTGTTTAAGTAAGTTTCGATTTTTTGATTCATTTTTTGAGCGCCAAATTGTGAAAATTTGAAATTTTACTTAAGCGATGGAAAGTTCCATCGCTTAAATAACTAATTTTCGTCGCTTCAGTAATAGTTGCTTAAGCGATGGAACTTATTATTTCCGTCGCTTAAGTAAAATTTGTTTAAGCGACGGAATGTTCCGTCACTTAAGCAAAAAATTTCCATCGCTTAAGTGAAAGAGCTTAAACGATGAAAATTTTCATGTCCTTCATATTAGCTCTTAAGCGACGGAATTTTTTTTGCTTCCAAAATTTCTATCACGTAAGGATGTTTTTTACTAGATAGTGTTAATTATAAAGATAAGACCTTCCGCGCCAATAGTTAATTATAGGTGTCTTGATTTTGTGCGACGTGTGTGAGGGAGAGAGAGATCGAAACAGTTGGGAATATGTCTTAGATGGTGTCTAGGCCAATGTCATATATATCTGAAGAAAAAAAAATGGAACAAGAGAGATTAGGTCATGTTGGCTCTACAGTAACAGGGTTCCACATACATGATATTTATAGGTTAATTCCCTTAGCTTAATGTGTCGTGTAAAACCAACAAAAGTGACTGCCCATCCATAACCCTAAACCGACCCTTCCGCCACATTCCTTATTGGATTTCATAATTTTCTAGGTCTTCTATATATTGGTCTCTTTGTATGTTATAGTTGGTTAATTAGACAAGTACTTCCAACAAGTGTGAAGAAAAAGTTTTAATTTGCTGCCATGGATTCTCCTGCTGGCTCTGCAGATGAGTCAAAGTCGACGTCTTGCCCAAAAGGACACTGGCGGCCCGCAGAAGATGAAAGACTCCGGCAACTCGTCGAACAGTACGGTGCCCAGAACTGGAACTCCATTGCAGAGAAGCTTCAAGGCAGATCAGGTACTCTTGCTCTCTCGATTCTTGATGGTGCTTCTCTGGGAGAAAATGAGATATAGTTCTCTCTAGTCTCTACAATATCACAACATAGAAGTGGTTAATTATCTGAGCAGTTGGCAAACGATAGAAATTGGATCACAATATTCTTTCGGATGGAAGAATATATAGTTTATTTATATGTAACTTACCCTTCTGTTGTATTTTTTTTTCAATTCTGATCTCAGTTTTCCAACCTAATATTCGATTTGTATGAACCACCCTGCGCATGTTTTTCCCCTTGATTAATTTGAACATTGTCAGTTGTGATTTGTATTGAAAATTAACGAGGAAATGATATACCCATATTGATCGTTAATTTTATCTGAAGATTTATCTAATTATTTTATTTGTTTATTTTTCTGATAGGGAAAAGTTGTAGGTTGAGGTGGTTTAATCAACTAGACCCAAGAATCAACAGAAGGCCGTTTAGTGAAGAAGAAGAAGAGAGGCTTCTGGCGGCTCATCGGATTCACGGAAACAAGTGGGCAATGATAGCAAGACTGTTTCCAGGTCGGACTGATAACGCCGTGAAGAATCACTGGCATGTTATCATGGCCAGAAGGCAAAGAGAGCAATCTAAGTTGAATTGCGGGAGCAAGAGAAGCTACCAAGATTTCATAATCTCTAATGACTCTAACACTTCCTCATCCATTTCCAACGCTTTTGATTCAAGGAAATTGAAATCATCAACTGGGTTTGATCACCTCAATCAGAACAGTTCTACTACCAGTACTACTGTGTTTGAATTCAGGAACCCTGGTAAAGGTAGGGTAATATCGTTCATGGAATCATCAAGGCCTAAAAGCTCTTCATCTCATTACTGGAACTTTGCTTCAATGACAAGTTCATTATCAAATCCCAACTCGACATCTTCATCGGGCTTCTTGAGAGGATCTGACTACAAAGTTTCGGAGTTCTTGAAGGGTGGTAATTCGGATCATCTTTTTGTTCCTCGAATTAATGGGCAATATTCAAGTCCAGCATTCTTGTATGGCAGATATAGAGGTTCCGGCAGTAGTAGTACATTCGGGCTTCCAAATCCCAGGAGGGGTAATGTTCCAATCAATCATTTCGGGTGCCTCAGTAGTAGTAGTACTGGTCCTCTTGGAGATATTCATGAGCAGCATGGAAGCAGGATGATATCGAAGAAAGAGTACCTGAATGCTGCTTCATCTACTACATTTGAAGACCATCCTCATCATCATCACGATTCATCCGTCGAGCACAACAAGGAAGTTCCCTTCATAGATTTTCTTGGTGTGGGGATCTCTAGCTAGCTAGTTTCTTCCTCATGCATCAAAAAAATGACACTAATCAATTTAATCTTCTATATATCATATTCTTAAACTAAATTATTTTAGTTATTTAAGAGGGATGCACATGTTTATTTAGGATACTAGAAATAATATATTTCAAAATAGTTTCTACTTGTACTGGATCCTATTACGTAGTTGCAAGAATCAGAATATATATTCTCTAGGCTTGATCGAGGTTTTAAGAATCCAATCTTTTGTCCTCATGGTTAACTCAACGATGATAAAGTTACTTCATTTCATACAAGTTTGTCTCACTTCAATCAATGAATGTATTCGAATTATTGACGGATAACTTTTACATATGAAAAACCCTTTTCCAAAGGAAATGCTAGCTGTGCTTGTGGTTGCAGTTGTTTAATTCTTACCTATTTTTCACAATGGAGATGATAGCTATAGATGTATGTATATATTTTTGGACATATGCATTGATTTTAATCATCATCATAATCTGCATATATATATATATGTATCTCATGCCAACTTCATATTCTTCAAGTGGTCATGCACCTGGAAGCTGCATATTGTCCTCTTGACCATCAATTTTACCCTATTCATAGTTTCCATAACAGCTTTTGGAAAAAATTAATTCTATTATTTGTGTTCTTTTGCCCTTATTTCCTCTTGCTTGTGTGATCAGAGCTCTGAAAGTCTTCTTAGGATTCCAAGTTTTCTTCTGACATATACCAATTTAATTATCTTCATTGTAGAAATAGATATCAGTGGAGAAGTGTTGAAATCATATACATACCGTTGTTTTAGATTCATAAATAGTTAATGCAAAGGATGTGACGCATGGTTTGCTATTGAAGACTTCAAACCAACCCTGTTTTTTTTTCCTTTTACTCTCTGGTTTCTACATTTTGAAGTAAGAAATTGTCCTATATGTTTGATTTGACATTGAGATTTAGAAATCCTTTTCATTACACTTTTATATCTGCAATTTGAAGTAGGAAATTATCATATAGGTTTTACTTGCATGTCTAGCTAATTAAAGTTTAAGTCTCAACTTCTACCAGTTTGTAGCCAGCAAATATGAGATGCCTTCGGGTTCGAGCGCCAACGACTAGAGATTAGTCTATGGCTATGCTCGGATACTCTTGTGAACTTTTGGATCGTACTAACTTAGTGGTTATGTTACTAACTTGATACCATAACTGAGGTGGCTTGCTATTTCACTTTCAATAATAATAATAATAAAATAAACCTAGATACATCAAATGGTCAAATGATATATATTTGAGGTAATTATGGCTCTCTATCAATATTTTTATGGGCCAACAATCTTTTACCCCACGATGTCTCTCACTATCAAGACAACTACTATTACAGACAAAATTTTTTCGACGGCCGGTTACAAAATTTCGTCACTATAGTGTTGGCCGACGAAGATTCGTCAGCTATAGTGTCTTCTGCAAAAGGTCATCGGTTATAGTTTTAGTCAACGAAATAAAAATCGGTTGTCGGCTATAATCCTAGATTATGGCGACTACTGATATTTCGTCGGCTATAGTCTTAGACTATAGCTGATGAAATTATGAAAAATTTTCGTCAGCTAAACCTCAAACCGTTGGTCAAAACTATTTGACCGTGCAAAGTTTAGCCGACGAAACTCCTCATTTTCATCGGCTAAACCTCAAACTGTTGGTCAAAAATGTTTGACCGTGAAAAGTTTAACCGACGAAATAAATGTAAATCGTTGGCTAAAATTTGAATTTCGTTGGCTAAAGTTTGAATTTCGTCGGCTAAAGTATGCATTTCATCGCCTAAAGTTTGCATTTCGTCTGCTAAATTTCAAAAAATATATATATTTTAATTTCCTTTACTTTCGATTAATTTTTTCCTTCTTTTTCGTTTTTTCACCACCACATCACTGTTCGGAGGTGTTTGGAGGAGGAGCCACGCGGTGGAGGAGGATCGAAGGAGGAGCCGCGTTGGAGGACAAAGAGAAGGAGAAAGAGAAGGAGAAGGAGAAAGAGAAGGAGAAAGAGAAGGAGGACGAGGAGAAAGAGAATGAGGAGGAGGAGCAGGAGCAGGAGAAGGAGAAGAAAAAGGAGAAGAAGGAGAAGTTTGCCGTTGGAGGAGGCGAAGGAGAAGGAGTTACCGTCGGAGGAGGAGAAAGATGAAGATGAAGAGGATGAGGGAGAGAGATTAGAGATATAGAAAAAATTTAAAATTTTGAGGGTATTTTAGCCGATGAAATGCAAAATGTTGTCGGCTAAAGTTCAAAAATTTTGGCGGGGAATTTGAAAATTTTGAGGGTACATAGCCGACGAAATGACCATATCGCGGCTATTCTTTAACACAAAATAGTTTCAAACCCCTAAACGTATGGAACAGTCATTTGACTGTCTAAATTATGTATTTTGGCCAGACCTTCAACACAGAATAGTTTCAAATCGATGACACGCAACCAGGGGTATAAAAATTTACTAAAAATAACCCTAGAAGATAGGGCTACCTATAGGAAGAAAGAATGGTAAATTGCGTTGACCACAACTATCGGCACCGAGACTTTACCGGAATTACATGATTTTTCAAATATAGACGTATTTCACCATTCAGATAATATCTTATTTCACGACTTTTTTGAGTTTGAAAGTTTTACGTAGAGTGTTTTTACAATGAAACATTTATTTAAAACATAGTAACTAAGTTATACAACATTAGTGCTACATTGTGATTTCGATGATTGAACATGAAAAACGAAAATCCGACCATCTGATATGATCATCATGATAAAATACATGTTCGGGAAAAAATTTAACTTGATCTGATAACGTTAATGTCTCGATCCGTACGGTCAATCTCGTAAGTTAAACCCCTAAACGCACGGAAACGGTAATTTGACCGTCTAACTTACGTATTTTGGCTGAACCTTCAACACAAAATAGTTTTAAATCGATGAGACGCAACCCATGGTTTAAAAATTTACTGAAAAATAACCCTTGAAGATAGGACTATCCATAGGGAAAAAGAATTGTAAACTATCAGCACCGAGACTATACCTGACAAATTTAATGCTCTATCGTCGGCTATGGTATTTAATTTTATTTATTATACAATAGCAGACGAATTTAACGTGTCATCGTCCGCTATCGTATTTAAATATTTTTTTTATATCATAGACGACGATACCCTAAACCCTTTTTATACCATAGCCGACGATATATGTCTAACTTCGTTGGCTATTATTGTTTTGGCCGAGGATATATGTCTAATTTCGTCGGTTATTAGAGTTTAGGCCGACGATATATGGTTAATTTCATTGGCTATAGTCTAAAAATACAGAAGAAAAAAAGGTTGCTTAATGTAAGCCATACCAATTCATGTTCAAACTAAAATGCTTAACACTCATATATCACCAAAATTCAACATATGTAAATCATAAATCACATAAATTCTTCTTTATTACAAATGGATTATGTCCTCTAAATTAAAACTAAGTCTCGTAATCGAAATTATCCGATGAGTCTTTTTCGGTGTCCGAATTAATTTCTGGTAATCTATGACTCTCCTCATCACCAGAGTCTTTGGCTGCTTCTTGATTTGGATCAACATCAATAAGCATTGGCTCTTCATCACGAACTTGAACCAAACGACCCGCTTTAAAATTATTAAAGTGAACGATAGAGGAGTCAGGAATACCTATTGCGCTCGGCTCTTGATAAACAACATCTTCTGCCTCTCCGGTAAATGTTTATAGGGTGCACGAGGTTGATTACTTTGAACTCGTCACCCTTAGTAAGGTCATCAAGATAAATATCTGTTTTACCGATATGGCAAAAATGAAAGGGTTATCTTCATAAAAACTAGTAGCAGTGTTTCCCGAATGAAGAACTATTGTAGATGTGGAAATATAAGAAACTTTAGCCGATGAAATAATTTTGTCGGTTAAAATATAAACACTAAAGCCGAGGAAAAAGTAGTTCCGCCGGCTAAAGTCGATTCGTCCGCTAAAGTTAAGCCCATTAGTTGACGAAATTATGACATTTAGACGACGATGAAAGCTTTGTCGGCTAAAGTCTACTATAGCTGACGATTTTGTTTTTGACCGACGAAGGACTTTTTTGTCAGCTAAAGGCTACTATAGCCGATCAAAATTTCCTTCATCGGCCTGTTTTTTTGTGCGTCGGCTATACTCCTTTCGCTAGTAGTGTCTCTTCTCTGTCTGGCCCCCTAGCGACAGCACCGCAGAGGATCCTATGATCTGATACATCACATTATCATGAGTTGTTGGTGGGAGGTGGCAACCCGACGTTGTTGCCATGTGAAAAGAAAAAAAAGTTATAGATAGTGATGGAAAAGAAAAGAAAAGAAAATTTGAAGTATTGGATTAAATCCCCCATTGTGATTATGGAGTTTGTTATAAATTGAAGACCTAATGATGTTGTATATGGTCTTTGTTCTCTTTCATGAGGTTAATATGATGATCTTATGGCTCTACTAGGTTTTTAGGATGCTTTGTTATCTCCATATCATTTTGTTCTTTAAATCATCGCAATGACCCTATTATAATCTTGATAAAGTTCTTTTGTTTTGTGGAGGTGTTACAAGAGTCAACATATGGTTTTGTGTCCATTTGTGCGAGTAATTGATATCCTTCATGGGATCTTTCTTTTCACAAAATGTTTTTTCTTTCCTAGTATGTGAGCTATTTATTTGTCTTTATATATCATTCTCTCATATATGCATATGAGTGAATAAGTTTTTAAGCATGAGTCTTGATTCTGAGAGAAAAGAAGAGTACATCCCTTGTGGGGTTGATTCATTACTTATCCAAAAGATGCTAAGCTCAACCCAATCACAATTGTTGCCCCCAAGTCCTACATGAGATGTGTTATATGTGTGTTTTATTTAACTCTTGAATAATTTATGATTAAGTCCTTGTGGCATGTTATTCTTTTATGCATGAAATTATAAGATTTTGAAGACTCGTTGAAAGACTTGGTGTGTTTAGTGTGTTCTTCTTTGTTCTGTGTTGTAGAGAGAAGAAAAGGAGCTAAGATGAACAAATAAGGATCGCTAGGCGACTGTAATCCTATGTGCTAGAATTTGCCTGTGCAAAACAACTAACTTCTCCGAATTACTTGGATTGAATCAGATTATAAGTCTTACATCATTAGAAAGCTACGGAAGTCTACTTTTTGTAGAATTTTAAGGATCTTAATTTCGATACTTCTAGACCGAGTTATGATCATTTGAATGAAGAAAGGTCGAGTTAGAAAATCTTCTCGGATTTGCAAGGATTTGTGGATAACTCAAGTTCCATGGAACAAGATCTTCAATCCTAACTCTTCAAGGACAATGATGCTAATGAACATGGAAAGAAGACAGATCATGAAAGATATATTAAAAGATATTTCAAGGTTTTCTCATTTTATATCAAGAAATGAGTTCAAATTGAAGTCTTACAAGGAAATATGAAGTCAAACATTGGCATGAATCTCGCCTATATAAGGAGGCACGAATTTCACCTAAAGATGAGGTCTCGAGAGAAAATTTAAGACGCCTAAAGGAGCAGAGATCGTCCATCAATCTTAACCTTTATTCCTTTATGTTTTGTTCGTCATGCGTAGTTAAATCTTTTCTAGGATCAGGATGATGTCCTAGCATGACTCTCTACATGTTTTGATATTCAATTGATGGATTGTTAGTTTCTTTTCGGATAAATTCTTAATCTTTGCTTGATTTGTTGCTTATGTTTAAGTTCTATTGATTCATGATCATTAGTTTTGCATCTAGCTATCAGAAGTAGAATTTAAGACGTACTGCAATAGAATTCTAATCAACTTCTTAAGACTAAGAATTGTGAATTATATTATTGTCGTAACTGGAATGGTAGTTTGCATGAATCTCTGTTTTTTAAAACATCATGAGTCCAATGTGCTAAATTTATGTCGTTATTGGATAGACTGCATGCTAGGATATATGATCTCCGCCGTACTTTGAGAGAATCATACTCATATGGAAAACCAAGGTCTATGTGTAGTACGTGGACGTAGATACGAGAGTTGTTATCTAGAGAAACAAAAGAAACCATTAGTTGTGTCAAGCCGTAGATAGGATTGCTTGTGGTTGATTCTGACGCCCTAGGTTCTGTCACATTCCGGTCTTTAAATGATTTTACGGTCGGTTACTTTTTTCGAAACTTTGACTGTTTATCATTGGTAGTAACCAATTGACCGAGCGTGGGCTAAAAGTTGACTTTTTGTAAAGTCGAGAATTTGAAAAAACTTCCTTATGGAAATTATGAAGAAGTTATAAGGGTTCGAAGTCAGGGGCATATGGATAATTTCACGAAAAAGCTATAAATAGCTAATTTCAGAAAAAAAAAAAAACCTTAGAAAATGGCAAAAAAGAGGCCAGATCTTCTCGGCCTCGCTGGTGCCGAGTCAGGCCACCTCAGGTGGTGAGACCCGTCCCAAAACGTCTGTCGACTTCTCTACTTTTTTAGGTCACTTTCCGAGTCTATCTTGTCATGTTGTGGTCAAATTTTCAAGTTGTTTGTCGAGTGTACAATAAGGAGTTTTGATCAGATTTCTCTTTCCTCAGACCACCAATTGGTGAGTTCTATATATGGATATGATGAGTTTTAGGAGTAATATTCACCTTAAAATTTGGTGGATCGATTTAGAGTGTGGAGGGAGAATCAAAGATTTGAAGTTTTTAGATTTAAAATTTAGAAATTTTTGTGTTTGATTTCGATTGACCTAGTTAGAGTTGGAATTGGCCTTCGAGCTGAACTACAAAGTTGTTCAAAATGATGAGACGAAGCTACTATTAAAATTTAGTGGTGACTGGAGGTGGCCAGAGTTTTGGCCGGAATTTCATCCGGCAGCCGCCGCCACTTTTTGGGCAGATTTTTCTACTAAAAAAATTGTATTAAATAAGAGGAATTTAATTGTGTGAATATTTTTGAATGAGTTTTTGTTAGGTTTTAGAATTTTTCAAGATTAAAAATTATTATTCTAGTCATTGATTATTGTTGGTTAAGTTTTAAGAAATAATTATATGGACTCCGAAGTTTTTTGTCAAGGCTGGGTAGGATGTTAAACATTCATGAATTGGGCAAGGATGAGCGAGTCGTACACTCGGAATTATTCAACACCTAATTTCAGTAATTATATTGTTTGGCAATTGGGAATTAATAATGTGCATTGCTAAGACATGATGAAGCTCGGATTGTGGGGGTTCTCGCGTGTGAGGCGTTGTGGGTATCGTCAGTCTTAAGTAGGCTTGTAAAATGGGCCGGCCCAGCCCCAATATGTGATACCTGCATACTACCTAGCCCAGGGCTTTTTCAGTCTTTGGTGTAAAATGGGCAAGACAGGACCGACGCTATCACAAATATGTGAAACCCAATCCCGACCCTTAAGAGGGTAAAGTCAGGGCCACCCATGGCCATCTCATAGCCTGCCCTACTTATAGCCCACGGTTTGTGTATAATGAAATTAATTTAAAAAAAATTAATATTGTTAAGGATCGAACCCACACTATTCGAAACATAACTACACAACATTTGCCAATTGAACTAAAATATTTTGTTGGTCTATCAATCACATTTATAGGATATTAGGACATTAAGGTGAGATTGGGCCGGGCCTTGGGTCAGGCCATGGGTCGACCCTATATATATGAGCTGGACTTCTGGCCGCCTAGGGCTTCAAAAGTATTGCCCATACCCTACCCATTTTAAAATGGGTTGGGTAAAACCCGACCATTAGCTTGGGCCAGGCTAGCCCTTGTCCCATTTTTGGGCTAAGTTCGTGTATACCCGTTGGTCCTAGGCTGAATTTACAGGCTTAGTCTTAGGTCTAGAGTCGTAAGTGGACCTTTATTTTGAATTAAATGCATGCAATGAATTTATTCTAAATTCATGATTGATTTTTTTTTGTGGAATTTTAAATGATGTTGTTGATCCTCCTTTTTATGAATTATTTTTCCACGAAGTTATATTCCGGAAGAGTATGACCATATTTTAATGGGGAACCGTATTATTTTGAAAGTTTTTGAAAATGAGATTTTCGATGGAAATTTGTATTTGAAATTGTTTATGGCCATACAATGTTATAGTTTTACCGGGGATCAAGGGATCATTGTTTTGAGCTTGGATTTGCAAATATAAATTTTAGAATTTTATTGAGTTTGAAATTTATGCTTTGAGCTCCTTCGAATTTATGTTTTGGGATGATCCCGAAATTTATGATTTTCTTTGGATAAGTGGGCCAGGAAAGTGGGTTCATTTCCTTTCTCGTGTGTTTTATTAGATTTCCCGGATTTATTTATTGTCCATGATATTTGACATGTGGGACATAAGTTGAAGTTTATATTTTTATTGGGAAATCCTTTGTTTATGACTTTTATATTCTAAGTACGGTCAAGGAACTGTACCTGATGCATGGAATGCACTATTTTATTTGCGGGGAAGAGTATTTTATGAATTTTGGTTTTGTTTTGTTTTATTTCACCATAAAAGATTGTCATATATATATATATATATATATATATATATATATATTATTGCTAGATAGCTAGCCTTTATTAGCGTTGGACACTATAGAGCCTGGGGTAGAGTAATAAGGGAGGAATAGTAGTAAGGTTCCGACCCTAGCCTGAAAGGCTCATTGTATGATGAAACCTCTTTCCTCTCTTTTGTTTGATTTTTACCAATGAGATTGGTTTATGACTTTTCATTCCTATTTCTCATTTCCTATCATGATTATTGAACCAATGAGATTGGTTTTCAATTATTATTTGTCCATCTATGTATTTTGATTGATAGTAGGGCTGATATGTCCATTTTACGAGATTTATGACCTTTTTTATTATTTGAAAATGTTGCATGCGTTATAGTTTTTAATGCTATGGAAATTGGGAAAGTATAATATGAATTTTCTTTAAAGTAACCCAAATATTTTTGTCCACTCACTCTGACATTTTTTACTTTAAATGCTTTCTCCCAGACCTTTTGTTTTCAAATGCCCATATTGCAAGTTAGTTGGGAGGAGGTCGTGTGTACACGGAGACAGGCATAGTTGATTAAATCCACTGTTGCTTGTGTTCTTATCTTAGTATCTCTTCCATTTAGATTGCTCTGATTGCTTTGGATTATGATTAGAAATTGCTTGGTGGAGTGTAGTTAGAATTGGGGAGCATGATGACTCCAAGTGTTGAGGTTAGACTTTTTTATTAAATAAAAGTGTTTGTTTTGTTTGCGGGAAGGATTGTCTATTTTCTAGGGAGGTTATATCAATTTTTCGATAGAATCTTCTTAGGAGGTGGTCCCTGCGAGATTTACTCCAGTTTAAAAGGGTTAACCTAGGGTGGGTATTGACAAGTTCTATCTTTATTTGTCAACTTTTTTCTGTGTTTGTTCGTTCTTTATTTATAAATTTCAAAAATTATATCTTCGAATCTTGATTGTTTTCATGTTCTTAGTTTAGATTAATTGATTTAGGATTTACTCAGAGGTGGGTCTAGTTTAAATTGGTTATCAATCTCCTGTTGAAAACGACAAACATTTTCTTCCATTCACTATACTACATCCACTATGTATCCTTATAGGAACACATCAGTTATACAACGAAAAACTTATATTCACACAACAGTGAAGACCCGTTGTGTGTTGACAAATCGATAGTAGTGACCTAATCAAACTAGTCAAAATAAAGGGATATATATAGCATAGCAAAAGTTTTTTTAGTGATTAACATTGCCGATCCTAGTATCTAGGATACACAAAACCTCAAGCATCAAGGAAGCAATAAGATGCTTAACCAACGTTAGGAAACCAATGCCTCAACCTTTAAAGTCTATAAACTTTGCTATTAAATGTATGAAAATTCTTCCCTCCACTTAGTGAGGTTTCACTGCATGACGTACATTTTTAGCCATAGTTTTTGGTCAACTTCATTGTTGACTAACTTTCACCTCATTCTTTCTCATATCGTCTTGTTGGAAACAAAAATCCCATAAGTGATGAATCACAATGTTTTGAAAGGCCAAGGCGCGCCTTGGTGCGGGGCAAAGAGAAAACGCCTCGTAGGTTCAAACTTAAACAAACTTTTGGAAAGGCGAACGCATGGAGCGGTGAGGCGGCGGAATAACAAAGGCGGGGCTTGGTGCGGGAAGAAGATGAAGACTTTTTTTCTTCCCGTGAAAACGACGTCATTTTGGGTTGGAATTTACTTTTTTTTCTTTCTAAAGTCGTATTTAACCTTCCCCAAATCCATTATGAAGCTCTGGAATTTCAGAAGTTTGGATTTTTTGGAGATGGAACGGGGGCGGAGGATATCGACGAGTCCGCGGCCGTGTAGTGACCGGAGAGTGCTGGTGGCGAGGAAACGACCCTATATTGGGGGTGTGGATAGGTTTTTTAATAGTGTTAAGAAGCTTTAGCGGCGTGAAATCAGTTCCAAGAGGGACCAAGCTTTCACTATGAACGATGCCTAGAAGAGGCTTCACAATATTCGTCTTCAAGTAACTAGTGTTGAATTTGATTTCAATTTGATTTTAATTGAGCTAAAATCAAATTTAGTTTGGGGATTTTGATGGTTTTGGGGTTTATGATGAGCTTTGGGTTTTGTGATGGTTTGGGGTTTAATGCAAAAACAAATGGAAATTATGAGGGGCTGCTGTTAATGTCTGTTATAGAATTTAGTTGTTAGTTGTTCATGTTTTATGGGATGTGGGGCTTCTACGTGGTTTGAGCTTGTTTCGAGCTTTACTTCAGTACTTATAGGGTTGTTCATTTACAGGTAGCTAGTTCCAGATATAATGAATTAATGATGGTGATACTTGCAATGCATATTTATGAGAAGACTTTACATGCTACGTTACAGTATGAAGTTGTTAATTCTGAAGATTGAAGTTTGGAAAGTGTATTCGGTTCTTTTAACAACTGAAAATCATCAAATTTCTTCAATTTTTGTTCTTAGTTTTACTTAATCTGCTCTCTATCAGGTTAGTTATCTTTGCTACTTTATTATTTTCCCTTTGCATTGATGTAGTTTGAGTCTATGTTTGAACTCTTTTATGTCATTGAAACCTTATTTTGAAGTATATTATTTACAAAGATCTAATTTTATTAATGTAATGTATATATTTAATGTTTGTTGAAAAAGCGGTCGCATTTTTGCCTTGAGGCTTGTCCTTAGCGAGGCAACCCCTAGTCGCCTTCGTCTTTGCCTTCGCTTTTGCATTTGAAAACATTGATGAATCATAACAATAAAAATATGTCTCTTTGGAAGAATGAGGAACCCAGAAAAATTGACCTTGTCATTGACCTAAATCCCCGTAATGATGGCTTGATTATTCTTTTGATTCCAATGACATTTCCTTAATGTTCCCTTTTTTGAACTTTGAATCTTTAAATGAGGCAATGCGAAATCCAACCACAATCCCTAAATATTATTTGTGACTGCAACCGAATCCCGGTCAGGCTGCCTAAGTACTCTGTCCTCAGGGATCAAGCCACACGTAGCTCTTATTTTAATTTAGCGCCCTAACCGGGCAAATACCGCATTTCTATATATCGATCGATAAACTATTATGGATGGAGTACAACTATGGTCATTCTGGAGTTTAACCTCTCTGCTGAGGCACCCAAAACTAGCTATCTATCGGGATTAACCCAAACATTCAACCATACTGATATACAACATCCAAACACATATGTATAGTGGCAACCACGTAAATAATAAATCCACCAAGGACACCAAGGTAAAATCAACATTAATTGCACTCTTGTAATTATCCAAAGCTGCCAGGGGCAGCATGGTTATTTTGACCTAAATGACATCCCCATAAATAGACCAAACAGCCATAGGCATTGATGATATTTCCCCCTCAATGACAACCCTGTAAATAACTAGAGCTGCCAGCACTACCAGAACATAGTGTTTGGGCGACGAAGCAATTTCGTCTCCCTGTTAAAAATTTTGTCGCCCAAGATCTTACGGGACAAAGCGTCGTCGCCTAAGGTGTCGTCGCAAGAAGTCCGTCGCCCAAGATCTTAGGCGACGAAAGAAATCCCTGTCGTCGCCTAAGAGTGAGACCTTAGGCGATGACAAAGGTGTCGTCGCCTAAGAGTTAAGTTAAGGCGACGACACACATTTCGTTACCTAAACTACCGTCGTCGCTTAAGAGTCTCGCTCTTAGGTGACGAAACTGGAGTCGTCGCCTAAGATCTAGACTCTTACGCGACGAACAACTTTTTGTTGCGTAAGAGTCTCGTTCTTGGGCGACGAAACTTGCGTCGTCGCTTAAGAGTCTAGATCTTATGCGACGACGCCAGTTTCGTCGCCTAAGTGTTCTACCTTGGGAGTTTCTCAGACCGTCTAGTAGCTAGCTTCTTGGTTTGTTACATGGTTACAATAATTTGGATCCTCATTTTAATATATTAGTTGATCTTTGAAGTTTCATTTAGCTTTCATTGCTGCCTTTTCTTTCTGTCGATTTCTCCTTATTTGTGAGAGAAAGAGGGAGACGGAGAGGGAGAGAGAGAGGGAGTGAGGGAGAGGGAAAGGGAGGAGGAGAGGGAGAGAGAGTGAGGGAGTGAGATTAATTGGAGAGAGTTAGGGAGGCGGAGAGGGAGAGGGAGTGAGATTAATTGTAGAAATGACGGCCACATTTTCTTATACCCGACCTCTTAGGCGACGACATAAGTATTTCATCATGACGGCCACATTTCGTCGCCTTAGAGATGAATGTCATCGCCTAAGAGATGAGCATCGTTGCCCAAGGAAGAAATTTTTTAGGAGACGATTTGAAATATTTCGTCGGCCAAGAGAGGGGTTTAGGAGACTTTATACATTCAGCCCATTGTGATTTTGATGATCAAACATGATAAACGGAAAACCGACCATCAGATATGAGCATCATTATGAATTATGTGTGTGGGAAAAAATTCAAGTCCATCCGACAACGTTAAGTGCTCGATCCGTACGGTCAAACCCCTAAACAGACGGAAATGGTGATTCGACCCTCTAAATCACGTAATTTGGCCAGACCATCAACTGAGAATAGTTTCAAATCGATGAGACGCGTCCACCGGTATAAAAGTTTTAACAAAAATAACCACCCGAGATAGGGCTACACATAGGAAGAAATATGGTAAAATTGCGTTGACCCCAACAACCGGCATCGAGACTTTACCGGAATACCATGATTTTTCAACCGTAGACATATTTAACCGTTCTGGTAATATGTTATTTCACGATTTTTTTGCGTTTGAGGCCTCTACATATACTGTCAATACTTTTCAATACCAGCAGTGTTGACAGCTCTAGGGACAGATTAATCGATCAACTAAATCACACACTCAAAATCTATCAATTCATCAACTCAAATAAAATTCAAAATCTTTCAATTCAATTCAAATAAAACTCAAAATCAACATATATACACGTACATATACGTACCTATATATATATATATATATATATATATATCTCCACAAACTGAGTATGATATGGACAGATTTCGACAACACCCAACAATTTCGACAACACCCGAAATTTTCTTCCCTTTTTTTCCTGAATGAGCTGCCATATAAGGACTCTTAGGCGACGAAACCAAAAAATTCGTCACCTAAGTTTTAAAAAAAAATTGTCGCCTAAGAGGGTCACTTTTAGACGATGAAAGGACGTCGTCGCCCTAAGTTTTCGGACCTTAGGCGACGACATATTTGTCGTCGCCTAAGAATGACCCTCTTAAGTGATGACGGTTAAGCTTTAGGCGACGAAACTTTCTGTCATCGCCCAAGACAGGACCTTAGGCGACGAAGCAATCGCCCTAGGCGACAATTTCAATTTTCGTCGATTTAAATTTTACCTTAGGCGACGACACATATTTTCGTCGCCTAAAGTTCCTCATAGGCGACGAAATTTGATTTTGTCGCCCTGTTTCGGCTATCTTCGTCACCCAATGGCCTTTTTTGTAGTGTAGGGGCATTTATGGGATTTCAGCCTCAATGACATCCCTATAATTAACTAGAACTGTCGGGGGCATTTATGAGATTTCAGCCTTAATGGTAACCTTGTAATTAACTAGAACTGTCAGGAGCATTTATGAAATTTCAGTCCCAATGGCATCCCTTTAAGTAACAAGAACTGTCAGGGACAATTTAGACAATTCACACCCACGATAAAACAGTAAAAAGGTAAAACTACCACGGTAAAAACTAGGATTTTTACCCTTTAGTTTCCCGATCGGCTGGTTTGCCGGAAAACAAGCCTTTTCCGGCCAAATCAAGCTTCTAAACCTGTATTCCTAGCTTCGAGACATTCTAGGCAATCCAACAACACTTCAAACACTAGAAAAATCGAGATTTCCATACCTCAAGGCTAACCTCTGCAACTCCGGCGGATCTCCTCCGACGGAGCTCCGCTAGCCTCCTTCTTCCCCCTCTCGGCTTCTGGGCAGCTCTTGGTGCTGCTTGGAGCTTCATAGGATCTCTTCTAGACCTGTTCGACACCCACTTAACTGGGCAGTAATCGAGTCTCCTCTCACCTTTGTTGTACGGCGGCCATGGCAGCTCTGGCGTGGCTAAGGGTCAAGACTCGGTTGCAGAGGCGAGGCGAAGCTTCTGGTGGCGGCAGAGAGGAAGGACGCGCGGCTGAGGAGATCCAACAAGGGCGATCTCAACTGTTGAGGAAGGAGAGAGAGGGAGGGAGAGGAAAAAGTGTGCGTTCGGTCTCCTCCTCCCCTATATATAATCAAAAACCAACGGCCCAGATTTGATTTTCCAAAAATCAACAGCCCAGATCAGCCAATGAAAAGTAACCATGAACAATAAATAGATGTTTTACTATTTACCATACAATAACAACACATTATCCTTAATAACTTCCGCATACGAATTCTGATTAAAGCGTAGGACATACCCACAGGTTCGTATTAACGCTTCCTACAACTTTCCCGAAGGAAGTTTCCCCAAATTCTCGACTTATCGTAAAGTCACATATTTACGATAAGGTAAATATCGTTCACTTATTCCGTAAACTGAATAAATTCACATTAAATAGCTCGTAGCTCCAGAAAATATTCTGGACATAACGGAGGACTCGTATTAACATAAACTACCCCCTCGAGACATTAATTCTATTTTCCTCCTGGATCGAGAATATCTCGATATTAAACTCGATTATTAATTCAGGGAAAACTGACAACGCAGTTACAACTCTCTGTAACCCGTTTGATCCCGGTAAAAGGGAAATTTTTGGGATGGGATCTTATAATCTACCCCCCTTATAAAAAATTTGTCCTTGAAATTTTTACTGCGTAACGTAAAACTAACCATCATTTCAAATGACATCATTCAGTTAAAGATTGTCCACATTCCAAGACTTTATTTGTCTAACAGTTAAGGAATGTCGTCAAGTTCCACTAGACGAAACTTCAAGCAAACAAGAGTCACAAGCTCTATGTATCCAATTCGTTTAGAAACCGAAGTCTTCTCGTAGTTGCAATACGAGATACACAACTATGCCCAGTTCGAAACACTTTGTCGAGCACGATACCCTCGTCTCATCTCTTTCATCGTAAATCAACTCCACAAGGCTTGCCTCTTAGCTCTCCTCGATTTAATTCTCGAAATGGCAATTAAGTCAATCTAGTAGTTTTCCAAGACATAACGCAGACTCACTCGTAGTCGACACGTATGCTCTACTTTTACAACCGGCTCACTTGACACTTAAAGCCAACGTCTTCCTCGTCGTGGAAAGACAGAATTGCTACAACCCATCACTGTAGGGGAACTCATATGTCTCTCGCACCTTTTGAGACAAAAGGAACGTGCACTTTCTTCACTAGGCTTTGAGGCTATGAACGTATTATCTCCTGCGTCCTTCAATTAAAAATTCTCATTTCTCGTTTCTTGTACCCTAACTTTCGATCACAGAGCTCGAACAAACTCGCATACCACAATGCGATCACAAACTGCTCACTCGGGCTGATGAATCCGCTAAACGCCATCATGCCAATATCAATGTCATATCACATATTCAGCCATTATGAATTTCCTCATCCTACTCCACTCTCTCAGAAAAGAGTCTACAGTAGGGCATTTCACAACGATAAGAGCTAACAAGCTCGCACACTAACTCATGTGTGCTCAAGTCCTACCTAAAGGGCAAAAAATTATCTTAAAATCTTGCATGCATCTCATGGTGCTTTCATAATCAAGTCAACTTCATAATTCATATATATTTATTAACCGTCAGCCCAAAATCTCCTTCCTCATGAGTAGATTTTCCTCTAAAAGATACCTCGATCTCTCTTACCAAAATTCAACCACCACTCATGCAAGCGATTACAGGCAAACCATTTAATCAAATCGCGGCCTGCAGCCGTACAAAATCAAATCATGGCCTGCAGCAGTATAAAATCAAATTATGGTTTGCAGCCGTATAAAAGTCAAATCGGGAAAAATATTTCACAAATGATCGATCACACATGCCAGGGTCGGAGCTAAGAGCTCTAGTGTACCTCTCAGTGAGGGCGCCATCCCGCGCTAACACTACCATCTCCCCCAATGGAAGAGGAGCGCAACGAGTGGCGCGCTTCCACTCCGTCGAACAAGGAGCGTCGCCTGCTAGCTAGTAACAAACAATACATATGACGACCCTTCATGACAGTGAGCCTCACATGCTAGGGTCAGAGCTAAGAGCTCTGGCGTCTCATCCACTGTAGTGAGAACACAAATCTCGCATATTATCCACTGTCCGTAATAACACATATCTCGCGCTTCCACTCCGCCGAACGAGGAGCGCTAGGTAGACGCGCTTCTACTCCGTCGAACTAGGAGCGCCGCCCGCTAGCTATAATCATCCGACGACCCTTTATAGTTTATTAAAGAGACCGCTAAATAGAAGAATGAGAATAATCCGGTTTGACAATTAAAGTAAATAAGAGCTACGTGTGACTTGAGCCTTAAGTACAGGGTACGTAGGTAGCCTGACTGGGATTCGGATGCAGTCACAAATAATATTATAACCCTAGGTTCTCTAAAGTAATTAGTATGAAATCTAATACGGAAATCAGGATAACTTCCGGTTGTGAGGTCTATTCCGGTATCGTTTGGATTGTTGAAAATGGTTTGGGTAAGAGTTATCTCTTCTCAAGGGGGATTACAAGGGTAATCTCTCTTGGGATGGGTCTCGCACGTTCTATCCCTGGTTTTGAAAGGTAAACTTGAGTCGTGGCGTGACACATTTATATATACATATTTATATAACCACTTCATATATGAAAGCTTCTACATGTCACTGTTGGGAAAATTTTAAGAATAGTACACCAAATTTGGACAACTGAGAATTAAGGTGATTTATGTTACCGAACAATCGCAATGTTGTAACCCTCTTCTTTCCTAGCAATCCAGTACTAGAGTGACTATGTCACAAACTTTCCTTACAAATAGTCTAATCACACTCTTCTTTCCCCCGCCAATTTAGTACTAGACATTGACCATGTCACAAATTTTCCCTCCAAATAGTTAAATCACTCTAAATTACAACTTACATTGCTAATTTTGCCTCCGAAAACATAAAATTGCCCGGCCAAAACACTATTTAACTCCAGTAAGCAATAATTACTTAAAGCAACCATTTTATGAGAATACAATATATATATATATATGTATATATATATATATGTATGTATATATATATGTATGTATATATATATATATATATTGTGTGTGTGTGTGGAAAAACCAACACAAAATATGTAAAACAAACCAAATTAGAAAGCTAGGAACCAAATTCAAAGAAAAAAATGGAAACATCTTATCTCGTTAATTGGCATTTGATATTGTTCAAAATCAAAAACAACTAGCTGTTGCATAAAAGCTTCATCAAAATGCATTGCATTTGATAAGTTCAAAAAAGCAAAGAGATGCCACCATAACAGTTAGTTTACATGCCACTAATAGACAAGTTCTAGATAAGGTCTTCATGGCTCCTTTGGCTGTCAAATATTCTGAGTGCTTATGCTAGATTTTGCAACAAGCCTAGGTACTGTCTAGGCTAAACCCCTTGCAAGTCCTTATGAGCCTCCCTATGACATTTCAATGAGAGATAAAATAATGATACATTAGCATATAAATATACGAAGTTACAAACAAAATACAACAGAGCGCTTTAACAAACTATTAGGTACCTGTGAATTTGGTTGCACCACATTGTGAGCTCCAGATTCTTAGGTGGTATTAACATGGACATTGAGGTTCACACGGACATTA
This sequence comes from Comarum palustre, assembly GCA_951800085.1. Lineage (NCBI taxonomy): Eukaryota > Viridiplantae > Streptophyta > Magnoliopsida > Rosales > Rosaceae > Comarum > Comarum palustre. The sequence goes on from OX637589.1 coordinate 8,132,389, forward strand.
AGGTTCACATTCTCATTCTCATTAATTATGTGATTGTCCAAGTTTGGCATAGATGATGTCTGAGAGTACCTAGGACTTGCAGCTTGAAAGTTTGATTCTTCAAGGGGTAGTGGTGCTTCATATTCTTGGGGTTCTTCATTCGGTGCTTTGGCCTGAACAAGGTTTTGTTGAGGCACTTGCTCTTGAACATTTTCTTGTTCGATCCCAAAATTTTCATTAGAAACCTGAAACTTCATAATTAGCAGAAGTTAAACCTTAACAAAATATTAGGATGAATAACCTTGTAAGAGAAATCAAAACATTACGCACAAAATTGCACCAGTAAGTAATCATAATACCTAGTTCCTTCTTGCACAACTCCTAGCATTGTGTCCTCTTTGGTTATAGGTTTCACATGAAACACGAGAATAAAAAATCCTTAGCAACTTTTCATGTAACACCCCGTACCTAAAAGTTACTTTTTTACAGGGGTTTGTGAGTTACCGAGAGCTTTTAACTACGACCGGTGAGTTAATGAGTTGTCCCTCGAGTTTATTTTTGAGTTTTTCTTGAATCAAGAAAAAAAGATTTAAAGGCATGAAGTCGTAGTACATGTTGAGTCGAGCTCACCGGTATATCCGGATTATTTTTTGGAGCATCAAGCTATTTACTATGAATTTTCAAAGTTTAAGGTAACTCCTAATTACTATTTTGGTAAATTCTAATTACCACTTCAGTAAAAATATTTTACCGTATTTAAATCTGGACCGTCAGACCTATTAGACAATTGATCTGGGCCGTCTATTTTTTTATAAATAGATGGGAGAGGATCGACTCGGTCAGACCCTCTCTCTTTCTCTGCTTCTCCCTCTCATCTCCTCCGCCTCCGGTCTTCTTCTCCGGTGAGCCGCCGAACGTGGCCACCTCTCGCTGGCGCACCTCCACCAATCTCTTCCTTTTCTTCCCCTATCCAAATCCCTTACCAATTCATCCATGTACCTATTTTGGAAGAAGTTCGACCGAGAAGGAGCTCGATTGTGTCCATCAGTTTCTGGCGACCTCAGGCGATGATGGAGACAAGGAGGGGTATGGTTCTTCTCCTTCTTCCTTTTCCTTGAATTTCATATATCTAATTTCTTGAATTAAGCCCTAATTCTGAAAACCCGTTTCTCGCATTTTTTTTGGGTTCCTCTATGCTTCTCCGACGAGCTTGCTCATGGCGTTTTTGACGAATTTCTTGAGCTTAGGCAGGGCTGGCACCGTCTGCTGGGCACTCGGGCACGTCTTGGGGAAGCAGAGGTGGCAGCTGCATGGGTGAGGGTGGTGTTGTTGGTTGCTGCTGTGAGGGATGGAGGTAGCCACCTTGGCCACGGTTAATAAACTCTCTTCTCCTTCCTCGACGTTTGTGCCTCACTAAGGCAAGGTGAAACGACTGAGTTGATCTAAGGACATATGGAAGGTGAGAGTGTGTTTGAAGTGTCTGTGTTGTTAGTTTTGTAGATTTGGTGTTGATTCTAGTTATTTTTATGTGTTTATGTCGAGAACTTGGTAAAATGGAGCTACGACGAAGCCATGGTCATTTTCCGGCAATTTGCCGGAATCCGGCGAAGTAGTAGAATTTCCGGCATAGAGTTGAAGTATGAAGTTTCTATTTCGAGAAACTTTACATTTTAAGAAACTTCCTATTTTTGGAAAGTCAATATTTTGGGTTGGTAATTTAGAAGCAAAGGTTAAAGAAAAAGGTGAATTTCAAAGTTAAAGGAATTGTAGATAAATTGTGAATTATGAAATTATAAGGATATTGACCACTTTAGTGGTTGTAGTAGGTGATGACTTTTAATAATGGAAATGTCAAGTTGATCATGAAAAGTAATTGGATAAATTTCATTATTGATTTATCGACTCACAATTAGTAAATCAGTTAAGCGGTTGATTGGGTGTGCATAATAATTTCATAAATTACTATGCGTTAACCAAACGCCAAATAAAATAGTAAAGAAAGTCGATATGTTAAGGTTGTGTATACGGAAACTAAATTTCAAGTCGATAATCAGAAATAAGCGTAATGGTTGAAAAGTTGTTAAAAAGGAAGAAATTTGGTCAACCCCTGGTCAAATAGGATTTTCTAGTCAAACTAAGAAAAGATCAAGTCAACAATAGTAAGACTAATATGTTGGATTAATTTTACAGTCTATGGTTGAACGTGAGACGGATTCGACCATGTGGATATTTCGAGGTAGCGCTCGAAGAGTATTTCGAGCAATGAGGAGGTCGCATTAAGTATTGTGAGTTTTCCTTTGATTTTAATGACATGCATGCACGTACGTTTTTATTAAATATATACAACATGAATTTTATTGATTTAATGAGTCGGTGGGGCCTGGAAGGTGGGTTGCTCCCCTCCCGTAAGCTTCGTTGTTATGTCGACTGGAATTTATGTTATGTTGATTACATTTGGAATTGATTTATTTATGGTCATTGTTTTGAGGACGGTCGGAAAACCGTATCTTATGCATGAGATGCATACTTTATTTACAGGGGAGAAGTCATTACTGAATTTTCTATATTGTTTTGTTTTTTTCACCATGAATGGTCATCATATATATAAATATGCTAGCTAGCTATAATAATAGCCTTAAAGGGTTCCGACTCTAGTCTGAGATGCTCATCGTCATGGTGGAATCTTTTCACCATGAAGAGTCGTCATATAACTTAGTAACCTTAAAGGTTCCGACCCTAGCGTAGGAGACTCTCCGTCATGGTGAAATATCTTCCCCTATTTTTAATATTGATTTTAAACCAATGAGATTGACAAGTGATGTTTTGATTTTCAAAATGATTATTTGAGATTTTTCCTAACGAGACATGCATAAACGAATTTCGGAACATTAAGAGGGATAACATTATAATCGGCATTTCATCTCCCTTAACTATTATGTTTTGTCCACTCCAGACTCGCATGCAATCCCACTACCTTGTATTTCAAATCTTCATTCACTAGATTCAAGTGCCATGTATTGATTGGCCTAACTTGCATTCTTCTTCAAGAGTTTCTCAATGTGTGGACCTACCTTGCACCTCCATCTTGCATCATAGTTTCTTCTAGTAGCTAGTCTTACCATGCAAGCAATTCGGATGTCATCCAAACATGGTTTGATTGACTTCTTCCTTGCTTGAAATAAAGTCTTGTTAAAAGACTCACTATGATTGTTGAGAAGAATGCCACATTTCAACATCCATCCAAAGTGAGACCTTGACCATTGCTTTGCTGGTCTTTCCATACATCAATCCCAAGCACACTCTGAGACTGCAACCATTTCTCCCATTATTTTGGTGTATTCATTCATTGTTGTTGGTCTTGCCATTGCCCACAGCCTTTGCTTCAACCTAGTCCAATGTGGCCATCACCTTTAAAATTGTTGTGCAAATGTCGAACGCAGTGCCTATGCTCTCCATTAGGAAACAAATTCTTGATGACTTGTTCCAGGCCTTTTTGTTTGTCACTAATGAATACATAATGGTGTGAATTCCACAGTTGTAGGTCTTCTCTTAAAAAAGTCAGAAACCAATTCCATGTAGCTAATGTTTGCCCTTCAACAATTGCCCATGCAACGGGGTATATGCCACTGATACCATCAATCCTAACTACTAAGAGCAATTGACCTTTATGAAAACCCTTCGAATGACATCCATTCAAGCCAATGATGCGTCTACACCCTACTATCCATCCCTCTCTTAGTGGTGCTAAACAAATGTAGATTCTCTTGAATCTAGCAATCTCCCCTTCAAGCTTAGTGTGAATCCATACACTTGAACCTGGATTTCTCTTGTCCAATGAATGACGAGTGATCTGGATCCTCGTCTATACACTCCAATTCAAACTTAGTAAACGTCCTCTTTGGAGTCAAACAAACGATATAGATTTCTAACACTGCTAGATTTTGGAATAAATTGGACAATGTCCATAGCATCAGCATCAGTAACAACCAGAAAATACCCAATCCCTTCCTCAGACCCTGGTATCCTAAACCATTAGCTAATTGGGTCATAACAATATCCCAGATCAAAGGCCCAATAATTGAACCTAGATATATCCAGCGTGACGAGGTCAGCACAATCCACATATAACATATCCCCGCCTTTTTACACCTTGTTCATCCCACCATTGCAATGAAACCTACCCCATGGTGTATACATACTGTGAACAACTCTGTGCCTGCCAATTTGATATGACAATTAAATGTTAGCTTCCAACTTTCAACTAATAGACAAATAAACCTACAGCCAGAAGGAAACAAAAACTTATAAAACAACAACTCATTAACTTCCCACCAAACCACAATCAAAATATTTCCAGATTAAAACCATAAAAACGTTAACATTCATTTCACTTCACTATCAGTCTCCTTAATATCAAATTGTTGTTTATTTAACTTTTCTTAAAGAAAATGAGATAGAGACAAAAATAAATTGATTGAATATGAATAGTAGGCCCAAACCCTAGATCATTATCATTGACTTCAGTTAAACAAAAATGGAATTTGTGAATAACAAAGATTAAAAACTACTATCAAATGGAGAAAAACATATTAGAATCTATAGATAACAGATCTTTATGAACACGTTTTTCATATCTGCGTATTCAGGTGGATCCCCATCAATCCAAAAATACCTCCAGAAATTTACCATGCTTTCGAAAAGATTAGATTCGAGAACAAAATCAGATGGCTCTCTTCGCTTTTTACCTTATGAATATACCTCTCTGTTATCTCTATTTTCAACTGGTGAAATGAAGACAAAGAGAGATTTGAAGACAAAGAGAGGAAAGCGTTCTGACTGTATCTGACCACCACAAGCGGGCTTAAGTATGAGATAAGATTACGGTTGAGGATAAGGTTATGATCTACAAATGCCATTTTACCCTTCAAAAATCTAATAATGGCATACGATGTAGTCGAGTAGCTAACGATTTGTACAAAAAATTGGTCGGGTTCTGAAAGCCAGGTACCATTGTGATTGTTCGGTAACATAAATCACCTTCATTCTCAGTCGTCGAAACTTGGTGTACCGTTCTTAAATTTTTCTCATCACAGTTCACTAGTTCATGGAGAAAGTTAGCAACAACTTCCCTAATTCCCTTTACAAAAACGACTAAAACGTGATTACCTCTAACAAAACAAAAATTACCCGTGTAATGCTATCTTTACAAAAACGACAATAATTTTGTTGTCATATGTAAATGTTGGTATCACAAATAGGTTGGTACCTATGAACAATGCCGGTCTTTGGGCCGTGCGACCTGTGCCGATGCATATGGGGCCTCAAAGAAAATATTATACATATAGTTTATATAATATAAAGGTTGATGCACACTAATAAAAGTTTACAGTATAGTTGGCTGAGGATGTTTTGTTTATCTTGCACAACCCAAGTGCGAGGCCCTCTAGCTCCCTACTTTTTTGGCTTTTTTTTTTCTCTTGGACGCCTAACATCGCTTTTTGGCATTTTTTTTTCTCGTTTTTGGGCCCTGACATTTTTTATTTGTTTTTTCTCTTATCCATATTCCATATCCTCTCCAAAACCAGTTCCATCTCCCCAGATAGTTAAAAAAACCTAATCCCCAATTTCTTCTGTCACTATTTCTTTCATTTGTTGTAGTATTTAGAAAACCAGCCATTGTTTAACTTCCATGCCTCTTTCGATTTTTTTCTTTTGATTTTCCTCACAAAAAATGCTATATTGCGAAGTACATAGAGCCACACTTGAAAATCCGCACAGGGCCTCCAATTTCACAGGGCCGGCTCTGCTATGAAAATCCCTATACTGCTAACACCATCAATTTTATTCATTTAGTAAATATATATATAGCTTGAGATGAAAGGGAGCTCATTACAGGACAGCTATTTTCTTGATTATATATGCATCTGCACTCGCAACAATAGACACTTCGTAGCACTTAGGTAAAACTGGAGAATCTCGTAATCCGCCAATAGCTGATTGACATTGATCTGCCAAATTTTTAACACTATTGATGTTCTCCAATGCAGTATTAGTCTTCTTTGTGCTAAGTGCGCCTCTAGCCGATTTTAAATGCAGCTGTAAAATATTTCTAAAATTTTCAGCACATGTTAATAGGTTTGATCTCTGGGTTCGCTTATATTCGTTGTTGATTATGTCCAGAACAGCGCTTGCTTTGTAGGGGAGTTCTTGTTTAGTGATTATCTTGGCAATCGATACAGCATCTTGGAATTTTTGGAAGCCTTTGAAGCGTTGTCGAAGAGAATCCTCACAGACAGTAGGATTCTCAGTGTTGAGGCATACTTGAGAGATGAGATCGACATCCATTGGAGAGACAACTTTACTGGAATGACCTAATGGAACAAACAAGATTTGAAGGAAACATAAGAGAAATGTTGCTACTGAAATGAGACTATTCATATTGCAAGGTAAAACTATTTGAAAATTTTGTTTAGATTCTTCGAGCTAGATTGAAAAGAGGTGATTGAATAATAATTATATATAGTGAGATCATCTTATCCATACTAAAGGAGAAGCGAGAAAGAAGAGAGCTTCTATATATTTAGATAAGAAAAATAATGGGTCTCCCTTCTTTCTCTCTTCTCCATAGTATGGGTAAGATGATCTAAACCTATAATTATATATATGGATAAGAAAATTAAGAAAATTTAAACAAAAATAAGAAATCAATTCATCGTTCATGAGTTACTTGATTTGACATTGTAATTTGGAAATTTTAGATTCATCATTGCTAAAACAGGAAATGTTGTTTAGGTAATAGTTTGTTTGTTGATCAGCACCATATATAGGCAGTGCAGCTATAATGGACAATTTTTACTGATCAATAAAAATTGAGTAATGCTATAGACACCAAAAATCTCCACCAAATTTTAATACATGCCACATCATATTTTGACACACTAAATTTCCACATATTTTCAATATGTATATATATATGTTTATTAATTAATCAAACCCAGAGAAACTTGAAGGGAAATTAAATTAACAGATGTGATCAATTCCATAAGCTGATATATTTAATCGATTTGATTCGAAACTGATTCTTAATAACTATCAAATTTATATATTTGAGATCTAATTGATTAATATTGTATGGCTTTTAAATTCTCATTTGTCAACTTCTCCCTTCCAGATGCAATTAGCTCAGTAATATCTTTGCCCTTCACTTGGGAAAATAGCAACTCAATCCTATCACCATCAGCCTCAGCTCCAACTGTAAACAGCAAACGTTTTTTAATCACATGCAATTGTAAAAATGTTTCACCAACCGACTAACACATTTGTGCTCCAACGTACAATCGCATAGAAAAGCAACTGTTAGCTATCTTCATTTAAGCCATTCTTTTCCTATGGGTTTAATGCTTCAATTATTTATTATTCTCCATATATGATGTTTATATAGAGATATAATTATAGTGCTTACAAGAAAATATCTCATACACATATACGTAATAATCAACCTATACTTATAAGAAAAGTGAATATTTACAATTATTCTACCCTCCCTCTCAAGTTGGTGCATATATATATATATATATATATATATATATATATATATATATCGATCATATTTGCCCAACTTGTCAACCGAGTTGTTAAACACTTTACTTGACACTCATTTTAAAGAACATCTGTTAATTGATATTCTGTATTACACGAAAGAAAAACGAATAATCTACTAGTCCAATTTTTCCTTAATGAAATGTCGATCTACCTCCACATACTTAGTCTGGTCATGTTGAACAGGATTATAAACAAACTCAATAGCAGACGTACTATCACAATGTAAGACCATGAGTTTCTTGAGTTCGAATCCCAATTCTTTCAACATATTACGGGTCGATAACATCTCACAAACTTCATGTGTCATAACTCGAAACACTGCTTCATCACTTGACCTGACAACAACCTTATGCTTCTTACTTTGCCAAGTCACAAGATTTCCTCCAACGAATGTAAAATACCCAGATGTAGACCGTCTGTCAGGGGGTGTATTGGAGTTGAATTTCTAACAACTTTTTAAGTGATGGATTTTGAAAAAGTACCCAGATGTTGATCTTTTTTGTCTATCAAACCACTTTGAGGATCACGCCAACCACGTTTGGCAGCGTCAACCAAGACTTGTAGCAACTCATTACTCTCTTCATTGGTCCATTTGACATATTTTCCCGTATCTTTCCCCTCTTCTTTTGCTCCTTTGCCTTTCTCTTGTTGCGTGGGTGCCATTGACAATGCTATAAGAAATCATATGTGGTTATGAATGCAGCCATACTTCTATTTTGTATATAAATATCGTTACTATCATTTAACTGGTTTATATATTTCTTTTCTTCTTATTTACATGCACCTGACATAACCTTTTTATTTTCATTTCAGGAGCTCAATTATTTGCTATGTACGTGTTATGGAAATTGACCGAATAAAACTACAAAGAATGTTTGCATTAGGCATAGAGAAGATGATTCTTTTAACTACAATACAATCATATGTTTCATATCATACTGATACTGTATATAGAATAATAGATAAAACTATCAAGAATGTGTATACATATATTTACATTTACATCTGAATAGATCGAAGAAACTATATATATATATATATATATATATATATATATATATATATATTGATGAACAGATCAAAGCATGGATCAACTAGCTAGTGAAACAAAGCCACATGCTTATCTATATATATCAAGAACAGAAATAATTGAGGTATCTAGATGAGAGTAAATTTTTGACAGTCATTTTTTTATTAGTTTAACATGACAATCGTACGAGGCTTTTGATATCAGATTCGATCTAGGGTTTGTGGTCTGGTTCAAAATAATATGGGCACATATTATAGCAATAGGTTCAAGAACAAAGAACAATAGGTTCAAGAACAATGAAACTGATAGGAATCATTGCAAAATCATGATCAGAATGATGAACTTTCAATGAGATAAAAAGAGAGGAAAACCCCAAAAAGGAGGTTTTCATGTACCAGAACATGGAGCTGCTTCGCAAAAAGAATCCACTCGAATTCGTGGGTGTGGAGGTCAAATTGTTTTGAGGTCTTGCAATTCATAATCCATCAGAATCAAATCATATACAATCCATATGGTTTTTAAATACTCTCACACTTGTTTGGATTTATGAAAAGTTTTCATTGAATACCCTAAGATTTTTGGGGATTTAAAATCTTAACTTTAAAATTCAAATCGAATGCCCCAATATTTTCATATACTCTTTAAAAGTTGTAATAAATCTTCTTTGAATACCCACAAAGTTCACAAATCATAAAAAGTCTTAAAAACCTTGAAAATCAAATCACAATACACCCACCCAACCTGGCAAATGGACGTGTTTGGCGGTTAGCGGGCGGACTTTAGCGGTTAGCGGGTTCAACTCGTTATAACCCACTAAGCTAATGAGTTATAACGGGTTGAACCCGTTGGGTTCGCGGGTTACCCGTTGGAACCCACTAAAACCCGCTAAGAAATTTTTTTATCCTTTCTTATATGTATTTTTTTAATCAAATACCAAAAAAATTCTTTTAGCGGTTGGAAGTTTCAACCATTTAGATGAAATAAAGTTAAAAAAAAGAAGAAGAAGAAGAAGATGGATTAGTAAGGTTTCCTCCTTTTTTATGTTTATTTTTTATTCCTTAGCGGGTCTTAACGGGTTAAATGGGTTCCAACGGACAACTCAAAATTTTCGGTTGGGCTTGGTTGCATATATGGAAGAGGAAGAGGAATAAGAATTAGGCCGTGACCGTTAAAGTCTAAAAGAGGAAGATGAGCTGTCGGTGTTGGATAGATGGAAGGAAAGGGAGAGAGAACGATAAAGTCGAAAGACTAGATTGTCCTCTGAATATTAAATAATGATAATGACATAAGAGTTAATAGTGTTATTAACAGTATATATTAAAATTGTGTATTATTTTCAATGTCATGCACTATTGTTATATTTTATAAACTTAAGACACCTTAATCGTGAGTTACTCAAAAATTTGGTTTGTTTACTTGAATTATTTTTATTTAGATGATTTAAAATTATTAGATTGATTCAAAAGTTTGACTTCTTTACTTGGAGTTTTCTTGTTTAGATTTGTTTGTATGGTTTAAAATCATTGGATTGAGTACAATGTGGTATTGTGATATCACTTTTATCAATTTAATAGTTTTAAATCATTCAAATAAATTTAAATAAAAAAATTTAAGTAAAAAAACTGGTCAATCAAACATTGGTGTACTATTCTTAAACTTTTATGAAAATAGAAACTTCAACACTCTTAATTTTTTTGGCAAAAAAAAACACTTAATTAAAGCACACGTTACCGACGATGGAAGCAACCACCTGTACGCTGTAATCGAAAAAAGAAAAGAAAATACCACCTGTACCGTGACGCACCAGATTCCTCCACGCGAATACTTGAGCCTTCTTCTTCCTTTCCTTCTCAACCAGCTGCAACAACTCCTTCCACTTTCTCTTCCCAAACAGAGCTTTCCATCAACCACTTACCCCTTTGGGTTCTTTGAAGTTTTGTGATGGCAACGACGTCGTCCAATGAGGCAGAGTTCGAGTACTTGTTTAAGCTCCTCATGATCGGCGACTCCGGCGTCGGCAAGAGCACGCTCCTCTTGAGTTTCACTTCCAACACCTTTGAAGATCTCTCTCCCACTATAGGTCAACTCCTACTCTTGTTTTTGATTTGATTATGGAAACAAGAAACAAAAGATTACTTTGTTTTGCTCAAGGTTTTGGTGTTCTGTAGGTGTGGATTTCAAGGTGAAGCATGTTACTCTTGGCGGTAAAAAGTTGAAGCTGGCAATATGGGACACAGGTAATGAGTTTACTAGTTTGGTTGTGTTTCTTGTCCAATTTTAGGATAGATGTTTTGTTTATAGGATGTTGGTTATGTGTTATCATGAGATGGGATGTTAGAAAAAGTGTTAGTGATGCAGCTGGACAGGAAAGGTTTAGAACTCTTACTAGTTCGTACTATAGAGGAGCTCAAGGGATAATCATGGGTATGTTTGTTCTTATTTATTTTATTTGTCCGACTATGCTAAACTGGTGTTTCAGATTTGTTAATGGAATTCTGTAGTTGATTAGATATTCTTCTGATGCAGTGTATGATGTAACACGACGGGATACGTTTACTAATTTATCAGATATATGGGCTAAAGAAATTGACCTGTATTCCACAAGCCAAGATTGCATCAAAATGCTTGTTGGAAACAAGGTCGACAAGGTATGTACTCTAGGACATTCTTTTACTGATCGTTTCAGTTCTTTTTTTCTTTAATCATGGTAGCGGATGGTTGGTTTTGATCCTGTATAACTGTCGATAGATAAGAATCTACATACAGAGACACCTTTTAAGTAAATTGTTGTGTTTTAAGTCGTAACTCTCAAGCATCTATGTAAAATAGAGAACATAATCTGAAAGGCAGATGAATTCTGCTATTTGATCAACTGTTTCCTTTTATGTCTGTCGCAGAGGACCCTTCCACTGAGGGTATGACTCTTGTTGAATAATTAATAGCTAGTGTTGGAAAATTTGTGTTAGTCTGTTTGTTTTATTGGTCAAATCCTTGAAGGTTTAACTGGTTTTTCCAAGAGATGTTTTTTGAGTATTAAAATCATGAATTGTGCAGATCATTATATATACATTGAGAGTTTCACCTGCAAAATCCATCAAGTTTCAAAGTTTGAGCGATCCCTTATCTGAAATTTGAGGGATCCCTCAGTTTATATGGCAAGTAAAATCCATCAAGTATTCATTGATTTGTTGACGAGTAGAATTTCCCTAATCTGTTGCACTTAGATCTATCTATTTAGGGAATATGAAAATTGAAACTTCGATTGTACAATTACAGTAATATTGTAGTAATACTAATTTGCACTAAATACAACTAAATATTAGATTTTTGTTTCCCATCTGTCATCAAGCCCCAATGACATACGTTTATATCACAGGAAAGTGAAAGGGTTGTCAGCAAGAAAGAGGGGCTGGACTTTGCAAGAGAATATGGATGCCTTTTTCTTGAGTGTAGTGCAAAAACACGTATAAATGTAGAGCAATGCTTCGAGGAACTTGTCCTAAAGGTATTGCAGCTGTTAGTACGTTTTGTTACTAAACCTTCTGAAGCAAAAAGTAGTAGTTAGACATGAGCTTCAGTTTGCATTGTGATTGATGTAATTGTGTTTGATTGGCAGATCTTGGAGACACCAAGTCTCCTGGCAGAGGGCTCAGCAGGTGTGAAAAGGAATAATATCTTCAATCAAAAACCTCAATCTGATGTCTCAACAAGTGGCTGTTGCACATGGTGATTGGACACCAAGATTCCAATTCTTAGTTGCGTTTTGTATCTCTATGTTTTCTTATTATCCGCTGATTGATATGTGGTTTACTGTGTAATGTTCTCTATGATTTCCCCCATCAGTCTTCATCTTTAGTGTTGATTCATATTTCCAGGTTCCAGAGTTATATGCGAAGTTTATACTATTCTTTTGCCTTTTTTTTGCGCCAATCATTAGGTTCTATGTGAACTATTCATTAATCTTCTGATACCGCTCTTCTCTCTTTGACAAACTAACCTCCATGTATGTATAACGAGTACTGTGATCTTAGACTGGCATTTATCCCTTATAAAGGCAGGAGCAGTAGCAAACAATCATGGGTACCACTAACACAAAATTGCCAGCTATTCTTTGTGCGACCTTGTTAACATCTCTTGTAGCTGTAGTAGCATATCCTTTCATCGTCTCCTTCACTTCATCAGGTATCAAACCCAAATTAGAGTATTATGTAGCTTGTTTCAATGCATTCACATGAGGAAATCTGTTTAAAATTCAACCTTATCAAGGTGTAGAGTCTGAGCCAATTTCATACCTTTACAAAGTGTAGTAAGTTCACCTGCAGGTGTTGATCCATATATGTGACTTGGAGATCTGTTAGGATGGTTTTGGGTAATAAAGTTGTGGGACTTGCACTATATTGTATTTGTGCCAAGAGAATTAGATGTATTTTGCAACTCATTGTTAAGATTGTATTTTATTTATTACTTTAGATTATTATTGTTGGGTTTGTGAGATTTGCAGGTTTGTTGAGTTTTTAGATGCTATTACGTCTAAATTTTGAAAAAAAAACTATTTAAAAATTGGGGTCGTGATAAATAGGGAAAGGGGCTGATGCTGATAACGAAGAGCAGACATCCATGATTCTACTTGAGCTAACATTTAACCCTGAAAATGGAGTTGACACATTTTGGTGAATCCGTATCCTCCTTAATAAGAGGGTGCTAATATTTCCTAATGAATCAATCTCAGCCATTAATTTTTAGCCAACAGTTAAGATCTTCTCATTTATTATTAAACCCTACTTTCACCTCAACCCACTTATCTTCCCCTCAAATGGATCAGGTTCTATCTCATAATTCCAAAAGAAAAAAAGGTCGCTCTCTTATCTTCTGTCGTCGCCTCCCTCCAACGGTCAATCACCAACAACGATCTCCTCCGTCACATCCCGGCCCACCATCTCCGGCGTCCTCCTCGTCTGTCGGAAGACCACGACCCAGGTGAGTTTACGCTGTTTCTTCCCCTTCCATTATGGTTTCTGTGATCTCTACTACTAGATTTCCTACAAATGCCTCATTTTGAATTTATAAGAATTGTGATGGGTTGAGTATGAGTAATATGTCCATTAGAGTCTATTGTTATGCACATTGTTGTTAGGTCTATTGTTATGCACATCGTTGTTTCAAATAATTTTCATATAGTTATGGAATCGATTTTAGCTCTATTGTTATGCAGATCGTTGTTACAACATTTAAATGTTTATTCAGAGAATTTATCAGATACAGGTTTGGTTTTGTATCCTTTTGGTCTTGGCTCATTTTGTATTCACTTGTCCAGATTAAAGTCTTTCATGGAAGAGTTACACATGAATTCTTGAATTTTAGTCGTTTTATGGTGTCAAATGTGCAACTAAAGAATGATAAATGTTATTAGATATCTATTTGATTATGGCAGGTTTTGATCGTGAATGTAGGACATGAGAGTTTAGCTCTCTTGCAATGCAGAGGTGAAGTTAGAAGTTTATGGAAGAGAGGCAGGACATATGGAGATTATTTGTATGGATGAGAGACGGTGGAGCTACAATACGGGCTTAGAGATGAAAGAATTGAAGTTGTTACATATGACAGTGCCACCCTTTTCATCTTGAAGTTATTTTCTTGATATGAAATTGTATCTTCCTTCTGTGTTCAAGCTGTATATACAATATTTCAAGCTTATGTTGAAATCTAATGATTTGGTTATGTTTTTGATCAGATATTATGTATCATTTAAAATTTGCAATGAAGAAATCTGTTGAGTATGAATTGATGTTTGTGCTCCATTATGTTAGTATATTTGTAAACAAACAAGTTCTCAGCAAAACACAATTCATATAATGCAAGTAACAAACAGGACATGCATTCTATTTGTGCTGCATATTGATTTAATAGGTTTCAATATATGAGAGAATTGACCAGAGACTAACAAGCATAGCTGTTATACAAAATCTGTAAATTTTTCGCTGCTGTAATAGGTTTCAACAAAATGCTATCATAGCTGCTATACAAAATCTGCAAATTTTTCCCTGCTGCAATAGGTTGAACAAAATGACCCTATCAGCTATACAAAAGAAGTCAATTTTCTCTACAGCTAATTTATCACTATCCCAAGTTTTTACCAAAATGACACTACAAATCTGGCAGTATGTTGCTACACTAGACGTCTTCATAATTTGATGTTTCTGGGCCTTGCAATGCAGATGGAAATGCCATTATATTTGATTGAATATATGCTTGTGAGTTTGACGTAAAGGGTTCTTTTGAAGGCATGCAAAACATCTGGTTTGACATATTCGAATCATTCATCTGTAGTAATAACAGCGGTATGAAGATGACAACAAACACACACACTTACATTATATGGATGACAAAGCATTGTCATATATCTACCATTACCAACCAGAATAGGAAAGTGAATAGATACATGTAAGTGATGGGAAAGTTATCAATTTTGAAATCCCAAAAACCTATCAATAACCATATAGACGATAGGAAAGTTAAACCTGAAATGTCTAAGCTCAACTAAGTAAGAAAGTTACAAGAACATATATTCATGCAATTAAAAACTTATCATTAAACCTATTATACCTGAGATTCTTGCAAACAAGGTACATGAGATTGGTCCATTATGCCACTATGTTTTGGAGCTCTGGCACTCTATTACTATATCAATTTTTAATGTCTACTTATATTCAGCTAAAAAATACATTATAACTTCAACCATAGCCAAAAATACATAAAATAGCATCCTCACTTGTGCAGGTTTCTTTTTGCTTTTGTTTAATGCAGCTTTAAAGTCGCCTTTAGCTCTGTGTTTTCCACGATGGGTATATTCTCTCTTTTTGAATCCCTTTGCATTAGAGCAATCAGTCAATATACTCTGGTCTTGATCTTCCACATCTTTATCACCTTTTATTTCTAGACGTAACACATCTTCAACAATCTTTGCTAACTTATCAGCTTCCAAATCTACTAGCTCATATGCCTTCATACTCTCAGATTCTCTTGATGCTACTCGAACACATTTAGAGCATAAACTTCTATATCAAGAAGTTTGTTGAAGTCTTGGATTCTCTATAATCTTGTGCCCATGCATATTTTCCACAACATTATCAACTCTTGCGTTTTTGGTCCACCTCTCTAAGACATATTGCTTAGGTATCTTTTTTATTAGTGTAGTTTTTTTTGCCTTCTATCATGACTTTGATACAATGCCTACACAAGACACCTTCCATCTCAAACATTTTACAGCTGCAAGATACAATGAACTCACCTTCTCTTATCACTTGTTGCTCCTTAGTGAATCCATCTCTAACAACAGTGAGCTTGAAATATTTTAAATATCGCTTTGGTATAAACTTCTCTTACATGTATCAAGATGCTTGCATCCATTTTGCAGTGAACAATTCGGAACATCAAATCATACTCGGCTTCCAATTCCTTATACCGCTTATCATATACCATTCTTTCGAAGTGAGTAAAAAACTCAGGCAATTGGAGGTCTAATTTCAAATAACCCTCCAAACTAGCATTACAGCTTTCACTCAGTTGTGTAGTATGCATTCCTGCTGACCATGTCCACTTCACATATGCATGCACCCATTTTTTCTTATTGCAAAGGTTGCAACCAACCAAGGATCATCTTGTGCATTGTACTCATCAAGCATAGACTTCCAAGCACTTAAGAACTCATTTTCTTCCTCAATCTCATAATGAAATTTGTTGAATACATTACCTTTCTTCTCATCCTTATCCTCCTTCTCATCATCATTAGAGTTTCTGAATAAGAAGTCTACTTTTTTTTGCAGCATTTTGCATTAAATGCCATATACAAAGTCGATGGTATGTATCAAGCATCATATGTAATACTATCTTGGCTATCGCTGCATCTTGATCAGTAAAAAATGTTTTTGGGGGTTTCCCACACATTGCCTTCAAAAATGTTCAAACAACCATATAAAGGATGCCGCAGTTTCGTCGTACATTAGAGCAGCTCCAAATATAACCGTCTCTCTATGGTGATTTAATCCAACAAACACTGCAAATGGTCGATTTGCTTCATTAAGTTTGTAAGTTGTATCAAAACTCACCACATCTCCAAATATACCATAATCCATTATCATTTTAGCATCGGCCTAGAAAATGTTAGTGATTTGCTCCTCACTGTCCAACTGCATCTCATAAAAGAACGATGGATTTTCCAACATTTTCTTTGAAAAATACTCCATCAAATATCCAGCTTCTCCAAATTTCATATTTTGCTACCAAACAGTACGAAGATAGTTCTTTTGGTCTTGCCTTGTAAATCCTAATGACTCTCTTCCACCAGCTTGCTGACCCATTAATTCAAATGCAAACTTTGGCGGTACTCCTGAATTTGCAGTCAAGTCTAGAAAAACACAGTCTGTAGTTGTTACATTTCGTTGGGATGACAACCATTTGCACACACTCTTGTATGACACACACTCTGACAAGAGGATGATTATGTTCTTCAGAGAAACGGTAAACACAATACTTTCATGTAGGCCTAACCAACTTAATCCCCATAACCACTCCACATCCAGTCATTGTCTATGCTCTTGGATTTTTTGTCAAATCGTCTCTCTTATCCTCTTTTCGAAAACCTTCCTTGCAACATACAAAAGTCCTTGAAGTGACAACACCATTATTATTCTTGGCAATAACGTCTCTTCTAATACTAAAGCCTATACTGTGAGCATATGCGTTATAAAAGTTATATGCAGCTATCTCAGAATCATACTCCATATAATATTTAGGCTTCAAATCTTCTTTTGATGGCTCAACACTATCGTTGCTTTCTCCCACAGACTTTTCCATTCTTAAAACCTATATTCAACAAACCCATCGCAATTCTTATAAATTCAAAATGAGGCATTTGTAGGAAATCCAGTAGTAGAGATCACAGAAACCATAATGGAAGGGGAAGAAACAGTGTAAACTCACCTGGGTTGCGGTCTTCTGACAGACGAGGAGGACGCTGGAGATGGCGGGCCGACGACGTGACAGAGGAGATCGTTGTTGGTGATTGACCGTCGGAGGGAGGCGACGACAGAAGAGAAGAGAGCGACCTTTTTTCTTTTGGAATTATGAGACAGAACCTGATCCATTTGAGGGGAAGAGAAGGAGATAAGTGGGTTGAGGTGAAAGTAGGGTTTAATAATAACTGAGAAGATCTTAACCATTGGCTAAAAATTAATGGCTGAGATTGATTCATTAGGAAATATTAGCACCCTCTCATTAGGAGAGGATCCGAATTCCATTTTGGTGGCTCTATTTCGATTACTAGGTGTGGCCATAAAGCGAAACAAGAAAAAAAACCTAACCGGACTGGGTTTTTTTCGGGTCCCGTTTCTTATTTTTACAAGTTCGGTCTGGTCCCATTAACTGTTGGGTCGAGCTCCCGACCCTGATTTTTAAGAGAAAGAAAAGCCTGAAAGCTCGGATGTTGATAATACAAAACAACCCACATATACCGACTTCCAAGTTCCAACTAGTAGCACTCAAGTGTCCAGCTGTTATAAGCCCACAACCTATCATCTCAGCCATCCATCATAATCGCAAAAAGACTTCCTCTCTCTCAAAATTTGGAGCCCCTTCTGCTGCAGACCGCAAATTTACGGACTGCTTGCGGACTTTTAAAAACAAACCATTGGATCAAATGAACGGTGCAGACTTCAAAGAATACAAATATTTCTCGTGTGACCACATGCATCTAGACCTTCTCCTTTTTATTTGTCATCATCTGCATTCATATATACATCTCTGTTTCGTTGTTTTCTGGGCAAGAATAACTAGTTCTTTCCGGGCAATTCTTTTTTGAGTAAGAGCTCTTTCCTTTGAGATTAAAATTTCAATCCATCATTCCTTCTAATAGATACGATCACAAGACAACTAATTATTTGAAGCACAAAAATAATAATCGTTGTTGAAGCTCTTGCCCAAAAAGAATTGAAACATCAATCTCAACTATATCATTGTTTCGTGTATGTATCATGTAGTAATTTCAAAAGGAGTAATCTCTACTGTATCATGAGTTTGGAAGCAAGATCTTGAAGGATCTTTCTTATTATAGGGACGTCTAAGGATAACAGATCGCATCTAATTTTATTTTTTGGGTTTGAAGTTTATGGCTCTTCATGTACAAATTAGAGAAAACACATGCCCCTTTGAATATTTCATATATTCAGGCAGACCCGTACCTGAATAGAGTCTCAAGAGTCGATGGACTCAGGGCCCCAAACTTTAAGGGCCTAAAATTTTATTTTTTTCATTGTGTGATCACATTAGTTTAGTAAAAACAAACATTATATTACAATCATTAGTTACTATTTTAGGAAAAAAAATAAGTAGTGTAAGTAAGTATAAAAAAGATTTATAATGTTTTATGTCGTTCGAATTTGAGTTTATAGCTTTATTTCATGATTATTTTTGAAAAGCAAAAATAAATTTGAATGAACACTATATTTTAAGGGCACATTTTTAAAAGTTCGACTGAGGTCTGAAAATCTCAGGTCCGTGTCTGTATTCAAGTAACCCAGATTAGCAAGGTTGACTTATCAGTTATTGGTTGTAGTGAGGAAGTGATCTAAATACCTTTCTGGCTTGCCTAGAGCTAAAGCTATCGAGAGTGAACCGTGCAAGAAAGAATTTCCCAAAAAGAAGAGCTCTTGACCAGAAAGAACTGGTTAATATTGCCCAGGAAACAACAAAACTGCAGAACAAGTTAATCTTGCTCAGAAAACAACGAAACAGACAAGTATATAAGAGTGCAGATGATGACAAATAAATAGGAGAATGTATAGATGTATGTGGCCACACGAGAAATATTTGTATTCTTTGAAGTCTGCACCGTTCATTTGATCTAATGGTTTGTTTTTAAAAGTCCGCAAGCAGTCCGTAAATTTGTGGTCCGCTGCAGAAGGGGCTCCAACCCCTCAAAATTCATTCTTTTTTCAATACTCTCAGAACTCATCTCTGTCTCTCTCCTTTCATCTTGATCGCAAGCGACATGTCGATGCTGCCCACAATTTCTACAAATGGCCGAATCCACAACAACGTAGAGGAATAGCTTGATCCCAGGCTCCTTCACTAAACTAATGAGCTGCCTCATATAAAGCTCAAGATAATTGCCTATCAGAATCTCCTCTGAAGCTATTGAATGCACCGCTTGGTGTTATGGGAGTCTCCATCCACCGTTGGTATTGGCGTTATAGATCTATTTAGGATCAATTTCAATTTACATATCTGAGATTTAAGGCTAACATCATTTCATCACCTGTAACTTTAATTTTGAAAGTTTACTCCATAAAGTTTTCAATTTTCATCAATCATGTCAAATTACTAAAATTTCGACCAATTTAGACATTAAATGTGAATATGTAGCCTTGTTAAAAATGTTATAAAAGCCGATTTTTGTTGTTATATGACTATATTTGTCATTAAAGTGAGTTATAAAGTTATAATTAACATTTAAATTACACCGAATTTCATTAATTGAGCATGATTGATAAAATTTAAAAACTTTAAGAGTAAACTTTAAAAATTAAAATTACAGGTGACGAAATGATGTTAACTCTAAATCTCAAGTATGTAAACTGAAATTAATAGTTATCTCACTAACAAAAATGGTATTTGATATAAGTTTGTAGTTTCTCTAAATAATAATAAATAATAGTTGTAAAGAAATATAAATTTGTATGAAAAAAATAAAATAAAAAAAGAGTAAAAAGAGTGGGTTAGCGACCTAGCTGCTAGGTTTTAGAGCTTTCGCCTCTTCGAAAACAGAAATTTGTGAGGGGAGGGGTTTAGGGTTTAGGTCGTCTCATTGAAATACAAAACTCCATCAAATCTCCCAAACACAAAGTAGAAAAGCCCTCTCCGATGGTGGTGGCGCCGTCAAAGTACGTGAGCTCGGTCGGCGACCTGAAACGCCGCGAGCTGCAGAAGAAGAAAGCCAAGTCCGGAGGGTTCGAGTCTCTCAATCTAAGCCCTAATGTCTTCAAAGCAATCAAACGCAAGGGCTACAAGGTCCCCACTCCCATCCAGCGTAAGACCATGCCCCTCATCATCCAGGGAAACGACGTCGTCGCCATGGCCCGCACTGGTTCCGGCAAAACGGCGGCGTTTCTGGTTCCGATGCTTGAGCGGTTGAAGGAGCACGTCCCCCAGGGCGGTGTTCGGGCTCTGATTCTCTCTCCAACTCGAGACTTGGCGCTTCAGACACTCAAGTTCACTAAAGAACTCGCACATTTCATGGGTATGGATTGATTTCTAAGATTACTTATCACATTTTGATCACATTTTATGTTCCGAAAAGTTTCGAGAGTTAATTGTGATGAAATTATTACTGCAGATGTTCGTATTAGTTTATTAGTTGGTGGTGATAGCATGGAGAATCAGTTTGAGGAGTTGTCGCAAAATCCGGATATTATAATTGCAACTCCAGGTAGGCTGATTCACCATTTGACTGAGATTGAGGAGATGTCGCTCCGCTCTGTGGAGTATGTTGTGTTTGATGAGGCAGATTCTCTCTTTGGCATGGGTTTCGCTGAGCAGTTGCATAAGATTCTTGCTCAACTGAGTGAGAACCGGCAGACCCTGCTGTTTAGTGCGACAATACCTAGTGCGCTTGCGGAGTTTGCTAAGGCTGGCCTGCATGATCCTAAGCTTGTGCGGCTTGATTTGGATACTAAGATTAGCCCCGACTTGAAGCTTATGTTCTTTACCTTGCGACGGGAAGAGAAGCATGCGGCAATACTTTATTTGGTGAGGGAGCATATTCGTTCTGATGAGCAGACATTGATATTTGTATCCACTAAGCATCATGTGGAGTTCCTGAACACCTTGTTTAGAGAAGAGGGGATTGAGCCGTCTGTGTGTTATGGTGATATGGATCACGATGCTCGAAAAATTCATATATCAAAGTTTAGGCACAGAAAGACTATGTTGTTGATTGTCACTGATGTTGCAGCCAGGGGAATTGACATTCCATTGCTAGACAATGTTATCAATTGGGACTTTCCCCCAAGTCCTAAACTTTTTGTCCATAGAGTAGGTCGAGCAGCAAGGGCTGGTAGGACCGGTACTGCGTTCTCTCTTGTAACAACTGAAGAAATACCTAACCTTTTGGATCTTCATCTGTTTCTTTCAAAGCCTATTAAGCCTGCACCTACTGAGCAGGAGGTTTTACAGGATTTGGATGCGGTAATGTCCAAGATTGATCAAGCAGTTGCAAATGGAGTAAGTATTTATGGGCGTTTCCCCCAAACAGCTATTGATCTTGTTTCAGACAGGGTTAGAGAGATTGTTGAATCTTCTTCAGAACTCAGCCTTTTGCTGAAAACTTGCTCAAATGCATTCCGCTTGTATTCCAAGACAAAGCCGTCCCCTTCTAGGGCGTCTATTAAAAGAACAAAAGATTTACCTCGGGAAGGGCTGAATCCAATATTTATAAACACATTAGAGGGTGGAGATTTGAAGGCAATGGCATTTTCTGAACGGTTGAAGACATTCAGGTTTGCACTACAAACGATGGACTATAATTTTTGTATGAATGATAGTTTGACACTTTTCAATATTGTTTGTTTGTATGTAGTTGCTAATAATTTTTCTATGAATGATTTGTGCTAGACCTGAGCAGACCATTCTAGAAGCTGAAGGGAAAGCTGCTAAATCAAAGAATGTGAAGGTTAATGTCCATTTTATGACTTCCGTAGCAGATTGCATTAGCAACTGTATTTTCTTGATTTACACTAAATATTTCTGGTAATCAAAATTATGATGTATTTTATTTTATTATAGTAATTTTCTCTTCTTTTGGATCAACAAACCCAAACCTAGTAAATAAATGTTATATGCATAAAAAAGAAACATTTAATGCAGTACTTCTTGGAAGTTAACTATAACTGTCTGTGCACCGCAAATTGTGTCTGCACTCTTCCCGAAACCTTATTGAACTAACACATGATATTTCTTCTTCTACTAGGGCTGTGTTTTCTGTTTGCTTTGAAATAACTTATGTTCTGTAGAAGATGATGTCAACTATTCTGTTACGTGTTCATCTTATTATACAGATGTGCGCTTTATGGTTTATAATGATATAGGTTTTGGCTTTTTGCAGGGTCCTGCTAGTCAGTGGGTTGATGTAATGAAGAGAAAAAGAGCTATCCATGAAGGGATAATTAATCTAGTGCATCAGCAAAATCAGGAACGTTCTAATAATCATGTTGAAGAGGTAAATTTTTCAGCCTAGGAATTTTTTGTTGGATGGTACTGTGACTACCCAACCATTTTGTTGCGAACAACTTTTGTTGATGCTATCATCTAATGTTGTGTATGCATAGAGGAGTCTCTGTTCTGCTTGGTTATTAAAATGGACATGTTCTATTAGGGCTGGGATCGGTACAGGACGGGTCGGGATTTGACCTATCCCGATCCCGATCCCGAAGTTAATATAGTAATCCCGATACCGATCCCGATCCCGAAATTCGGTACCGATAACGATAACGATCCCGATCCCGAAAATATGCAATTTTTAGTTCTAAATAGCTACATTTCTACTAAAATTCGGGACGGGTTCGGGATCGGGACGGATAGAGCCTATACCGATCCCGACCCATTTAAGAAATTCGGGATCGGGTTCGGTATCGGGACGTCGTATCTGAAATTTTGGTCCCGTTCGGTATCGGTACGGGATGGACGGGTTCGGGATCGGAATTTCGGGTCCAAATTCCCACCCCTATGTTCTATTGCGCTTTTCATTCCTGCAACAGAAGGTCGTATTAATGGGACTTTCTGTGGAAACCACATGCTGGTCTTCAGTCATTTTACAAACTAAGATGATATAGATTGGGTCGAGTTAGGGAGGAGTATACCTCCCACCTAACGGGAGCTAGCACGTTTTCAAAAAAGAAGAAAAGATGAGGTCAATTTTTTGAAAAAGACTAATTCTTCTGTATATTCTAGCAGGTTTTTTCTTCTGTTTAGTTGTCTATGAGTTGGGGCTTGATTTCAATAGATATATGGCATCTTCCCATGATGGTTATGTAGCGTGCTAAAATGAATTGTGTACATGCAGGATTTAGCGGGTTTTCTTCTGTTTAGGTGTATATGAGTTGTGGCTTGCGATATATATTCCATGATGATTTGTTATTTAGTGCGCTAAAATGAATTGTGTACTTGCAGGAAGATGGATCTGAGATTATTTCCCTACAGAAAAAGAGGACAGGTATTCCCTAGTCCAGTATAGTATTATCCTTGCGTTCGACCTCTCCTTCCTCTCTCTCTCTCTCACTCACTTACATATATTGTGTGTTTGGGTGTATAAAGTCTATTACATGTGCTATGCTTGCTTTCTATCTAAGAAGTTTAAAAGTAAGAAACATTATTGTGCAGTTTTTGAGACCTTGAACTATTGTTAGAATTTTGTCAGTTTAGTTTATTCTCATTGTAATAGAAGTTGCAAAATAATGTACTTTGATCAAATAATCTGCAATTGTATCGCTCTATGGTTTGTCTTCATTGTGCTATTTCATATATGTTTTTTCAATTGTTAATATTGAGTGGTACTGCGACCTGGAATTTTGTATGTACATCGAATTTGCAAAAGGTGGACTCTTTTGCTGCAGTGTACTTTTGCAATTTAGTCTACAATGTTTTCGTCTTTGTCAGTCTTTATATGCTCTGTCTGTGTTTTGAATTTTGAGAAAGTTAAAGGAAGATGGATCATTGGGAAAAGAGAGATATCCATCTCAAGTAAAAGATGACGTAGGAAAGAAACCTGCTACCTTAGAAAGAAGGGAAACACTCAATTTATTGTCTTTTTACCCTCGTTTGTTGATACTTGTTAGGGAGTGATTTACTATTCTACTTATCATCAGATTTATTTGCGTAGTTGTTTAGATGATTAATTCTGTTGTCTTCTCTTGGATGCTAGAATCTTCGGGTTCTAAAAGGAAAGCAACAAGCTTCATGGATGAGGAGTACTATATAAGTTCCATACCCACAAATCAAGTAGGTGATCTAACTTTTTGACATGTTAGTTATTCCGGTATAATGCAATATGAACATTCCAATATGAAACTCAGCACCTGAATTTCATGGTATCAATAATATGTTTTCCTAAATAGTCGTGTGCTTAAAGTTTTGTTGTTTTCGGAACACAAATATTGGAAATTGGCTGACCTTTTCGACTTATCCTGCTATTGTTGTCCAGCATACAGAAGCAGGACTCTCAATCAGAGGGAATGAAAATTTTGAGTCTAATAGGTAATATTTGATTCAACTGTAATCTCTTCAAAGTCAGTAAAGCTTAACTCAAGTTTACAAGCTATGTGGCTCAGTAAGCCAATAATTTTGTGACTTCTGTCAAGATAGTTGATCCAATTAATTTGGCCCCTGTTGATCCGGTTTCTCTTTGTAGGTTGGAAGCGGCTGTTCTAGATCTGGTTGCAGATGATAATGTGGGCATGAGAAAACAGAAGTCTGTATATCATTGGGTAATTTGAATACTGCTTATTTTCTTATTGTTATGTTCTTTTATCCATATTTTCCTAACATTATTGAGCTGGTGGATGGCAGAGTGGGAAAAAGTATATAAAGCTAAATACTAATGACCGAGTGACTGCTAGTGGCAAGGTAATCTTTCTTTTGCGTATTTCTTAAATCAGAATCGATTAGATTTCTGTTTCTGAGAATGATATTGCATCGGCTTAAGATGTCTTTTTTCTTATTTTATTTCTATGGTGTGTTTTGAATCCGGGACATGCTATTCTAAACAAGGTGCGTTTTGTGCTGGAATCTTTCGGTTAAAGTTTATGTCATGTATATTTCCTCTAACAAAAAAGACTTGTATGCAAAAAGGTTATCACTTTAGTTGGTTTTCTTTCACACGGAAAGAAAACATTAACGTTCCTTGTACGATAGATTCCTTGTAAATGCTCTAAGCTCAATATCACCATATAAATAGCTTAGTTGTAATAAGCTATTGTGATGACTATTCCACTAGCTGGGATGCCAAATAGGTAAAATAATCAAAACCTAAACCACATACCCAAATGATATCGTTCCTACCCAAATGCACCACGGATGGTAAAGAGCTTAGTAGGCATCAAGGATGAGGTTGGAGATTGGGGTACTGCTACGGCTAACTTTGAATACATAGTTGAATACAAAGTTGAGTCCTTGTTGGAGTTGCTTCTTCCATATTGATTTAGAAGGATTGAACACCTATGTTGAGCAGAGCATGAGTAATAACAAGAGGTTAGGGTAGGATGACTATTGGTTTCTGTCATCAAAGTTAAAAAGTAGGGGTGGGAGTTTGATACCGAAATCCCGATACTGATCCTGACCGTCCTGTACCGAACCCGATCGGGTCGGGACACAAAGTGAAAAAAGTGTTGTCCAAACCTTACCGAATCCCGAATTTAGTAATCGGTTTGGGACACAAAGTGAAAAAAGTGTTGTCCGAACCGTACCGAATCCTGAATTTAGTAATCGGTTCGGGATCGGTATGAGCTAAATAGATACCGAATGTTCCGAGCCATCTCGAATCCTCCTAAATTTATAATTTTACTAGTTTTAAAGAAAAAAGTATGTATTTATAATGAAGAATTAATCATCTTAAAGTGATGAAGTCGTCTTATTATGTTAGTTTGTTGATTTATGTTAAGAAAAGTGTTAATTATTGCATAAATATAGTACAAAAATGATTGTTTAATTTATAGATATAAAATCCTAACTTAAAACCTTATGTCCCGATTGGTCCTGAACTTTTCCTGAATTTTTCGGTATCGGGACGGTTTGGTACCAAGCCTTAAAATCACATATCCCGTACCGATACCGAAAAAAAATCGGGATCGGTATCAGGATAGGTCAAATCACGTACCGTCCCATACCGATCCCACCCCTATAAAAAAGTATTATGGATTCTAAACACATTTAACATCACTTCATCATTGGTGGGTGTTTGTGTAATTTCAGGACATGCAATGTATAAGTGAATTAAATTATGCCAAACCTCTGGGATCTTTCATAATCAACGTTTTATTGTCTTGTTTCATTACTTGAGAACACTAAACCTTGCAACAAGTGTCGTGCCTTGTGCGGTTATTCCGAGTTATATGCTATATTTTCATGGACAGGTAAAGACAGAGAGTGGTGCTAAGGGAAAACTTGAGAAAACTGGAATGTACAATAAGTGGAAAGCACGTACGCACAAGAAAGTATCTTTCAACAGCACTGGCGAAGGGAATGATGAGGAAGCGACAGGTACTGTTTCTCTATTAGCGCTTGTTTTGTATATTCATCATAAATTATTTTTCCTGGCTACAATGTTCTTTATCATCGGGTGGTGCCCAGATATAAGGATTCAAACTGCTGTAAAGATTTGGATTACCAAATTCATTATTCTTGAATCTGTCTCAACTAGGGCTTAACCAATATAAAAGAACTCTCACTTGCCAGTGTAGGGTAACATGCAAATTTGTATTTTAGTTTAGTCATTGCTTCACCTATGATGGTGGGTTGTTTAGATGAATTTGTTATATGTTTATTTGGCAATCGTCTGTTGCAGGCAACCGGAGATGGCAGGGGAACAACAGGGGAAACCCTCGGGGAGGCAGGAAGAAACAGTCTGTTCCTAATGCTCATGTCCGTTCTGAAATCAAAGACTTGGATCAAGTTCGGAAGGAGAGGCAGAAAAAAGCAGATAGAACCTCTTATTTGAAGAGCAAATCTACAAAGGGGGGTAAAAAATTTGGTGGTAAAAATGGAAAAAGAGGAAAGACAAAGAGATAAAGATTGGTCTATTACAACTCTTGAAAAACACCTTACCAAAATATCGGCGTATTTGTTATTGTTATCAAATCAACTTGTCAACCTATTTTGTAGTTCTCAAAAGGTGGATTTTGTAGTGAATTTTGTCAACTATTAGAGATTTCTGTTATTTTCTTTTCAGTATTGTGTCATTTTGGAACGTGACTGTTATGCGGGAAGTACTGTAAAATTGACCCCTACTTTTGAACAGCTTACAAATTCAAAGGTTTTAACTTTAAGGAGCACGCTTACTATGAATGGAAATATCATGAATCAGTATTGATTTGTATCGGTATCAAGTTGAATCGTTATGACAATATTTCATTTTCATTTAATTGTTTACTTTTTATAAGGTATCATTATAGGAATCAGAATTAAAATTAATTTGATTATTAAAAGATCCCTACAAGAAATGAAGGTATAATATTAACAATGTTAATTTTATTGTTATTTTTTTTATTGATGAGGTTCCCAACAATTTTAGTAATTTGTACACAATGATGATTATTTATATATGATTGATATATCTGATGTTGATAACATCATATATTGGTATTTCTAGGATTGAGTAATTAAGAAATATTAAAATGATGTGAGGATATTTTGAGAAGAAAAATTAATTCTATGGATTTAATTCAATACCCAACTCCACCTTTTTTAAGGAAAATGATAATTTCATTCCTTTAATAACGGTCAGCATAGAAGTTGTTTCCTATTTGCCTTTTAGAATGCCAAGAAGAGCAGAATGATGGTGGTTATTCATTTTATTTATTATTGTTTAATGAATATCCTTACGCATTTAGTGATGCAAAATGTTGCAAAGCCTCCCGGTGTTTTGAAAACTCTACTGAATATTGTCTCTCAAGTCAAGACAACAAGTAATACTGCTGAAAGCAACTGTAAGTCCATTGTTTCTGATTATGATTTGAGTTTGGCATGATTTTCTTTTTGCATGGATATCACCTTGATACTTATTTTCTCATTGCAAGTTTGCGACTCCTATCTCTCCAGCATAATGTTTTCGTACAAGTTGAATAACTAATTTTTTTTTCGTTTTAACAGTAAGAGGCTATCCTCTGGACTGGTATTGGAGCACAGCTTGCTCGTGATGTTCCATACTCGGCAATCTGTTGGGCAACTCTTGAGCTTGTAAGAATTCACTATTCTGATTCTTTTGTCAGCATGGGTGTTACCTAAACTAACATCTTTTTTTGAGAATATAGTATTGGTGGCTTGTTGATTGTCGCTCTTGTTTGTTTAGTTGTGATAGTGATTCTGCTTTGTTTAACATAGTGATAGGCACCAACTAAATTTGTATCTAATATGTTTTATTTGGTTTGTACTTGTTTGTAGGTTTGTTAGTGTCGTGAATGAGAACCATAGCTCAGCTACTAGGAAGAACAAGGAATGACAAGAGAAGCTCTTTATTGTTGTGTTGAAAGCAGAAGCGATTATGTACTTTAAATCCAATTATGAGGTATCAAGTTTATCACTTATTCTCAATCAATATTTCTTAGACTGCTACTAAATTTAGGATTAAGAATTGGCTTTTGCTCTTTGTATTGTTTTACATTCCTGAGTGGTAGAGTAGTGCTTTAGTTTATATTCACGGTTCTGTAAGTGCTCACTGGGTACTCTTTCCAGTGAGCCTTTTGGTTATGCTTCAATGGTCTTCACCGTACCTTAAGGGTATCGAGACTGATTAATCTCTTTACTTTGTTTTGTAGTCATTATTGAGTTCTCTACTAAAGGCTACTATGGGGAAACGTACTTACATGCTAGCTTGAGATCTTGCCGGAGAAGCTGGTCCTACTTACTTTCAATACCTAATTATAGAGTGAGCTCCTATAATAACTAGCACAAAAGAAATCCACCTACTCATATCTATCTCCCATGTAGCAATCATACATGTTGTCTGCGTACCTCAATTGATGTACAACAAAATACAATCGAGATCAAAATAAAAATAACAATCAATCTTTTGTCTACAGAGAACAAAAAGATTAGGCAATCTCCTTGCCCTTATCTGAAAGACTTGCCATGCCCCTAACAAATTTTGGAATGGCTATACGCAATGGAGGATCAGCCAGAGACTTTGATGGCCGAGGCACATTGTTCTTCAGCCCAAGCTTCATACCAACCTTCTTCTTCAGAGATATCAAAGTAGCATCAGTATCAGTTTCTGACAGACCCAGGGATTCAGCTTGAAGCATTGGAACACGCACTTCAAGGATAGTTTTCAATTTCTTAGGAGACAGGGAGCAAAGTCCTTGATGTTCACGTTTCCTGGACGCCTTAGGAGAGCCTATTTTTGTGTTGAAAGAAGATGCAGCCATGGTGCATGCGGTGGCAGTGATAGTAGTATCAGGGGAGCTATCATGCATGATTAAACTATCCTCCACCAAATTAACATTCTCTTAATTAGTTTCCAAGCTAGGTATGGCTGACTCAGTTACCTTCTCCAAGCGTGGCTTTCTTTCCTAAGTTTGTGAGGCTATAATCCCCGCTGCCTCATCTAAAGAGTTCTGATTCTTACCATAGAAAGAAAATCCTAGAGGAGGGACTATGGATGAGAAGTTCAGTGACTGGTTTACTTGGCTAGTTGCCAAAACATCCTCATAACTCGTCTCTGCATGTGTTATAAGGTTGCAAATAAGGCAACGACCTTACAGTCTTTCAAAATCAAATTCCAACAAAGGTTCAACCCCCTGAGCGAGAAAAACACATCTTTTCAACAACAAAGGCTTAGAGAGATTATGGTTGCAAAGAATCTGTATCGTACCCCGATAGAACTCCTTTCTATCGAAGTCTATATAACCTCCCAGCATATTACCAATCAATTTGAGGTTGTCCAGTTCTTCAAACATTGGTGGAATACCAGTTATTCGAGTTTAGAGGCGAACCTACTTCATAGGCACCTCCGAGAAAGGACAGATGTTGTCATACATCGTTAAGAAGACCAGTGCTCTATCATAACACTAAGCACCTCCTCTCAAGACCTTATTACTATACGATACATATTGAAAGGAGATCATGAACATGTTTGCAACATGTTCTTGGATTCTGAAAGGTTGGGAGACGTTCCAAATACGTTGGAAGTAGTTAATGAAACCATTAGAATCCACAGGCCGTCAAGTATCGACGGACAGGTCCCCTGCCAATCTTCCCCAAGTCAGGGGCGACATCTCCTTCGGCGAGTCCTAGGGAGGCTGCAAAGCTAGGTGTGACAAAGTCGATTAAAGCCATTGATGGTGGGGAAAGATAGGATTAGGAAGCCGGAGAGAGGTAGCGTTGAAGATGGCGGTCGCTAGGGTTTTAAGAGAGGCAAGGTCAAGAGGAAGAAACTTTCCTAGGGTTTCGGAGCAAAGCCGATTTTCTATGCTTGCCAACTCTCAAGATCTCAATTGCTCTAGATCCATTCAGAACATTAAGTATAGGAGAGCGATATTAACAAATAGGATTAATTACAGAACACCATTCGAACTATGATGTTATTTTCATTTTCATACCTAACTATCAAAAACTTGCATTTTCATACCCGAAGTTTCATTCCGTTAGCATTTTGATACCTTGACCACTAACACCATTAAATTTCAAGGGCATTTTCATCATTTTTACATTTAATTAAAAAAAATATTTTTTTGAGGTTATCAAATACAAATAGAACAATTTACTTTAGAAAAATATTCAAAAAAACTGTAAAATTAAATATTTGTTTTTGGAACAATATAGTGATAAAAGTTAGTAGAACTTTTGTGTATATATATATACACATATATATGGACTTATATGTTAAGGAAAATAAAATAAAATCAAAACATTACAGCTGAATTCATTATAATTATATAAATTACAAGCCAATAAGAATAACTAATCACAATCAAATACTAAAATATCAAAGATCATGAAAATATAAGTGGTTCAAAAAAAAAATCTTGATGGATATATTGAGACAAATCGAATATCCATGGAAATTTTATTAAATTTTGTTAAAAGTAAAATGATACATTTGATGAAACGATGAAAATGCCCTTGGAATTTAACGATGTTAGTGGTCAAGGTATCAAAATGCTAACAGAATGAAACTTGGGGTATGTAAATGCAAGTTTTTGATAGTTAGGTATGAAAATGAAAAAAAAACATCATAGTTCAAGTGATTTTTTATAATTAATCCTAACGAATATGTATATGTGTGTTTGGAAACACACACATATTGACCTTTATTCGGATGTAACCAAAACGTGTAAGTAGTCTTACGTTCATACGATATCGTCGTAGCCCATCTCCTCTCTTTAGGTATCGAATTGGGTGTTTTATCTAGAATTGATTCCTGATGAACATGTGGGATCCACACGCATTTCAATATCTTCATATGCTAGTAAACTCTAGAATTATTTTATTATGAAATCAATTCAACCACTCTTAATTTAATTTCATGTTTGTAAACATGCCTTAAATGAGGTTTCCTATATGGAGTATTGAAATTCCAGAGAAGTGAGCGTCAATTAGTTCAGTATATAAGACGTTCTAGCTGCTCATATCTTCAGAGTTACATTTCTGATGGTATTCCTACACTCAAACATGTATAGAACTTGTAGTTCAATATATGAAACGTTCTAGCTGCTCATATCTCAAGAGTTAACATTTCCGATGGTATTCCTACACTCGGACATGTATAGTACTTGTATAAGGTTATGCATTGCAAACCTATCCAAAGAAATGGATCTACAGTTGTTTGGGTCAAAATATTAATTGTCACATCTCGATCCTAGAATTATTTTACGGTTAGTTACTTTGGTCTTGTGAGACCCCGACTAATTTTATTAATTTTCTAACACATTTAGGGTTTATTTACGACTTCTTTTCGGTACGTCGAGAATGCACTCTAATATTTTAATATTAGAGCGAACGTCGCCACTTGCGTATGAGTATTTACAGAATGTTTTTACGACACTACGTATTTGTCCTGTTTTATGGACGTGATTTGACAATTTATTTTCAAATGTGTGATTTACAGAAAACGTTTTCGAGTTTTTCGTTATTTAAAAAATAGGGAGTGATCGTAGCCGTTGGATTCGTTCGACGAATCGTGGCCGTTAAAAGGTTTTATAAAAACCTTTCTTTCTCTCTCTTCCTTATCTTCTTTCCTCTTTTCTTCCCCTTTCATTTTTCTCTTTCTTTCCTCTTTCTCTTTCTTCCCTGTCTCCTTTCATCTTCTGCTCGACCTCTCTTTCTCTCTCTTCGAGCAGCGACTGAGTCGATCCAGCCGCTCCAGCACCGACGTGCGTGCTGCCTCACCGTCGCCACCAGCGAGCTCGCCCTACCCCGACGACCTAGCCCTGATCCTCAGCCAAGCTAGCGTCCCTGCAAGCGCCGCCCAGTCGAGGAAGAACCGAAGCACTGTGCATTCACCATCGAGCCAAACCAGTCTACCGGAGGAGCAAGGAAGCTCCCAGGCGTCACCAGGAGCTGCCTAGGAGCGAGGAGGAGGCGAGCGGAGCTCCGCCAGAGGAGGTCTATCGGAAAACCCAGAAAATCGACTTCGAGGGTAAATTCTCCACCTTTTCTCTCGTTTCTTGGGCTGTTGTAGAAGAGTGTTGGGCCGGTGTTAGAGACTGGTTTGGCCGGAAAAGCTTCGTTTTCCGACGAACCAGTCGATCAGTAAACAGAGAGATAAAAACCCTGATTTTTACCATGATAGATTTACTTTTTACCGGTTTACCGTGAGGTGAATTAACCAAGAGGCGATACCCACAAGCCTTGTGGATTATGGCAGCGGTTTCAAAATTCACTGTTCCATCCAGGAGGGAGGCTGCTGCTGAAATTCTACGTGAGGCACGGAAAGATTTCATCCAAGGAGCTTATGGAAGCGATTTGTTTGCTCAGTTTGCCAGTATGATTGATCATTTTATCAAGTTGTGCTTCCATTCTTGTCATACAAAGGCGAAACCAATTAATATCTTTTCTGCAACTGATCTTCCTACAATAACAGGAATACGTGATGAGGCTGAGATTCTTTCTTCTCTTCAGCGACCTAAGAAAGCAAGTTATTCTGGATTTTCAAGTCACCTAACATGTTCTCAACTCATATTCTATCATCTTGTGTCCACAGCTGAATGTTAACCTGTGGTATTGCCTTAACCCAGGGGAATCACATTACCAAATTACTGATGTTGGTTTGTCCTCCTAAATATGTTTAAATCATTAACTAGTGATTTAATCCCATGTCCGAAGTTGATATCAGAATAACAATTCTCACTCATGATTACCTGGAAATCAATTCCAAATAGATTTGACGGGTCAAATTATGACTCAGTTTGTATCCAAAAGTACCTTGTGGTGAAGCCCAAAATTATAAACTTGCAGAAGAGTTTGAGGGAGTTACCTGAGTTGTTGCTCTTTGTCTTCTTTATATCTCATTTATTATTGTTGCTGCTACATGCCACATCGTGTTTGTATTAATTAATATTGTTCTCTTTTGGCATTTTAGATTGTTTTATTGGGCAGTGACGGCATTGAACGTCCGTTCGTCTGCAAACCCAAGGATGACCTCAGGAAAGATGCACGGATGATGGAGTTGACAGCAATGATAAACCGGTTGCTGTCTTAATACCCAGCAAGCCGTCAAAGGAAGCTCTACATTCGTACCTTTGCAGTAATTCCTTTGACAGAGGACTGTGGCATGATAGAATGGGTGCCCCACACCCGGGGACTTAAGCAGATACTTCAAGACCTTTATATGAACTCTGGAAACTTTTATAGGGATACAAATCCAAAGATAAAGCGCATATATGATCAATGCAAGGGTAAAACACCAGAAGATGAGGTGTTGAAGGACAAAATTCTTCCAATGTTTTCCACAAGTGGTTCCTGACCACTTTTTCTGAGCCAGCTGCTTGGTTTAGGGCTAGGATTGTTTATGCACACACTACTGCAGTGTGGTCCATGGTTGGCCATATTGTGGGGCTTTGGTGACCGACATGGGGAAAACATTCTGTTTGATTCTACAACTGGAGATTGTGTTCATGTTGATTTCAGTTGCTTATTTGACAAAGGCTTGCAGTTGGAGAAGCCTGTGCTGGTTCCTTTCAGATTGACTCAGGTGAGAAGGGCAAATTTATAAAAAAGGATTTTTCAAAATCATATAAAGTTGTGAACTTCTTATATTCTTTTCATATACATAATGATTTTTTTCATGGAGTTTGTTATGAAACCTTATTTGGTGGCTGCTGGATGAATAAGGTATTAAAGGGTTGATGTTCTATATTAGAATTACTGATGCTATTGTATCACATGTTTATATGTAACTGATAAGTTGTACTATCATTAATACTGAATTGAGATAGATATCAAAATCTCCGAGTAGAAAGTTAACAATTTTCAGTCTTAGAAAGGTCTTGGTAAGTGTTTGTTTTGAAAAAAAAACCACTGAATAGTGTTCTTTATGAACATCGCAGCTAGTCATCAATAACATACATTGAGGCAAGGTTGCAAGGAGTAGCTGTCGGTGTTGGAGCAGCACCATCTTTGCCTTTGGCTGTAGAAGGTCAGGCTCGTCAATTATTAGCAGTCTCCCACAAAAATCTTGGAAAAATGTGTATCTGGTGGATGCCATGGTTTTGATGAAATCTCATTTAGAATATATCCTGTCCTAGAGTTGAATCAGCACAGTTTTTGCCTCTCTCTCAAGGTCACGTACCAGGGGCATCACGTATGTCCTGAAGCAACGTCACAGAAAACTAGACCATCTATGTTATGGTATTTGGCTTCAAGCATTCTTCAGAAGTCAGTCTTGTACTGGATTCGGTCCAGGTATGCTCTTTTGTGTTTTCTGTTGCCAGGAAATTAGTTTTGGCATCTCTTCTGCTATGATGATCTTTGATGATGAAAACGGCTTTCTGCAATGTTTCTGCAGGCTACTGGCTGGATCCAAATGGCAAGCTTAACTCAACAATCCAAGACCTTATTAGACAGTGTAGTGCTAAACTTGTATGTAGTATCACTAGAGTGTCCATCGCTATCAAAAGAGGCCCGATTGCCTGAGGTTGTACATCTTCATCCTTGAATATCAACAATGCGCTGTCTCATTCCCTCAATGAGACCGATTTTATGTTGAGCAACCAGCAGTAAGCAACCATTTCAAGTAGTGCTTAGTGCATGGGCTCAAAAATAGTATAGGCTCTGCCTATTTGATGTCTCTTTGAAAATACATATGTTGACTCGTATGCTGCTAGGATTTTACTGTATATACTCGCTTCTAGGGTATTAATGTCAACTATGTTAATCATTGAGGGAGGTGCAATTGCAAGCCAACTGAATGCCTATTTTGTAGCTGAAAATGAATTTAAATTACGATTTCTTAGAAAGAGGTTCAATAGGATTTGTAAAACAAACTGCAGTATTGAAAATAGGTGGTGAATTATGGTGGTTTTCAATATGTTTTTGACTTGGAAAGCTACCTATTCTATCCAACAGTTTAACATAACCAGTCCTTCACAGCCCTTCCCTTGGCAATGAAACACCCGACATTCTTCCTGTCGATTCTCATCGGACTTTCCATTTGATGCATCATCTCTTTAACCAGATCTTTAACTGAGGATTCACCTCTAACACTGCTATGCTTTCCCAATCCGCAAACAATGACAACTTCCGCCGGAACCACACACTCCGCACACTTAAACCTGTGTCGCATTGCCTCAAACCACTCCAGCATTACCAAGTAAGCTGAACCCAAATGCATGCCATGTAAATCCAACTTGGCCTCTGCAGAATCCCACACCATCGCCTCATCCACAACTGCCGATCCAACCAGCTCCTTAACCACCAAAGCCTCATCACCATCCAAAACCCCACTCAGTTCTCCAACTGAACACGGAACAGCTTTCGGTTCCTGCAGCATTGCCATGATTGTAGGGCACGAATTCAACACTGAATTGTAAGTCCTAATCGAGAAAAGAACTCTCGATTCTTTCATTTTCCGAAGCCACATTGCCATCGGAGCCAGCTCATTATGTGCTCCATATGATGAAAGTACCATATTACAGCATACAGTATCATCACCAAACCCCTGCTTCTCCATTTGGTCCACAATCTTGAGCATTTCTTCAAACATTCCCAACCTTCCATAACCATAAACCACAGACCTGAACTCGAAAACCGACGCCTTCAGTCCCTTAACTCCCATCTCGTCAATCAACTCGTCCGCTTCACCAGGCCTATCAATGGCACACAAACCACCAACCATCGATTCGAAAGCGCGGCGTTTTACATAAACAGATGTAGAATTCTGAAGAAGCTGATAGAGATAAGTACAGGCCCTATCAAACCCACCCTTTGAGCTTATCTTCGAGTGTGACTCCACCAACTGGCAATAAAACTGAGCAAGCTCACGTTCCTTAGTACCCAACTTGGAAATGGTCTCGGAGATTAAAGCCTCTGTTTGGCTATGTAGTCCTTGCTTATCAAGCAACGCAACAAGGGCAGCTACCAGCTTTGGATTCCACTCAAACCAAGACGCCTCTGTGATTTTCAAATACATCTGCAAGAACCCAATTCGAAATGTTAGTCGAATTCAAGAGTAAAACAAAGGGGGATTGGCTTTTACTTACGGGGAGGGCGAGGGAAGAGAGGTGAGGGTGCGTGGTGTGAGGGGAGAGGAGATAAGAGAGAGTGGTGAGAGCAGTTGACTTGGGAGAGGATGACAGGAACTTGGAGATTAATTTGTTGGCGACGGAGGGGTTGCCGGCATTGGCTGCGAGCTTGGTCAGAAAGCGTTGGCCTTGTTTGGTAAGAGCGCATTGGATTTGGAGTGAGGGTATTGACTGTTGGCGCCATGGCAATGCTACTGAAAATGATAGCTGCGCACTGCCGAGGCCTCCCATTTTGGCTCAGCATAGCCAGCTTTCAGCTTCTTTTAATATTACACTTTTAATCCTGGTAATTTGGGGAGGTGATAGGTCCTGGTTTGTGGAGCGGATGGAGTTGACGGCCTCCAATCCATCACCACACCAGTCCAATCCTTCCGTGAGAGATTGAAGTGAGGAAAAGAGAAGGGTAAAAAGAGATGAAGGGACACATAACATGAGGAAAAGAGAAGGGTAAAAGGAGATGAAGGGACACATAACATGAGGAAAAGAGAAGGGTAAAAGGAGATGAAGGGACACATACGAGAACCACCATAAAGAAGATTTACCGTAACCTCTGTTAAAATAGATAACCTTTTATGTACTTTTAATCAATACATCCTGACTCTTTGTGTTATTTCTAATATTTGCGACTACACACGCACAAACGATCGGGCTACCTACATATTATTTGAAAGAGATCAAGCCACTAGTAGTTCAATTTCATACCCTCCGTCACTTTTACTTAAAAAACAAAGCTCTAACTATGTCTCACCCTCTATTCAATATGTAGAACATGCAAATATAATTATCGATCGTCCTCGAGCACTCCTAAGCTTAGTGAAAACTTAGAGTTTAACCCATACTTTATACAATCTTCTCTTGTCTTAATGTATTAATTCTAATAACCGATTAACAAATTTTAACCGTTAATATATCTAACATTCGAAAAATCTAAAACATAACCAACACTTCTCTAAAAATTATCAAAATCATACCATTAGCCTCCATTAATTTTATATTTGAAGCGACACAAATATCATTTACGTTTTTGTCACGTGTCGACTCTGGAATAATAAGAATAGGTACTGATATTATATTAAGAGTCGAACTTAATATTTTTGATTCAGTCAGACTCCGATCATCGCCGCCGTCGATGATGAATAAGAGATTGAGAACGAGCACCGATAAGTCCGTCGTCAATGTTTGGCAGCGACAGCTCGGCGAGCTCTCTGCCAGAAACTTCGCCCACCGCCTCGGTGGCTCTGAGGTCTTATCTCTTAATCCTCCTCTATTATTATTTATTGATGCGGTGATGGAATTTTCGATCGATTTTGATCCGTGTGCTTGTAATTCGTAAATTGATTGACTGCGATTGTGATTGTGGATATATATGATTATGAAATTCGGATGGTTTTATGAATTTGTAAGGGTTTTAATTAGACTTGTTGCCCTGTTTTATTTTGGTTCAGGATCTCGTGTTTCGTCTTGATATCCACAGGAAGCTGAACAAGCATCATGGATGTGTTAACACCGTAAGCTTCAATGCAGACGGTGATACTTTGATTTCAGGTTCGGATGACACGCGGATTATACTATGGAACTGGGAAACGGGGAAAGTTAAGCTGTCATTCGATTCCGGTCATAATAACAATGTGTTCCAAGCAAAGTTCATGCCTTATAGTGATGGTCGAACCATTGTCACTTGTGCTGCTGATGGGCAGGTGTTTGTTTTATCTCACAACAATGTGCCATGAATTTTACCATTCTTCGTCTCGGATTTATCTTAATAATGTATACGTAAACCATGGAGCAGTATTCATCATCGTTAACTTCCTCCTATATTCTTTCTATATTGTCCTGCATTCATGAAGCGAAATTCACCATTTCTTCAATTTTTGTTTTCTAATGACAGGCGACTGTTAATATTGTTTACTCCTTACTTCATGTGTTTTACTTTATCCTTCAAAGCTTTTAAAGGGCCTGTTTTCTAAACATGATTTATTTTCATTTTACAATTATTTAATATATAGGTTTGATCGATTTTAGGTGAGACATACTCAGATATCTGAACATGGGCAAGTGGAGAGTTCGTTGTTGGCCTCACATACTAGACGTGCTCATAAGTTAGCTATTGAGCCAGGAAGCCCTCATATTTTCTATACCTGTGGTGAAGATGGACTGGTGCTACATGTGAGTTGCCAATTTCCTTGCTAGTTTTGTTAATGAATGGTTTGTTTCTTTTACTTTTCTTTATGTAGATTTTTACTGTGGAGAAGTCTAAAAATTGTAATTGTATTTGGAGCATGAAACTTTCTGATTAATACACTTTGACAAGAGCTCTAAAGATTGACACATGATTTATAATCTGGTCATCCCTTCCTTTAATTTTTGGGGTTTTGCATTGACCCCAAATTTCATATATCTGAAGGCTGGTTAGGGTTAGCCTAGAGAAGAATCATACCACATGTTGCTGTTTTGGGTGTTATACTTTCCAAATTTAGTCATCGGCTTTGTTATTTGTCTAATAGTATTCTATAGCAATGTGACTGGGTTATTATTTTACAGTTTGATCTCAGAACTGGGGCTCCCACAAAACTTTTGACATGCCGAGTGCATGATGTTAGAGTGAGCTACAAGCCAATTGTCAAGCTAAATGCGATTGCAATTGACCCAAGAAATCCAAATATCTTTGCAGTGGCAGGTTCTGATGAGTATACCCGACTTTTTGATATCCGCAAGTATAACTGGGATGGCTCATCCAATTTTGGTCAGCCCACTAACTACTTCTGCCCACCACATTTGATTGGTAATCACCGAGTTGGAATTACAGGCTTGGCCTTTTCAGAACAAAGTGAGCTTCTTGTATCATATAATGACGAGTTCATCTATCTTTTTACACGTGAAATGGGGTTAGGACCTAATCTTCCCATTTCCATGAGTAGTGATGAAAGTGAAATAAGTGATGATCTAAGGCCTATAGTATGTCCATCATCCATGGATACTGATGAAAAAACTGTTCCTCAAGTTTACAAGGGTCACATGAACTCGGAGACAGTGAAAGGTGTGAACTTCTTTGGGCCGAAATGCGAGTATGTTGTGAGCGGGTCTGACTGTGGGAGGATATTCATATGGAGAAAAAAGGGTGGGGAGTTGATTCGTGTCATAGAAGGAGATAAGGATGTGGTAAACTGTATCGAGTCTCATCCTCACACCATGGTACTTGCAAGCTGTGGAATTGAGCATGACATTAAGATGTGGACTCCCAAGGCTCTAGAGAGAGCTACCCTGCCTCAGAACATTGAACAGGTATGCGTTTTTATCCTGAGCTGTTTATTATTTGTATAATCTCAGTAAGGTTTATAACTTTGCTCATCTAACTTTCTCCTGGTGCTTATACACACCCTAGTTTTGAGCTTAGATGGTGTTGTGGCCTGAAGATTAGATCTCTGCTCTTCAGGGGCAAGTAGAATAAAAAAGGGGTGAAATGGGAGTTGAGGAGGGTGTGTCCTTATGTATGTTTTGCTCTTTTGGTTATGATAAGCTTCAGATGTTGGTTGTGAATATATGATGTGTCCTTATGTATGTTTGCTCAAAAGACAAAAATTTAACATATTAGCTGTTTTTAGTGATTTAATTCTTGTATATAATTAGAGATTCGTAGCTCTTTGGCCCATTATTTTGTTTCTCCACCACCAACATTGCTAAGAGGTTTAGGTGGTTCTGGGTCTTTTAAAGGTAATATAGAATTGTGATTTGGGGAAGCATGAGTAGGTAGCTCAATGCTCACCCATATAGGTAGTCCTAGAACCTCCTATATGTATGCTATGTTGGTACTGGGATCTTAGTCAGTGAAAGATACGTGGATATATATATGACAATCATGGTAGGAAAAGCTATAGCAGAGGAACTAATT
Source organism: Comarum palustre (assembly GCA_951800085.1). NCBI lineage: Eukaryota > Viridiplantae > Streptophyta > Magnoliopsida > Rosales > Rosaceae > Comarum > Comarum palustre. Next base: position 8,173,388 of record OX637589.1, read on the forward strand.
TCTTTGCGGTTGCTTGTTTGGTAAAGGGCTCAATACGTGGCCGATTAATCTGGTACACTATTGGTGATGAGGATGAGGATGATGAATATATTTTTGATGGCGATGGCAACTACGAGAACGATGATGAAGACGAGGATGACGATGATGATGATCAGGACGAGGACGGCGATGATAGTTATGATCAGGATGAGGATGACGATGGTGGTGATGATGGAGATGTTTTGAATGGAAGTGGCAGAAACAGTAAAGATGATGATGCTAACAATCGTGATGGTTTCCTTGATGGTTATGATCTACACTAATGATGATATGGTTTCACATTCCTGTCCAGCAGAAACCCAAGGCTAAGAACTGGATGTACCTCTTATCGCTTCATGAAGTGATGCATCTATTGTCAACGGAAACGCGGAGGGTAAGCCGAGAGCAGTGGGGAAAACTCATCAACTGATCTACAGCTAATACTGACATCAGATGCCAACAATAGAGATTCTTCAGAAGTTGAAGACGATGACAACTCCAGCCAAGGGGATTTTGATTTCTGAGTGGCAGGCATTCTGTGAATCGTTGATAGCAATTGTACATAATTTAGGATCAGTGTTATTTCTTGATACTTACGGATTGCAAACCCTCATTTCTCTGGTAATAACATTTATAAGTTATTTCTAAATTAACTGATCTTTTGTAAAAAGGAAAACACATCCCAGATACATAGCACACCCTCAGAAACGACTGTATCAATCGCTCTCTTGACTCATCATTTTCATCTCAAAATTGTCCAGTGAATCTCAAATCGAATCATGGAACCCTAACGACCTCCTCTTCTCTCCCCGTAAATCTGTCTCCTCCTTCAGACCCTTCCACCTCCCACTCTCTTCCAAAGGTAAATCAATCCCTCCTTGTTTTCATTTCCCATCCAATTATTTTCGATTTTGATTTTGAATTTTCAGGAAACGAAAATGCCCCCAATCCTCCTCCCCCAGTTCTTAGCCGAAGGAATATAGTTTTTTCCGTCAGCTAAGAAAGTTCTTAGTCGACAGAATAGTTTATATTCTGTCGGCTAAGACATAAGATCCTAGCCGACGGAAGCCAACGGAATATGAATATTTCCGTCGGCTAAGAGCTTTCTTAACCGACAGAAACAGCCAGGAACACAGATTCGTCGGCTAAAAAAATCATAACCGACGGAACAGTTTCGATTCCACAGCCTAAGAGTGATAATCCACTAATGTCAGTAGAACCTGTGTAGCCACTAATGAGGTATCAGTCTCCTCTATAGCAGGTGTCATTGTGATATTAGTGACTGATAAAACATTAGTGGAATCTCTTCACCTTAAGAAAATCTAAAATCTAAATACACATTGATACTAGTGGCTCCGTAATACACACTGCTATCAGTGACAAATTTGTGAGATTATAATAAAGTAAAGGTGAGACATCTTTAATTATTGTATTGTTTTTAAAATTTATAATACAATGAATCATCTCAAATTTACAGGTGCATCCATCATTTATATGTAAAGATCAAATCAGCTCAACCCCTTGCTGCATCTTTACTTTGATACTGACAATCGACACAATACATGAAGTTGGTGTTCATAACTGTTTGCTGCATATTTATAAACCTAACACTTACTGTGACAAAATATTTCATCTCCATAGTACGTATAAGAAGCGTATAGTAGTAGAGAGATTTGATGCAAGTTCATTAGCATTAGAAGCTAGATAATGCCTCTAAGGCTCGTTCAACTTCTCAAAGATGGACTACAAATTATGAAACTCAATAACCAACCAAATAACACTCATCATATTTGGTCCAGGATCAAGGAAAAGAAAAGCATGCACACGAATGAAAATCTTTAAACAGGAAATTGACATTTTATCAAACAAATCACTTGCAACTCTCTATTATAAATCAATTGTTGCCTTACAAGATAGTGGGAGACTGGAAGGAGGCCGCACCCGACAATGGGTCAGCTGTTCTCTTTTACTGTTGAAGCACATAATTGTCTTTATTTCCCCCGAAGAAGCGAAACCTGCACTAGAAAGGGCAAAATTGCTTACACAATGCAGCGACAAATTTCACTTAGAAGCAACGACCATGTGTATCGTGCAAATAGTAAAGAGGAAATAGTACAGAAAGAACAACACATTGTCAAACTCAAACCCTGATTCATTATATGCCTAATACATCCATGCGACTCAACAAGGGTAGCATCAAAAAGGGTTACCAATCAAGTTAAAGGAAGTCGCCTATTTTCAGATTCATCAACTACGACAAGTCCCAAGTTGAAAGTAACAAGAGAAAGATAATAGTAGGGGATGCCAAAGTCTTCCACCACTTAAGAGATGGGAAGTGCTCATGTGGTGATTATTGGTGACTAACCGTTTTACAGAAACTTGATGTACATACAAAGTATATTGTAAACTTAGCTGCAACCTTCCACGGTATGTATTTTCCAGAAAGAGTTCAAACATACAGCAATGCCAAAATTTTGTCCACTACAAATTTCATAACAGGCATACGCGAATCATCAACTGATGCATATCGCGCATGTCTGATTCATATGTCGATAACTTTTGACGTGTCTTGTTTCTTTATTAGATTGACACATCAGACGTTATCAAGAACATGACCAAAATGATACAGAAAATCTTCTAGTTATGAAACTGATGGGGGAGATACAAAAGTGTCATGGTCATGAGTTGGCGTTGCAAGGTGGAAATTCACTTATTGGAAAACATGTGAATACCAACTAGTCTGCGAGCCTCGATTGATGTTGAAATTTTGCTAAGCTCGACGTTTTTTTTGGGTCCATTGGTTTGCTAGTTATGTAGTGTAATTAGCCACTCTTGGAATACAAACAAAGTTCTACAACATTCATGTAACGTCGGATTCTGCATTTATGGTTAAAATTAGCATGGAAGAATAACACACGACACTGATCGAACATACGGACCTGCTGCAAATATATGATTTGTTGTAGTTCTTTTCTCTTACGAGTCAATCATTGCATTTGAGAGACATTGAGGTAAACGGCATTTGGTCATTCTCCTCAAGAGGAAGGGTCGATTTATTGGTTCGTTAAATGAAACGAATTCAATCTATTCATTACATTACTCATAGATAATAAATTAACATTTTATTCTCATGTTTGGTAACATTAGAAATGTTATACGAAAACCAAACTTGGATTCAAATCACTCATGTAACCATTAACAATTCATCAACCGCAAAGAAAAAGAATCATTCACTACATATTTGATTCTTGAAGAAGCAAAATCTTTCTACAACTAACCCAGTGTTAGCTAACACAATAATTACAGGTCAAAACCTCCAAAAAGAAAAAAACAAAAATTCTATGTACAATTGCCTCTATTTCGTATCTATCTATACCTGCCTCCTAAATAAGCTACCGGTCAGTCAAACTCAAACCTTAAACTTCCAAATATGCCCCCGCTCTCCACACTCTCAGTCAACGTTGACGTCATCCTCATCGTCGTAGTCGTCATCGTCGTTGTCCTCCTCCCAATCCCTCCGGCCGTCCCCAAACGCCTCCCTCACGGACTTCCAAACGACGTCGCGCAACCAATCCACACATCCGATCCCGTCGACGCAGCCGCACTTGTCCCGGATCGTCCGGAGAATCCCATTGCCGGCGACCTCCGGCGGCGCGGACATTGGCTGGAGGTAGGCGAGGGCGGCGTACTTGACGAGCGGGTTCTTGATCGGAATCTCGTGCCAGCTGGAGTTGTGCGTCGGGGAGGCGATGGTGGGAGGGGAGGAAGGGAGGAGGTCGCGGAGGCTGGTGTAGGTGACGGCCTGGAGGGTGATCATCTCAATGTCGGAGAAGTCGGGGAGGAAGGAGTGGGGGACCTTGTTGACCGAGGAGGTCTCCATCTCCGGTGTGTTTAAATCGGATTGGAGATCATAGGGGGGAGGGGTTTGGATTCTCGTGAGAGAGATGCCCCGGCCCGGGGACTTCGATATAAAACTAGACTAGGTTGAGAAAACGTTTAGTAATACTTTTGTTGTGTTAGCTCATTTAAATTATTTAAAAAATATATTAATTTTAATATAAGATACCATTACTTGTGTTTAAATGAATAAAATTTATTAAAATTCTAAAAAAATATATATATTATTATATTATTTTATTTTCACCCTTTAAACATACTTAGAGAGCGAGAATATATCTTAGAGAGCGAGAATATATAAAAAAAGACTTGGTCGAAACATCACCGGACTCCGGTCTCCGATCTCCATACTTGAGGTGCATAACGTTAAAATCAGCAAGTGCGGCAAATGAATACCTCCAATAATTTTTATACTTTGGTGCAGAACATTAAAATCATCATGTGTGAAAAATTACGACCCCCAATAACTTTCATACTTGGATGCAGAACGTTAAAATCATCAAGTGTGAAAAATTACTACCCCAATAACTTTCATACTTTGGTGCAAAACGTTAAAATCATCCAGTGTGGAAAATTATTACCCCCAATAACTTTCATACTTGGGTGCAAAACATTAAAATCATCAAGTGTGAAAAATTACTACCCTCAATAACTTCATACTTAGGTGTAGAACGTTAAAATCAGCAAGTGTGGAATGTTACTACCTCTAATAACTTTCATACTTGCGATAAATAACGTTAAAATCAGCTAATGTGAAAATTTACTGCCTCCATTAAAAATGAAATAGCACCATAACATCCTTTAATAATGTATACATGGTAATAAACAATTTAGAACATAACAAACGTTTTATTAGAAGAAGTACAATTTAAAAAAGAATTTACTATCCTCAATAAAAAAAGGTTTGAGGAACAATAAATATAACATCTAATCAAAAATACCTCAAATAAAAAGGAAAAAAAGAGATAAATGTAGGTACCACTAGTCATAAATTTACTACCCATATATTTATCCTCCCTAGTGAAACTGTTTTACATCCAATAAGAACTTTATTACTGGCCTTATTGTTGTCATGTGGCCAACCTTAACACGATTTATATCGCACGCACCGGTAAGGTGTAGCGAGATTGTCCATTTACGCCGTATCTCCTAGAAGTAGTGCCACACCTCAAAGGATGTCAGACACTCTTCGGTGCATACAGCCCCTCTGGAGGTTTAGGGGATCGAAACTCAAGGAAGTCGTTATGTCCCGCTTACTCTCAAGTCATCAAATAATAATTCACAAGGAATCGAAATATTTTTCATGCATAATTCAATTTACTTTTATATCATATGCATAAAACCACTGACTAAGACAAGTCTAAAATGCCCTACCTGTTTTCGGGAGTGTCTCTTGTGGGCGATGCTGATGGGATTGCACTCCAGGCCACGGAGTGTAGGAGCATATGTGCTGTCCCTTCGGAGTTCAGGCAGGCCGACCCGGTTAAGTGTGGGGAGCTTGTCGCTAGTCGAGGACTTGACGCTGAAGAGGGGACTAGGCCATCCCTACACAAACTGGTCGGGGTCTGGAGCCGAACCCCTGATGAGCCCAAGGCAGGGCGAAACCAGTATGCTGCCCCGATGGATAAGGCTGGCTCAGACCCCGACCAGTTTGTGTAGGGATGGCCTAGTCCCCTCTTCAGCGTCAAGTCCTCGACTAGCAACAAGCTCCCCAAACTTAACCGGGTCGGCCTGCCTGAACTCCGAAGGGACAGCACATATGCTCTGACGCTGAAGAGGGGACTAGGCCATCCTTACACAAACTGGTCGGGGTCTGGAGCCGATCCCCTGATGAGCCCAAGGCAGGGCGAAACCAGTATGCTGCCCCGATGGATAAGGCTGGCTCCTAGGTGGGGGAGCGCCGCATGGACCAAATGTGGTGGCCGAATGGCTAGGTCCGTGACAAGTGGTATCAGAGCCGTCCCGGCATCATTGTCCCTCCGAAGGGACAGCACATATGCTCCTACACTCCGTGGCCTGGAGTGCAATCCCACCAGCATCGCCCACAAGAGACACTCCTGAAAACGGGACGTGACAATATGGCTGCTTGATTTCCGTTTGCTTTCCTAGACCAACACCACCACTTTATTGTCCCGGGTAACTGGAGTCCTAGCCCGACAACATACGAGTGTCATTATATCACTTCAATTCAATGACACTTAATATATAACAATTCTACTGTATTCAGCCGAAGTACCCCAGTAAGATACTAACTAAATCCCAAGTTACTATAGATACCGTAATCTACTAGGACATCCACTCTTACTAAACAAGAGTCTCGTACATTTTTCAATAATCATATACATACCAAATTCACAATCAACGATTAATCTGTGTTCCCTTTGTGCTCATAACACTACTATGCTTTTCTCTTTAACATGCATTTGCAATGGCTGAAGCATAAATGCATACTTGGTAGCTAATTCTCGTAAGTACAGAACCTTTCTACTCTATGAAACTCAATTCTTCTTATAGCAATTACTGCTGAAAATCAAAATCTCAAGGTCAATATATTTCCATAAACTTCACCATTCATTATAATACCATACATACTCCCATGATCAAGAGAAACAATTATACCTTTGATTATAATGCATGGAGCTTCTCTAGCATCGAGTCTGCACCCTTTCTAGCCAATAGCAAGTTTGGCACAAAGGTCCAATGACTTCCCTTAAACAGAAACACCAAATCCTAAGTTGTCCATCCAATTATGCAGCTTTTCTGTTTGTAAACAAATTGAACATTAAATCACAGTAGAGGGCAACCTGCCCACTGATCTCCAGAAACTAATTTCACAAACCAACACGGTTAGTTTTTAAACTAACCTTATGAACAACACCGCAGCCTGCTCCCTTTTGAACAACACCGCAGCTGGATATATTCTCCCATTACTTTCCCAATCCATCACTTCATCAATTCTCATGGAAAATATAATCATCAACTTAATTAAGGTGTCGTGTGATTCTTAGAAGAGTTCCACGGCTACATCTTAATCCTCCTCATCTATTCCAAATATGCAATAGCATTCTAATAAGACAAAGGCCCAAATTTATAGGATCAAACCAAACTACAACTCACGGCTCATACGTTTTTATGGGGACCCAACCGTAAGTAGAAGACAGATGTCTTGGGATTTGTTGAAAAGCCTGGCTAGAGTTTGGGAGGGTCTATGGATATACTTTGGAGACTTTAATGAAATATTAGCTCTTCATGAGAAAACTGGTGATAATTTTCGCTCTCAAAGGTTGATCGAAAATTTCAGAATGGCTTTGGACGGGTGTGGTTTATATGACTTTGGTTTAAAAGGTTTCGAGTTCATCTGAGATAACAGACGTGTAGGTGATGCAGATGTGAAAGAGCGGATTGATAGATGTTTTGGTAATCTGTCAGTGATCCAAAAATGGGGAGGCTTTTTATGCCACCACCTTGTAGCTATGTCTTCTGATCATAGTCCCATTCTTGTAGAAAATGAGGCCCCTTTGGCTGCAATGGGGGATATTAATTGTATTTCAAGGAGATATTCGTTTGAGGTAATGTGGTCAAAGGAAGAGGAATGTGAGAGGATTATTAGTAGCTGCTGGGAGAGAGGATCAAATTTATGCTTTGGTGATCGATTAAAGTTGGTAGCTGGAGCACTTAAGGCATGGGATCGTGATAAATTTGGGAGTGTTCGGAAGAAAGTTAGGGAGTTACGAGAGGATTTAGATGACTTGCAGAGGTTGTTCCCATCTGGGGAAGTGATACAACAAAGACGGGAGTGTGAGGATCAGCTAGACAAAGTGTTGGAACGGTAAGAAATAATGTGGTACCAAAGATCAAGAGTGAATTGGTTAACTTATGGGGACCGTAGTACCAAGTTTTTCCATAGCTATGCACATCACGAGGTAATGTAAACCCGAGTTTTGAGGGAGGATAATATGTGGAGATCTGGTTTTGTTGACGTTGGCTGTGTTTTCTTGAATTACTTCAGAAATCTGTTCACTTCAGATGGATCTGAGATGAATGTAGGTATTCTAAATGAAGTGGCAGGGAGTGTCATCAGTACAAGCAGAGACTGGCTAGGCCTTATTCTAGAATGGAAATTGAAGTGGCATTGAAAGACATGGGCCCAACTAAAGCCCCAGGGCCTGAAGGAAGCCGTTGTTGTTCTATCAAAAGTACTGGCCCACTGTTGGTGATGGGGTTGTTGGGCGTTGTTTGGATTTCTTGAATGGTCACGGGTCGGTACAAAATCTAAACCATACTTTAATTGCTTTGATACCAAAAGTCCCTAGTCCAAGGAAAGTTACAGAGTATCGTCCCATAAGTCGGTGCAATGTTATTTATAAGTTGATTTCAAAGGTTCTGGCTGTAACATCCCGCAGTTTTAACTTTTCCCGAAACTACTATTCGAGATATTCTCGGTGCTGGGGAAAATAGAATTTATGCCCCGAGGGATGGATTATGTTAATACGAGTCCTCCGGTATGTCCGAAAGATTTTCTGGAGCTACGAGTTGTTTGTTATGAATTTATCCAATTTACGGAAGTAAGAAATGTTAATTGCTTTACCGTAAAAAGATGACTTTGAGATAATTCGAGAATTTGAGGAAACTCCCTTCAGGGGAGTTATAGAGGACGTGAATATGAACACATGGACATGTCGTGCGTTTTAATCGGCATTCGTATGAAAAAGTTATGGCCTAAGAATTAAAGTTACTATTCATGATAAATGGGTATAAAAAGGGTTTTTACCGGGGTGAAAATCAGAATTTCACCCCGTCTCTCTCTCTCTCTCTTCTCCACCGACTTTCTCTCTCCTCCTCTGCCTGATATTGCGCGAGCCAGTGCTCCGCCGTCGAACCTCCACAGACCGCCACACTGGTCTTGTTCAACGCGCCACAGCCTCAACTTTCATTCTGGGCAGGAAGTGAAGCACGACTCACCGCCGGTGAAGAGTTATCACCAGTGTTCAAAAAAACGCTAGGCGCTAGTCGGGCAGTCAGCCACCTTCTAGCGCCTAGGCGGGGCCTAGGCGGGGCCTAGGCGGGGCCTAGGCGGTTTTACCTTTTTTAAAAATATATATATTTATAATATAATTTTAATTCTATATAATACTCAAATAGACATTTACCAACAACCAAATTGATCCATCAACAATCAAATAATAATACAAGAGCTTCCAAACAACTCTAAAACGAAAACTTATCATAAAAACATACATATAAACTCAAACATGCAAAGACAATCAAGTACTACTACCACAAAATAAAAGTGTCTAACATATATTACAATAAAAGTGTCTAGTATATATTACAACAAATATAATCGGGCTGGGTCCCCAGTGCAACATATATATTTTTCTTTACCAAATACATATGCAGCTGAATATAATGGACAGAAAACGTACCTGGGAAGAATTACTGATAGCACGACGGGGCCTAGGCGGTTTTTTACAAAAACGGGTCGGCCTGCCACCTTCCAGCGCCTAGGCGGCCGCCTAGGCCGATTTTCCGAACAGAGGTTATCACGGCAAGAAGAGCGGAATGCACAGTGTCGAGTCTCGCCGGAGTTCTCCATCCTCAGACCTCCATCTCGAGAAATTCAGGTATGGTTTTGATCCTATTGAGGAGTAGAACAGTCTTCTAGAATCTTGTAGCTCGATTCTTGATGTGTGATGAATTTTGGATTTGAAATTTTAGGGATTTTAGCCCCAAATCGGGTTCGACGTGTTCTTGTGTAATTGACATGTTTAGAGCTGAAATTGGGCTTAGTGTTGAACTAGGAAGATGTTTGGATTGTTGAGACGATCAAACTGTGGAGCTTTGGAAGGTTTTCTGGGTTGGCCGGCAGCCACTACGGCGGTGCTGCCGGTTCTGGGTGGTTAAGCTGAAATCTCATAAATGCTCTGGTAGTTTGGGGTAATTACAGGGGTGCCACTAGAGCTGAAATTCTAGAAATACTCTTGGTAGATTTGTATATTTACAAGCCTGCCATTAAGGTTAAAAAGACCATACTGCCCCTAATTGTCTTGTCTATTTACAAGGGTTGCCATTGGGGCTAAAATTTCTAAAATACCCCTAGCAGCTTAGCATATTTACCAAGCTGTCATTCAGACTGATTTTACATTATTGCCCCTGGTAGCACTAGGTATTTACAAGAGTGTCATTATGGATAAATTGATAATACTACCCCTAGAGATTTGGTTAGTTACGTGAATGCCATTATTTTATTTATTTATATGTGGATGTTATATTTATGTGTGGTTGTGGTATTTAAGTTTGGTTGAATGTTAGAGTTAATCCCGATAGGTAGTTGGTCGGTGAATACCTCAGCGGAGAGGTTAAACTCCAGATATGCCTTGGTCGTTAGCAGTCCAGTGATAGATCGACCGATAAATAGAAAAGCTGGAGTCGCCTGGTTAGGGTGTTATTTAAAATAAGAGCTACGTGTGGCTTGATCCCTGAGTACAGGGTACGTAGGCAGCCTGACCGGGATTCGGGTGCAGTCACAAATAATATTAGAACCCTAGGTCCTTTAAATGATTGGTTGGAGATCCAAATGCTGAAATCGGGATAACCTCTGGCTGTGAGGTCTATTCCAGTATCGTTTGGACTGTTTGAATTTGGTTTAGAAAGAGGGTTATCCTTTGTCAAGAGAGATTTCGAGTAAATCTCTCTTGGGATGGGTTCCGCACGTCCTAACCCAGGTTTAGGAAGGTAAACTTGGGTCGGGGCGTGACACTAGCAAACAGAATTAAGCAGGTTTTGGCTGGAGCTATCTCAGTATCTGAAAGTGCTTTTGTCCCAGGGCGGTTAATTCATGACAATTTGATTGCTGCTTTTGAAACGATCCATAATTTGAAGAGGCGTGGCAGGAAGAGTCGTCAGAAGGTGGCTGTCAAGCTTGATATGGCAAAGGCTTATGATCGTGTGGAGTGAGTGTTTTTAGAGAGGGTGATAGCGTCCATGGGGTTCCCACAAAGGTTCTGTTTTTTGGTGATGGAATATGTGAGATCATTTTCTTACTCTTTACTCATACAGGGCATGCCTTTTGGTAGAATTGTCCTCTCTAGGGGACTTCGTCAAGGTGATCCCATCTCCCCATATTTGTTCCTTTTGGTGACGGAAGGTTTTTCTGCTTCGTTGAGGTGTGGGGAGAGGGTGAAAGATATCCATGGGGTGGTGGTGGCACAAGGAGCTCAACCAGTTTCTCATCTTTTTTTTGCGGATGATAGTCTATTGTTCTGTGATGGCTCAGCTCGGGAGTGTCAAAAATTGAAAGAGGTGTTTAAGGCATATGAAAGAGCGTCACGACAGAAAATAAGTGTTCAAAAGTCAGCTATGTGTTTCAACCCTAGGACTCCGGCATCGGTCAGAGAAGCTTGTAGTGTGGCTCTAGACATAAATATTGTTCCTTGCCATGAACGTTATCTTGGTTTGCCTATAGTGACAGGTAGGGGTAAAAAGAAGATGTTCAAGGATCAAGGATCTGGCAGACAGGGTCTGGAAGAGAGTTCAAAGTTGGGAAGGAAAGCTATTATCAAAATGAGTTAAGGAGGTTCTTATTATAATGGTGGCCCAGTCCATACCTACTTACACGATGTTTGTTTTTCAACTTCCGGTGGGTACATGTGAAGAAATTAATAGGCATCTTGCGAAATTTTGGTGAGGACACCGGGTGGGAAAGGTATTCATTGGAGAAGGTGGGAAGCTCTTTGTGTGCCTATGAGCCAAGGTGGCTTGGGTTTTAGGGAGCTTCAAAGTTTTAATAAAGCTTTGGTAGCTAAGATTGGATGGAGGTTGGTGTGTGATGAGTCTTCCTTGGTGAGTAGAATGCTTAAGGCGAGGTATTTCCGTAATACGACTTTCCTCACAGCAGAAACTGGTAAAAATCCCTCTAGTATTTAGAGGGCGGTGTTTTGGACTAAGGAATTGCTGAAAAAAGGTTTGAGATGGCGAGTAAGTGATGGTAGAAGTATTCAGGTTTCCCAGGATCCCTGGGATTCCAGAATTTAAAATTGCCTGGAAGTCTGGTTTTGACTGGAACATGTGTGTAGCAGATCTTATTACAGAGTCTGGGGGTTGGAATGTGGAATTGCTAGAGCAGATTGGTACTCTGTCGGAAGTTAATGCAATTTTGTCTATTCCTCTTGCTCATACTAGTAGCCGAGACAAGTTAATTTGAAACTATAATCGGAATGGAAAGTTCTCGGTTAGAAGTGCATATTGGTTGGCAATGAAGGAGAGCCGCCAGCTGCCCCATGATGCCACAGTTCATTGGAAGCATTTGTGGAAACTTAAGGTGCCTCCGAAAATTAGTCACTTCTTATGGAGATGCTCGAAAGGTTTCCTAACTTGTATGGAGATTTTGTATTAGCGGTATATTGTCAATAACCCTACCTGCCCGAGCTGTCAACTGACACAAGAAACGCCTTTACACGCGACATTCTCTTGTCCCTTAAATGTAGCGGTGTCAGAGAAGGCGAGCTTTATGACAAAGTTGGATCCGGGTATGTTGGTATCTTTCTCTGATTTCTTTGACTATGCTCACTCTGTCTTAACTTTGGATGAGATGAAGTTGTTGGCAATTTTGTTATGGGGTAATTGGAATGAACGGAATATGGTGAATCATGGTGAGAGACCAAGACCCTCAAATTTGTTATATGAGCAGGGTTTGTGTCTTTGGAAAGGGTTGTTGGACGTGCAGGCGAAAAGCATTGTACTTCGCAATCCTTGTAGTGGTGGTAGAACAGAACGTTGGCATGCGTCCAGTCCAGGTACTCTCAAACTCAATTGTGATGCTTTTTGTATTTGATGATGGAAATTTTGTTGGTATTGGGGCTATGTTGAGAGATGGTGCTGGTAGTTTGGTGATGGCGATGGGGGAGAGGGTTATGAGTAGACTTAGACCTTGTGCTACAGAATTGGTTGTTGTGATTACTGGGTTGGAAGGTGTTATTCAGGGAGGCAGGTTCTCAATGTTGAAACGGATTGCTTGGAGGCAGTGAGGTTAATGAATGGGGACGTGGATTGTTTCGCAGAAGAAGGTGTTCTAGTTGAGAATTAGAACGCTGCTTGCTTTAGTGAGCGTTAATGGGGTTGGATTTAGTTTTGTCTCAAGGTCTGCAAATTAAGTTGCAGACTCAATCTTAAGGTATGTAGCTCGTTTATAAGGATATTTTTTTTGGTTGGAAGTTGGACCCGATTGACTCATGGATGTCATCGTTAGTGACGGACCCGTGACTAGTTCTAGTATGAGAAAAAAGAGTGGGAAAGATTGTTTCACAACATATATTTCCAATTCTATGTAATTCTCTCTTTCAGTTGAATAAATTTTCATCTTTTCCTCTCAAAAAAATAATATATAGCGAGGGGGCCAAAAAATTTCAAAATCAATCTTAGATTAAAACATCCATAGAGCGGGGGATACTTAGTTGGGACACAATGCGTCATCTGCCTCACTGAATTATTGAATACATTTCAATTTTGTTACTGAATAGTAAATATTACGTATCTTTCTAGTGGTGCAGCGGTTATTCTTATGAGAAAAGAAATTTTTTTACTATAGATATGACACGAGTTGTTTAGAAACAATTTTGGTATATCAAATCTTGTTTATATAAAAAAACGTTTCTCTTTTCAGGCAAAGCGTTTTCTGAAAGAGCTTTTGAAAGACACAAACTGGTGTCGGCGATGCAGCTCTGTCGTTCGGAAGAAGCATACTCGTGCGTGGCCACTGAAACATACGCGTCACGAGACGCTCACTTTCTTAACACCATGACACATCGCTAGCATCGTGACTCTTTGTTTCGTCAGTTTTCGCCTCACTTTTCATGGATAGCTTCTTCTTCTGTTTCATAGCTTGTCATATTTGCTTTTATGTTTACAATGGACTGAGTTGTTCTTCAAATCGATTGCGGGATCGTGAAGCCTGGTAGGAGGTAGATTCTGGTTTTTGCTTTAGATTGATTTCTCAATGCTTTTTCAATTTGGATTTGTGCATGATGAGATTTGATTCATTCAGATTGGTTTTCTTTTTGTTTCGCTGATCATTTTGTTGTGCTAGTTTTGATGGGTATTTGTGTATTGTGTCCATAAATTCATTGCTTCACCAATTTAGAAGATTTGCCTTTGATTTTGGTAGAGAATTTGATATAAGTTGGATGAGGATTTTTAGATGGTAAGAAGTTATCTATTTGGACGAGTCTCTTATACTTGCCTGGTAGAAAGTTTAATTATAGTACTTCTGTTCTGTTAGTTCAACATTGCTTAAACTCTTAGTTGGTATTCTCTTTGGCCAAGTTCTTATTTTGAAACCATACTGCTTCCAATTGAGAACTTATGTCTATTTTTTAATGGCTTTATATATGCTGATATGAGCAACAAAGGATGCTTTTGATTCGGGAACTGTCAGTGTACTAAAAGTTTCAGTTTTCTTATTGATTGCCACGCTTTACATGCTTCTTTTTATTTTTTTCTTTTTCATTCTCGCATTTTGGTTGAAGCCAAGTCGAAAAGTCTGTAGATTTTGATTACCCTATCTTACCTGCAGAAACATAGAATCTCACATGCTAGGCAAAGTAGTGAGAAAATGTTGGAAAACAATGTTGGCGAGTATGTTGGAATGGGGGAAGGATCCTCTCACGACTTACACAAGTACAATAAGGTTTCAATTGTACCTCTTGTATTCTTGATATTTTATGAGGTCTCTGGCGGCCCATTTGGCGTTGAAGACAGTGTCCAGGCTGCCGGTCCCCTGTTAGCCCTTCTTGGGTTTCTGGTTTTTGCACTCATATGGAGTGTTCCTGAGGCCTTGATAACAGCAGAAATGGGCACTATGTTCCCTGACAACGGGGGATATGTTGTTTGGGTTTCATCAGCTTTGGGTCCATTTTGGGGATTTCAGCAAGGCTGGGTGAAATGGCTTAGTGGGGTGATTGATAATGCTTTGTACCCTGTTCTATTTCTGGACTATCTGAAATCAGCAATTCCGGCTTTAGAAAGTGGTTTGCCAAGGACAATTGCAGTGCTGGTTTTGACTGCAATTCTCACTTATTTGAACTATAGGGGTTTAACCATAGTGGGCTGGGTTGCTATTTTACTAGGGGTGTTTTCACTTCTTCCTTTTATAGTCATGGGGCTGATAGCAATTCCAGAGATAGAGCCTTCAAGGTGGTTTATCGTAGATCTGGGCACTGTTAATTGGAATTTGTACTTGAATACACTTTTCTGGAATCTTAATTACTGGGATTCAATCAGTACACTTACAGGGGAAGTGGAAAACCCTAGTAAAACTCTTCCAAAAGCTTTGTCCTATGCTCTAATCATTGTTCTTCTTGGATACATTTTCCCTCTTCTGACTGGTACTGGAGCTATTCCAGTTGATCGTGGATTGTGGTCCGATGGTTATTTTGCTGATATTGCTAAAATTCTGGGAGGTTTATGGTTAAGAACGTGGGTTTTAACGGCAGCTGCTTTGTCAAACATGGGTATGTTTGTGGCTGAAATGAGCAGCGACTCCTTTCAACTTCTGGGTATGGCAGAAATTGGGATGCTTCCTTCATTCTTTGCCAAACGCTCTCGTTATGGTACCCCTCTTACAGGAATCTTATTTTCTGCATCTGGTGTGACTCTGCTCTCTTGGTTGAGCTTCCAAGAGATTGTAGCGGCAGAGAACTACTTGTATTGTTTCGGGATGATTATGGAATTCATAGCATTCGTGAAGTTACGATTTCAGCACCCAAATATACCAAGGCCTTACAAGATACCTTTTGGGAATATTGGAGCGATTTTGATATGTATTCCTCCAACAGTGTTGATTTTGGTAGTTTTAGCTCTTGCTTCACCGAAGATCATGGCTATAAGCATTGCAGCTGCGGTAGTCGGGCTAGTTTTGCAGCCTTGTGTTGAGTACATGAAAAAGAAGAGATGGTATGATTTCTCTGGGAGTTTTGACAATCCAGATTGCCAATATGCATCAGTGTAACAGACCATGATCTCATTAATGCTAGTTTTCATTCGGTGTTGAAATTGTTGGTTGTTTCTGACTCTTAATGTTACTGGTTGTCTTCTGACTTCTGAGATTTCCTTTGCGATATAATCTATGAAACTGATATGGGTGATAAAACCAATGATCTAAAAATTGATAACCATTGCTGGCACCACATGGACATCCCTTTCATTCTTCTAGGATTTACTGGAGTTCATGCTTTTGTGCATTTGTTTTGGACCCTTGGTTTTTCTAGTTCACATCTGTACTTGTAGTCTGTTTTGGAACAGAGCCAAAACCAAAACTGGGGTGTGAAATGTATGCAAGTGTGAGTCGATTGCTTATTTTCCTCATTATTAACACCAGTTGGGATTGGTTTCAAAGCAGGTTTGATCATCAGTGCGCTTAATGTAGGAAGCACCTTAAGGTTTTCTACTTTAGATAACGCTTGTACCCTGCAGAACTCACTCTTAACTACTTGCCTAACACAAGTGTTTCGTGTTTACAATTTTACAAGGAATACAAACTAGTGTGGTTTTGGTACTCTACTTTCGCGCTTGCACTGCACATTTAAAACTTAAAGGTGAAGTATAGTCTTGAAATGCTTAGAGAATGGACTGTGAAAACAATCCCATTATGTAATGCACATACCTAATTGCTTAATCATGCCTCTTTAAGACTGGAAAGCTGAGGAAGGTGAATTGTCATCTTCGCCATCTTTTGTCCATCTATCTCACTCAGGTGGAACTAGGGGTGGGCACAAATCCCACAAATCCCGGTTCCGTCCCGGTCCCGATCCCGTCCCGATCCCGGCGGGATTTGAATCTAAAAACACTCGTCCCGTCCCGTTAGAGAAACAATGGGACGGGACGCGGGACTGAAATTTCTCGTCCCGTCAGGCCCGTCCGGTCCCGTATAAACAGTGAATAATTAATCTTGACCGTTGATTATTAAATTTATTATATCTCACCGTTGATGGAAGTGCCCTAATACCGAACATTGAACAAAACTTACTCAGCCTCCTTATTCAGCTTCGAGTCTCTTTTCCTCTCTCTGCTTCCTCTCCTCTCCTCTCCTCACTCTGCTTTGACCCTCACTCGCAACCTTCCGATGCTCGCCTCAACCCGATCTGCAACCTCCATCCGTTGCTCGCCTCAACCCGATCTGCAACCTCCATCCGCTTCTCGCCTCAAGCTGCTGTTATCCGATCCTTCAACTGTAACTCTCTCTCTCTCTCTCTCTAATCTCTGAGAAATAAACTTACCTATGAACTTCTGATTACTAGGATTTGAACTTTGTGTTTAATTTCATCACATCATTGAAATACAGTTGTCTGGTAGAAGAAGAGATGCAGCAGGTGTACATGTCTATGTATCTGTTTTCATGTTTGATTTGTTGATTGAACTGTGAGAAATGGAATCGAAATGTATGAAGCAGTTGTATATAGTTCTTGTTGGTTTGTGTGAAATCGAAGTGTTTGATTTGTGTGAAGTGAAATCTGTCAACTAATTGGTTTTCGATCTGAATTCTAATAGATGACCTTATATTGCAGGTGCCATAGGAAAAACAATGGCTAGAGGGAAGAAAACAATTGTTCGACCGCGAAGCTCTGCTTCTGGCCTTCAGGATGTTTCAACAGCGACATCAGTCGGATCACAATCTCCTCCAACGACATCAGTCCCTGCTAATCCGAGTCCAATTCAGACTCCTTCAAGTGGCCTTGCTGCATCTGTAGGTGAGGCTCCTGCTGCATCTGAAGATGAGGCACCTGTTGCATCTGTAGGTGAGGGTGGTGAGACTCCTACTGTATCTGCATCAGGTACGAAACGATCTAGTTCTGTATGGGAGTATTTTAAAGAGTATGACAAAATTGAGAAAGTAAAAGACGAGAAGGGAAACATAGTTGAGGTAGTTCGTAGAAGGGCTCATTGCATATTCTGTCCTAGGGGAAAGATTGGGGACTTTTCAGTTGAGAGTAGGAGTGGCACTTCTGGTTTGCTTAGGCATATCAATCACAACTGTAGGTATTTTCCACGTGCGGTTGATAAGTCACAAAAGGTTTTTACTGGGGATAAGTCTAAGACAAATAAATTGACAACGGTTGCTTATAGCCAAGTTGATTATTTGGAAGCTTGTGTGGAGATGATTGTCATTGATGAGTTGCCTTTTAGCTTTGTGGAGAAGAAAGGGTTCGGCAGATTTTGTTCAAAAGTGTGTCCTCTGTTTGATGTTCCAAGTAGAAGGAAGTTGTGTAGAGCCTTTTTCTAGGTATGTATGACACCCAAAAAATAGAGTTGAAGAAGATCCTAAAGATGTATAGGTTGAGTCTTACAACTGACACTTGGACCAGTGTTCAAAATATCAATTACATGGTGCTTACTGTGTCAGGACCCACCCCGAGTTAAATCCCTTTAACCCGAAGTAAATCCTGCGGGGACCCCCTCAAGGGAACTTCTTACCGAAACCCCCTTAAAATGGCCAACCCTTCCTACGTACCAACTCAGCACTTCCATGAGTATCTAACAACAATCCCTAACTCATGAAGGCATCCTGCTTCCTAACCTACTTAATTAGCTAAACTGGGTTAGTCAGAGCAGTCTACTAAGAAGATTACCCTAAGGAAAAGCGGCAGCAGCAGAATGATCGACTATGCCTCGACTCTTGTACGCGCACGACCTCCGCTCTAGAACCCTGCACCACTGGGCATTTGAAAACGAAGGGCCCAGGGGAGAAACATTGAAAAACTGTTAGAGTGAGTGGACGAAAAATAAGCCATGAAACACTATAAATTCTCCACAATCAATAAAACCAATACTTCATGCTCTCCCAAAGATGTATTGATTTAAATAACATTTATGCATGCCCACAAAAGACTGAATTTCCCACAAATGCATGATAAGGTAAACAATAAAGAATATGGGAAGAGAAAAGTTCACAAAAATAATAAGTCTGACCTCTCAGACTAGGGTCGGAGCTAAGAGCTCTAGTAGCGCCATCACGCTATGCTAGCTATATAAAATGATACGGTCAACCCTTATAATATCAACCTGACCTCTCAGGCTTGTCTGTCCTCTCAGACCAGGGTCGGAGCTAAGAGCTCTAGATAAAATGATAACGGTCAACCCTCATAGTGCACTACGTAGTTTGCCTGACTTCTCAAGCTAGGGTCGGAGCTAAGAGCTCTAGTAGCGCCCTCACGCTACTCTAGCTAGCATATTCATTGGTCAACCCTTATAATAAAAATTCAAAACAATACTTTACTCAAATTCTCTTCCCAAAACAAATAAGTAAAACAATTCATTGTCATCTATGCATGAATCCAATTTCCAATGAAGTCTCGGGTTCAATTCCATTCGAAGGACGGGCCATCCCCGTTTATAACCATTTTCAGAAAGAAATAGAAACTTGGAGTAATAAAGGTAAATACGTTCAAGCATAAAAATCAATACCTCAACATAATAAAGAAAATCTTTAACCGAGGTTCCCGCTAAACTTTATCCAAATAACACATCCAAGAACCCGAGAAAAGTATAATTCTCAAAAATAATCATAAAAACCATGCAATTAAAACAATAATTAAGACATGTATTCATTTAAAATAATATGTCCACTCACAGTACTATTGCGACCTTCTTCCCGCTCGGAAAGCTCCTCGAGCGAAACTCTCGAACTAACCGCGTAGTCGAGACCGTCTCACGTCCGACCAGAGACTGTACCAACAAATCATCATATTAGTCGTTCACAGTTGACTTGGTCTTTTCCTAGTTTGACCAGGAACTCCTATTTGACCACAAGTTGACCGAGTTCCTTTTTATGACACTTTAACCTTTTTGACTTTCTTTCCCGGTTATCGACTCTTAACTCAATTTACCGGAAGTCCGACTCAGCTTCCGAACTTTCCGTTATCACTTTAACTTTACGTTAGGGTGTCACGTATTAATCAATATATTTAACCTCGAGTCGATATACCGATTTAACATTTTCTCAGAAATTCCAATTAACATTTCTTTCAACTAACCATAACACTTTAACAACTTAACCAACAACTCCGCCTATACTTAAGTCCACCCTTATTATGTCCTATGTCGAACGACAATTACCGGGGTAACCCTAATTACTCGGTCATTCCAATTTCTTTACCAAAGTCTTCCAATTCCCTCTCCAAACATACCTTTTACCCCAGGTAAAACCACCTTTTACCATAACAGTAATTAAATAACAATTATTCAAAAATCAAGGGCAAAATGACCAAAATACCCCTTTCACTGTGCAAACACAGTCGCCGGCCGGCAAGCCTCCGACCGACGATCTCCGGCCATCACTAGCACCGCCTCCTCTTCCACAACAACTTTTCTAACCACAATCCAACTCGAATCAAAGCCTAACTATCCTAAATCAACCATGAACAGTAAAAACTCCAAAAATTCATCTCGGAGTTCGATCTCCTTACCTAGCTCGTTAGAGGCTGTCTCCTTGCAAATGGAGCTTCCAGGGAGGGCGGCGGTCCTTCCCCTACCCACCAAAATCGGCGCGACGGGCGGAGGAGGTCGACCCAGGCGAGCTCCAACTGTAGCAGTACTGTTGCAGGCTTTCCTCTCCCTCTCCAGCGCTCTTCTGCCACGGTTGGCCGCCCAGAACGACGGCGGAGGTGGAGGCGAGTCGACAGGGACGAGCACAGTACGGGAGAAGATGGAGTCGAGCGCGCGAGGAGGAAGAAGAAAAGAAGAAGAAGAAGGAGAGAAAAAGAAGGAAACCGGGGAAAAGGAAAGAAATAAGAGGAAAGAAAGGAAAAAATGGAAAGTTTTCCTGAAACGGAAACTTTTCTAACTCCTTCACCATTTTTTCTTTCTTCTTTAAAATAGGAAGTCGTCCCCCAAATAAAATTCACCGAAATTTCTAATTATCTTCTCAAAATTTACTCTCTGAGAATTTAATTACCGACACTTTTCCAAAATAGATACGGTAATTTCTAATAGTAAACGGAGAAGGTAACTCTTAGTAACTTCAAAAGATTCGGGGTGTGACAATTCTCCCCACCTTATAAAAATTTCGTCCTCGAAATTTCTATACTCGAAGTCTAATACAGTGGGGGATAGTACCACTTAGAAACAATAATATTTTTCTCCAATATCAACTTCCTTCTGAGAACTCATCTGAGACGCCTCACGAATAGCATTGTTAAAACTCTAAACACCTGTCTTTTACGATCAACATCCTTACTGATCCTCCTTATAAGCCAATTCCCAGTACTAACCAGAAGGCTATTCATATAGGGTGTAAGGACATAAACTTATTTACGTATCATGGACATACGTGACACTAGGCATCCATTATAACCCCAGGATACCCAACACCTTCCTCAAACTCATGTAACCTTGTCACATGTCACATTTAACCAACGTAGCACTCCTTCCTACGTGGATGATAACCTCCAATACTTTCTCTTTTTCTGACAACCGACCACTCTTCTCGGGTCAAAACTAAAGCGTCTGAAGTCTTACCGTGGATCGCAATGATTTTCTCTTGAATCATTGATTAACTGATTCACCGACTTCTCACTGTACTAAACCTCATTTATGAGGTGGAATACGACACTGACTATGACTGATCCACCATCTGTAATCCTCCGATAACAATGTACCACGTGGGATCAACACCCATGACAACAAGCCCATGAGAAAACCATGACGACTGGTGTTACACAAACCATCACCTCATTGAATCAGACTCACTGATCTGGTTTACGTTTCTATAAATTATCCTGTCAAGTTGTCCTGTTGTAGAGTAATTGACTTCCCTTGATCTATCCTTACTCAAACCACTGGCACACACAGGACATGAACTGCCATGAATATTAGCGTAAATCCAAAACCATAGCCTTTAAATCAGGGAGATCCAAAAGCTCCTGACATCGAGATCCAACAATACTTACTCCTCGCATGAAGACAAATTGTCAGGCTCCACACTGCCTACAAAACTATTCTGATCGGATAAATCTTGACTTTACCAACAAACCGATCATTAGAGTCGCCAACTCGATCATCACCTTGTAGGGTTACAACGTACTTTACAACTGGTAATACATACCCGTACTACCCATAGGTGAGGTGCCACTGGCCTCTCTATCCCTTACCTTAGCCTGGAACGACGCATAGTGCCGAACTTGCACTTCAACCATAACTGTGCATCTATTAAACATTATCCGTATCACAATCAGGGATAGACATACCATTAAAAGAATCCCAGAGCCTTACCCGCTCAACAAGGATATTTCCTTCATATATGTCTCCATTACCAAATCGTCTGGTAATAACCGACAAATTTGGACATTTAACCAGATCAGACATCTACATAACCTTTGGTGCCACTGGTGCACACCCAAAGGAACACCTGATCAAAGCATCGAGAATTAATTTCACCAGACTCAACCATATTGATCACCGAGCCTCCAGTTATCAAGGCGCAAATTAACAAATGTCTTCACCGCACTGGGCGCGTGAACATCACAAGGTCAAAATACCACTTCAGATCCTAGACCACAAGATCTACCGCCACTCGTTAACATCCCCTCAGATCATAACTTAATCTGAACGTGGCTTTATCACTCCACGATTTCCAATGAAGTGTTGTTCAACTTAGCAACATACCTTACCAATCTCAGTAACAAATATTACCACACTTAGACTCGTAACACCTTCGAGTCATCAAGGAAAACCTTTCCTAGTTCCACCGCATTTCACACTCACCGAAATGTTGACAATTTTGAGAGTCACCTCCAATGACCTTTCTTGCTACTACTCTACACTTGTGGCGCCAAGATCTGCCGCTATGTCAATAATTCCTAACAAGTAGGGTCACTACTCAAATGACCAATGACCATAGTAACGCCAACAAAACTTTAATCCTCTTAGGATTTCCTTAAATTAACCTCAATAATTGATCTCCCAGATCTTAATCCTCACTCCATAGATCACAATTGAGAATATTGCCGGTCACTGCATTGGGTGTAACTTATGAACCCCAAACACGACTAAGTACACCTTCGGTTACAATACTTGATTAAACCACAGTCAGTGAGTGCACACATTCCCATGCCATCAAGCTCAGTTAATCACCCTCGAGGAAAACAAGTGCCATAACGGACGACTTTGGTTGCAGGTTGAAGCTTGAGCATCTACAAACATTCTCACTCATATTCAAGGATTCAGTAGACCTTGCCCCACTGCTGTCACTTCACATTTTCCGTGCATTTATCTCAGAAAACATCTGACCACCTACTAGCGACACTTAATAATCTCGCTAACCAGCATAAAAGTCGGAGCGACTAACAATAACCCACCTCCGACATATACTTAAATGGTTAGGCCATCTACTGGACGTTTTGCACCAAAACCTCTAATCAAGCGTCCTTAATCTCCGTTCTCAATAAACGGAACTCTCATGACACATTCTTAAAATGATGTCATCATCAGCCTTAGTCACTTACCCGGTGTCATTTTGATCACACACAGCTGCACACAATAATTATGCCTTACCAGTATGTGTTACCCAGATTTCAATTTACCACTTCCCAACATAGGAGGGTACACGTGCTCATGTGGGGTATACCCATGTACATCTTCAGCCGTCGAAACAGTGCCGTTTGCACAACGACTGGTTCCTACACCACATTAATACAAAGTCAGTCAAGACCCGTATCACTATCTCCGGTACCCCAAGCACCTTTGGTCCAAGACCCGGTGGCTTGTTGCCACTTCTAACATGTTCCTTAAATTCCGAAACCAATTACCTTTAGCTACAACTGGTAACACTCGCTCGATTTGAAAATCGAACTCTAACACAGCCAACCCGGAGACTCCTCCACAAGTGTACCAATTAAAATACTTTGATCACAGGTGGATAACTCACCTTATGGTTGACATGAGCCCCAAGATCTGGTGACACGATTTAATTTCTGTCTTCATGATAAATGGCCCAATGACCATTGCCACCAACAATTCAAATCACGATTGGACTCACTAACAAATCAAATCTTTTTAGTACCCCAATCATGGGTGGCTGGAGCGAAGAGAATCTGGTCGTAGCTGACGACAACCATGTCAACACCAAGGTGACCCAAACCATCAGTTCCAGTGGTTGTTCCATAAACATCGAGTGACCAAAACAGCCTTTACTTCCTTAACATTTTCCAGTAGTGTCACATCATGGACTAGTCACTAGATCCAAACCACAAAAATAACAACACACAAATTACCTTGAGTCATTCCACTTTCATATGTCCGTTGGTTTCTCTGAAACCACACTAATGACGAACCTCAACAAAATCTTGGCAATCGTCAAATCTCAATATTCATCTCCTCTGAATAATCGCGCTAGGCGACTTCAGCTCCTTTTTCCCTCGCAAGATGCAACATCTTTCAATAACTCTTACGACTCTTTACTTTTAAGAGTCTCATAACTCGAACACTAAAGCCTCGCCTTAGGTTTCTGCAGCATCCCTGCCAACAACCATGACAGCCTTACAGGTGTGAATTAACTGTTTCACCACCGAGTACTCACACAAATGTTCAAGCTCGTTAAATAGCGTGAGTTTCCGCTCGATCCCCAGCTCAAATCTCAATAAATCTTTTTAAAACAAATCCTTGGGGAACTATAAAAATAAATACGTAACGAGCTTACCTTGTTCCTTACAGGAACTCTCTGTGAGGTAGCGCGTACTGAGGCATAGTCTTGAAGATTCCAATGTTTATAGGACCACTCGGTCCATAACTCAACCAGGAAGTACCAACTCATATCCTTAATAAACACTAAGCGTCCAAAGCATAAAATGCCGATGGATCCACCGCGGTCGGACCATCACTCTATAGACACTAAGTGATACCAAGTATATGAGGTAGTAACAGGAAACGATAACCTAAGGCTCTGATACCAATGTCAGGACCCACCCCGAGTTAAATCCCTTTAACCCGAAGTAAATCCTGCGGGGACCCCCTCAAGGGAACTTCTTACCGAAACCCCCTTGAAATGACCAACCCTTCCTACGTACCAACTCAGCACTTCCATGAGTATCTAACAACAATCCCTAACTCATGAAGGCATCCTGCTCCCTAACCTACTTAATTAGCTAAACTAGGTTAGTCAGAGCAGTCTACTAAGAAGATTACCCTAAGGAAATGCGGCAGCAGCAGAATGATCGACTATGCCTCGACTCTTGTACGCGCACGACCTCCGTTCTAGAACCCTGCACCACTGGGCATTTGAAAACGAAGGGCCCAGGGGAGAAACATTGAAAAACTGTTAGAGTGAGTGGACGAAAAATAAGCCATGAAACACTATAAATTCTCCACAATCAATAAAACCAATACTTCATGCTCTCCCAAAGATGTATTGATTTAAATAACATTTATGCATGCCCACAAAAGACTGAATTTCCCACAAATGCATGATAAGGTAAACAATAAAGAATATGGGAAGAGAAAAGTTCACAAAAATAATAAGTCTGACCTCTCAGACTAGGGTCGGAGCTAAGAGCTCTAGTAGCGCCATCACGCTATGCTAGCTATATAAAATGATACGGTCAACCCTTATAATATCAACCTGACCTCTCAGGCTTGTCTGTCCTCTCAGACCAGGGTCGGAGCTAAGAGCGCTAGATAAAATGATAATGGTCAACCCTTATAATATCAACCTGACCTCTCAGGCTTGTCTGTCCTCTCAGACCAGGGTCGGAGCTAAGAGCTCTAGATAAAATGATAACGGTCAACCCTCATAGAGCTCTAGTAGCGCCCTCACGCTACTCTAGCTAGCATATTCATTGGTCAACCTTTATAATAAAAATTCAAAACAATACTTTACTCAAATTCTCTTCCCAAAACAAATAAGTAAAACAATTCCTTGTCATCTATGCATGAATCCAATTTCCAATGAAGTCTCGGGTTCAATTCCATTCGAAGGACGGGTCATCCCCGTTTATAACCATTTTCAGAAAGAAATAGAAACTTGGAGTAATAAAGGTAAATACGTTCAAGCATAAAAATCAATACCTCAACATAATAAAGAAAATCTTTAACCGAGGTTCCCGCTAAACTTTATCCAAATAACACATCCAAGAACCCGAGAAAAGTATAATTCTCAAAAACAATCATAAAAACCATGCAATTAAAACAATAATTAAGGCATGTATTCATTTAAAATAATATGTCCACTCACAGTACTATTGCGACCTTCTTCCCGCTCGGAAAGCTCCTCGAGCGAAACTCTCGAACTAACCGCGTAGTCGAGACCGTCTCACGTCCGACCAGAGACTGTACCAACAAATCATCATATTAGTCGTTCACAGTTGACTTGGTCTTTTCCTAGTTTGACCAGGAACTCCTATTTGACCACAAGTTGACCGAGTTCCTTTTTATGACACTTTAACCTTTTTGACTTTCTTTCCCGGTTATCGACTCTTAACTCAATTTACCGGAAGTCCGACTCAGCTTCCGAACTTTCCGTTATCACTTTAACTTTACGTTAGGGTGTCACGTATTAATCAATATATTTAACCTCGAGTCGATATACCGATTTAACATTTTCTCAGAAATTCCAGTTAACATTTCTTTCAAATAACCATAACACTTTAACAACTTAACCAACAACTCCGCCTATACCGATGGAAAATATATGCATGTTAGATGCACTGCTCACATCACTAATTTAATTGTGGGGCATGGTTTGAAGAGGCTACAAAAATCAATGTTGGCAATTAGGAATTGTGTGAAGTTTGTGAGATCTTCTCCAAATAGATTAGAAATTTTTACGAAGGTTGTAGAGCGAGAGAAGCTAGGATGCAAGGGACTTGTTTGTATGGATGTCCCAACAAGGTGGAACAGCACCTTTTTGATGTTGGAAGCGGCTCTAAGGTTCAAACAAGCATTTTTAGTAATGGCTGAAGATGATGAATCGAATTTTAGGAATTACTTTAAAGAGCCAGAAGAAGAATTTGATGAAGATGGAGTGTTATTACCAAGCAACAATAAGAGAGTTAGGGTGGGACCTCCGGAAGAAGAAGATTGGTTGAAGGCTAAGATGTTTGTTGACTTTTTAAGACTTTTCTATGAAGTGACTCTAAGGAATAGTGCATCACTGCACCCTACTGTGCATACTGTTTTCGCCGATGTTATTGACATGGAAAAAAACATAAAAAGCTTGTTTGTGGCACCGGAGTTGGCAACTGGATCAGAAACATAAAAGACATTGCAAGAGATGGCAGGCAATATGAGAAGCAGGTGGATGAAGTATTTTGGCTCTTTTGGGGATCTTAACAACATGTTGATCGTTGGACTAGTTCTTGATGCAAGATTTAAATTGAAGAATGTGACTCACTTGTATACAGAAGAGAAGCTGCGTGCTGATGAGGTGACGAGGAGAACCAATGCGATTAAAGGCCTTCTTATGGCTCTATATGATGAGGTATATATTGATTACCCGTGTTCTTCATAGCTGGTTTTGCAAGTAACATGCTTCTATTTTCAGTATTTTGTATATATCTGATCTTTAATTTCTGCCTTCTTTTTTTCTTAGTATGTTGTTCATGTAGATGGAGGTGTACACATGCAGAGGCCACAATCTCCAACCTCTTCTTCTAGCACCATCACAAGTACAAGCAGTACTAGTAGATCCAACCGACTAAGTAATTGGAAGAAGATTGTGCAAGAAAATAATGAGGCAGTTGCAGCTCATGAAGTTGATCAATACTTGGATGCTGCATTAGATCCAACTGATGAAGAAGATCAGTTTGACATCCTGTGTTGGTGGAAGGTTAATGGCTGCAAGTATCCAGTCTTAGCAGCAATAGCAAGGGATGTTCTTGCCATTCAGACCTCAACAGTGGCCTCTGAGTCATGTTTTTCAACAGGGGGCAGAGTTATTGATCCTTTTAGGAGTTCATTGAAGTGATCAATGTTTAATTCTGTTTTGGAGCAGCTTGTAATCTTGTATTGCTATGTTTTTAATTTTCTTCTTTTCTTGTTAAACTTATGATATGTGAACTTGTGTAACAGATGATGGATTTTATTCTTGTTATGTTTGGTATCATTAGGTTATGGATTGTGACTTATGAATGTAAGTAGGTTGTGTAATTGTAATCAGATCATGGATTGATGTTGTAAGTTATGAATGTAAGCAGGTTTTTCTTCTTTTCTGTTTTCAGTTTTGTGGCGGGATTGGGCCCGTCCCATCCCGATCCCGTTCCGTCCCATCCGGGATTGGGCCCGGCGGGATTCATTCTAAAAAATGCAAGGCCTGTCCCGATCCCGTCCCGTGTGTAACAACCGGGACGGGACGTGGGATGACCCCAATCCCGTCCCATCCCGTCCCATGCCCAGCCCTAGGTGGAACACTCACTCGTATGGTCGTTTTTACATGTTTCCAACACTGATTGCAACGAAGAATTTATGTCCTTTATATACCAAAAAACACCAGCACCATGAAGCAACTATGATCAGGTTTGGAGGGGTCTCTGATTCTTACTCCAACATAGCAAGCTCTGTGTTACATGTGCAACTACACTCTGTTTTAATAATGTCCCTTAGAGTGGAGCCCTTGTCACGTTCCGTTTTCAGGAATGTCTACTGTGGGCGATGCTGGTGGGATTGCGCTCCATGATCACGGAGTATAGGAGCATGTGTTGTCCCTTAGAAGTTCAGACAGGCCGACCCGGTTGAGTTTGGAGAGCTTGTCGCTAGTTGAGGACTTGACGCCTAAGAGGGGATTAGGCCATCCCTACACAAACTGGTCGGGGTCTGGAGCCGATCCCCTGATGAGCCCAAGGCAGGGCGAAACCAGTATGTTGCCCCGATGGATAAGGCTGGCTCCTAGGTGGGGGAGTGCCGCATGAACCAAATGTGGTGACAGAATGACTAGGTCCGTGACAAGTGGTATCAGAGCCGCCTCGACATTAACGTTCGTTGGTCGCCAAGCGCTCACATGTGTCGTCGTGTCCCCGAGAGATGGGCGATCACGTGATAGAGGGGTCGAGTAGGCAGGGTGCCTCAAAGGTGAGGATTAGATAGAAGTCCGTTGTCGCCGAGCACTCATACATGTCGTCTTGTCCCCGAGGAGATGGGGGTCCCGAAGGAAGGGGTCGAGTAAGCAAGGTCCCTCGAAGTGAGGATTGGATTGAAGTCTGATGCAGAGCTATGTTGGGCGATCTTAAGGAATCTCCTATCATCGCTCGGGCAACGTGGTGGGATGCCGTGTACAAGGACGTACACCATGTTGGCTGGGGGAGAATGTCATATCCCGTTTTCAGGAGTGTCTATATTGGGGGATGCTGGTGAGATTGCGCTCCATGATCATAGAGTGTAGGAGCAAATGTGCTGTCCCTTCGGAGTTCAGGCAGGCTGACCCGGTTGAGTTTGGGGAGCCATTCATTAGTCGAGGACTTGACACTGAAGAGGGGATTAGGTCATCCCTACACAAACTGGTCGGGGTCTGGAGCCGATCCCCTGATGAGCCCAAGGCAGGGCAAAACCAGTATATTACCCCGATGGATAGACCAAATGTGGTGGCCGAATGGCTAAGTCACGTCCCGTTTTCGGAAGTGTCTACTGTGGGCGATGCTGGTAGGATTGCGCTCCATGATCACGGAGTGTAAGAGCATATGTGCTATCTCTTCGGAGTTAAGGCAGGCTGACCCGGTTGAGTTTGGAGAGCTTGTCGCTAGTCGAGGACTTGACGCTGAAGAGGGGATTTGGTCATCCCTACACAAACTGGTCGGGGTCTGGAGCTGATCCCCTGATGAGCTCATGGTAGGGCGAAACCAGTATGTTGCCCTTATGGATAAGGCTGGCTCCTAGGGGGAGCGTCGCATGGACCAAATGCGGTGGCTGAATAGCTAGGTCTGTGACAAGTGGTATCAGAGCCGCCTTGACATTGTCGTCCGTTGGTCGCCAAGCGCTCACACGTGTCGTTGTGTCCCCGAGAGATGGGAGATCCCATGGTAGAAGGGTTGAGTAGGCAAGGTGTAACAACCTGTTTTTTAGTCTATTTTTCTTTAATTTAGTTTAGTTTTTCGTTTCTTTTTGTCATTTTTTTCTTTATTTATTTTATTTTAGGAAAGTATTTTTTAGGGTTTTTATGTTTTATTAGGGTGAGAATGTGATTTTATTTTATTACGTTAGAGGAGGATATTATGGTTGACTATAGGAGTATTAAAGAGACATTTAAGTGATAAGGTGGTCATTGGTTTGGTCTCAAACTCTTGATCAGTTTCAAATGAGAGTTTTGAGAAAGAGAAACAAACTATTTTCATCTTTCCCGCGTCAAAATTCTCTGGAAGGGTTTTCTTGATAGCTATCATCTTCGAATCACAAGGTAAGCCTCAATTTCTTGAAGATGTTTCCGAGTAGTATAATATTCATATATTAAACATATTTTTGAGACAAAAATTGAGTAAGAAAAGTACAAAAGAATAGTTTTCAATCTTATTATTCTTCTCCGGATTGAGGTATATATATACATACAATCATGCATTTAATAAGAAAATATTTCCTACAATCAGGAGATGGGGGTCCCTGAAGGAAGAGGTCGAGTAGGCAAGGTCCCTCGAAGTGAGGATTGGATTGAAATCTGATGCGGAGCTATGTTGGCGATCTTTGGGAATCTCCTTTCGTCGCTCGGGCATCGTGGTGAGATGTCGTGTACGAGGACGTACTCATGTTGGGTGGGGAGAATGTCACGTCTTGTTTTCGAGAGTGTCTACTGTGGACGATGCTGGTGGGATTACGCTCCATGATTACGGAGTGTAGGAGCATATGTGCTATTCCTTCGGAGTTCAGGCAGACCGACCTGGTTGAGTTTGGGGAGTTTGTCGCTAGTCGAGGACTTGACGCTGAAGAGGGGATTATACCACCCCTACAAAAACTGGTCGGCATCTAAAGCCGATCCCCTGATGAGCCCAAGACAGGGCGAAACTAGTATGTTGCCCTGATAGATAAGACTGGTTGCTAAGGAGAGAGTGTCACATGGACCAAATGTGATGGTTGTATGGCTAGATCCGTGACACCTTGCTCAAAATGCTGAAACGGATAGGTTGGTGAAAGCACATGAATCCTAAACCTGACTCAAATTTATGAGGATTATTGTCCTATTGCTGACTACAACCTTGCACAAAGTAATCGGGTAAAAAAGGAGACCTCTCCTTACCAACTATAAACTATTGGCTTTGTGTATGTCTGTTATCCAACGGATATTACAACACGTTCTTGTATATATAACATCGCTGTCCTTATGGCATTTCTACTACTGCTCTTGGATAGACAAGTAAAACAGATGCTAAACAGTAATAGCTAAATGTTCTTTCTTTGGGTAGCTAGTGAGACTTTGATAATATGAGGATGAGCTTGGTTGATAGAGTAGAGGAGAGTTGAAGTTTAGGATGAGAAACAAGAGGGGAAGAGAGAAAATTAGTGTACAAAGTAACACTACTCTGAAAGCTTCACCTAGAGTTTCGACGAGGAAAAGATCAAGTCTTCAACACCTCTTTGATCTTGATTCCAATGGCAACAAGATTGCCACCAACAATATAGGGAGTTCATCATCATCATCTTCTTCTTCTTCTTCTTCTTCTTCTTCATATTTCAACTCGGAGCACGAAGAAATTCTTTCCAGTGTCCTACTGCACTTTTGTTTTCGCCTTCACTGAATGTGAGTGTCCTACACAACAGGAACTCAAGAGGCATAAGCTCTTGCAGCTTCTTTCCTTTGTCAAGACCAATAAAAATTCAGTTCCTGTTCAAGTTCTGTCGTCTCTCATTTCCATGATATCAGCCAACTTGTTCAGGCCTCTCCCTCCTCCCAATCACTCCATCACCGCAGATTTTACGGATGATGAAGACCCCATGTCAGCCTTCTCTCCAGTTTGGTCACACCTACAGTTGGTCTATGACATCCTCATACGACTAGTGATCAACAATGACCCCAAGGTACTTCGTCAGTACATTGATAACCAGTTTGTCATCAATCTCCTCGCTCTTTTCCAATCTGAAGACCCTTGGGAACGTGACGGCTTGAAGAATGTGTACCACCGTATATATTCCAGATTCACATTCTACCGCTCCTTTATGAGGAAGTCCATGAATGATGTGTTCTTGCATTATGTGTTCGAGACAGAGAGGCATTGTGGGATCAGCGAGTTGCTTGAGATATGGGGAAGCATCATCAATGGCTTCACCGTGCCGCTTAAGGAAGAGCACAAACTGTTCTTGATGAGGGTGCTCATTCCATTTCACAAGACAAAAGGAATGCAGGCTTATCATAGGCAGTTGGCTTATTTTGTGTCTCAGTTTGTCCAGAAGGAGCCAGTGCTAGGTGGAATTGTTGTTAGAGGGATTCTGAGGTATTGGCCTGTCACTAATTGCCAGAAGGAGGTTTTGCTGATAGGGGAACTTGAAGAACTTGTCGAAAATATTGATCCTGATCAGTATAGGAAGCTAGCTTTGCCTTTAAGTAATCAGATTACAAGATGCTTGAACAGTTGGAACTCACAGGTATACACACTTGTTACATACTAATTGCCATTGTAAATCAAACACCGCTAGTACCTCTTAGTTTTCGATGTGATTTTTATCAGCATGCTAGCTCTAAAAAGTGATGTAATTTTAGGTAGCGGAGCGAGCGCTATATGTCCGGAACACAGATTCATACCTGAATAGAGTCTTAAGAGTAGATTGACTCAGAACCCCAACCTTTAAGGGACCAAAATTTTCTTTTCTCATTGTGTCATCACACTAGTTTAGTAAAAAATAAGCATTAATTACTATTTTAGAAAAAAATGAGTAGTGTAAGTATAAAAAAAAACTTTCTAATGTTTTATGTTGTTAGATTTTAAGTTTATAGCTTTAGTTCATGAATTTTTTAAAAAGAGAAAATTTTTTTGAATAAATACTATAGTTTAAAGACTCATTTTTAAAAGTTCGACTCATGTCTGAAAATCTCAGGTCCGGACCTGCTGGAACAATGAGCATTTTGTGAAAATGATATCAGTAGCAATGGAGGAAGTATTTCCAGTAGTAGTTGAAGGCATGGAGAAGAACTTGAAGTGGCATCGGAGCAAAAGCGTGCGACAATTGACAGAAAACGTGAAAGTGATGCTTGAAGAGATGGACCCTATTTTGTACTCGAAATGTCTGAAGGAAATTGAGCTCAGAGGAACCAAGGCTCAGCAAGCTGAGATCAAGAGGAAGCAGAATTGGGACAGAATAGAAATGATAGCAGCTCGACACCAGTATCTCCAACCACCACATTTCATGTGTCTAATGATCACGTACTAGAACAGACATCAATGTATGCAAGTCTGTGCTGGCGTCTGGTTTTGGTTTTGGTTTTGGTTTCGCAATACGTCCATTATAGAACACAAGGTATAATTAGTCTTCCTAATTTAATTATAAGCTTAATTAGAGAGGGCGTTTGAGTTAATTCCAAGGGCTAGTCTGATATGTATTGTTTTGAGAGTATTAATTAAACAGAGTTTAAGAATTCTAATCATTTGGGATCAATGAGTGAGAATGTATAATGTATAACTAGCATTGATACTCACGCCTGTCATGCGCGGTTGATTTGATTTTTTCTTTTTAAAATGAATCGCAGTCGATATATTTTCATTTTAATATGATTATACTTAATTAATATATAATATAAAGAATGTATTGTTGACACGCTGTCATACGTGATGAAGTGCGTTTCTATAGATTCGATTAATTATTGTGAAATTTCGGTGGTTCGATCAATATTGTGCAACAATTCTCTGAAACTCTAATAAAAATAACACAATTAATTGAGATGAAGTTAACACTGAATTTAAATTAACAACCAAGATGTCTCGAATTGCAAGTAAGAAACATTTATCAATACATGTCATAAGCTAAAACTGATAAATTGAATCAATATGAAAATTAATTAATGTTCTAAACCTAAAACCCAAAACCCAACTTAAATTCAAAACCTAACCTAGATAAATCAACATACCAACACTTATATGCGTAGCTAAAACTACTATTTTAAAAAAAGTTACAGAAGCCATTTAAACCCTGAACAGTTAATATATACTGATAAATACAATCATTTAGGTTTAGAATGACTCAATTTCTTTTATAATATTACTAATATTATGAATATTATCATTATCATTAATATTATTGTTATTAAAAAAATTCATGAAATTTAATTTAAAAATAAAAAAATGACAGAACTTTAATTATATTAAAACTAAAAATAAAATTATCAATTTAATAAATGATGAGTTAGCTTGTAAAAATACAAAAAAAGGACAAACCCGTTATTTCACTGTCCATTTGAACAATTAAAAATCAGGGTTTGATTTATATATAGAGATGTAATACATGAGACCCATGAAAAAGGTAGAGATGAAAGTAATGACAAAAAATGGGTCAGATTATAGTTATAATCAACATTACTACATGCCAAAAAATTGTAGTTATTAACAGCTCAGGTGCGGGACACCATTTAAGGGACAAAATGGCATGAATCGATCACAACCGTTGGATCTTACACATCCTCATGGAAACACAATCTCATTCCAATTATCTTTTATTTATCTCTTCCCTCATCTCGGGCAAACTTGGCAACCCAGATCTTTTCATCTTCTTCCCAGCATCCCATATGTGGGTTCTTACAATGCTAAAATCGAATAAGTGTGAGAAATTAATTCGAAGATAGACAAATTCCATGAAATAGAACATGATGCCCATTGCGCCTGGATTCAAGCCCATGATACAATCTTATAGAATTTGTCGAGTCTCTGATTTCTTATTCAATTGGAACAGAGCATGGGTGTGTCATGGTTTAAAAGAAATTTATGAGAAGAAAATGAAACAGAATTGGGTTTAGAGAAATATGAGATGGGAAGACTATGAAGTATGAACGTGATTTGGGTATTTGGCCTTAGAGAGGAGAGGACAGGAAACATGGAGATCTGCAGAATTAGATTGGAGCGTTGTTGTCATGTCTAACGGCTGAGATCGATTTGTTCCTTAAATGGTGCTCGGTACCTGAGCAACCCTGATCCTCACAACACAGTCCATTACTGTAGTTGGGAGGATTTCAAGATAAAAGAAGGCTACTTTAAGAAAAGTAAATGTTTAGATGACTAAATTCCTCCGGTTAGAGATTATCTTCAAGTGATATCAACAACAATTATATATTTCAAAGCAAAGCTTTTTTCGATGTATTATGGTGTATTTAAATCAACTTAAATAAACGGTTAAATTGTATTTATAATATTATTTACTTGTATCTTGATGCATATAAAAATTATCAATTTCAAAGCATCAATTATTGGATTTTCACTACACTAAATACTATTGTCGCGTTAGAATTGAAACAAAACTTTAGCAGTAGATCAGTGATGTTCACCTGATCAGTGACTGACAAAGAGATTCATGGTCAATCACCGTTGGATATAAATTCAAAGATGAAAAATAAAATAGTCTTACTTAAAAGTAATTTTCTTCACTCTTAAATTTAGATCTAAACCATGCAGTCACTCACCAAATAAACACTACCCACTTTCAGATTTGTTCATATTTCTTACTTTACGTAAATCTCAAGCAATCACTGTTACTTACCACATGAAACCCTCAAATTGGCTATCAACTAAACGTCATCATATTATCGCCTCCAAATGCCATATGTTTCGGAAAATTCTAGTATAGACGTGGGCAGCCCGCTTTCAAGCAGCAATTTTCAATACCCCACCCCCGCAATGCAGACTTGTTAGTGTATGTATGTTTATGTCACACATCGCTGCACAACAGACATGTCCATTTGTTTATGTCAAAATTATTTTTCATGTTTTTATTGTTCTATAGGGTAACGCTTTGATCCATGTGTTAATTTTCTCAGCCCTTTAATGAAAATATGTTGAACTACCAAGTTTGTTCTCTATTTTTCTGAAAAACACACACAATAAAGACACTTGTACTTCATAAAAAAACCTTGCTCTTAATGGATATTCGACTTTCCATTCTAATGTCCTTTTGTTGGAGTGTTTTGCTCTTAACAGTACCAAAAAAAAACATTTTCGTCGACGAAATGATCAAAAACAGGCTGACGAATTTTTTTCATCGAATATACTATATTTTAGCAGACGAATTTTTTTACTAGTCGACTAAATTATTTTAGCAGAAGAAAAAAATGTCGTCGGCTATTGTCAAAAGAAGTCATCAGCTATTGTCGAAAATATGTCGTCAGCTATAGTCGAAAAAATATCGTCGGCTATTGTCGAAAAATTTCCGCACCCAAATTTTCCTCTTTTGAAACTCTCATTTCCTTCTCCCGCCTCTCTCTCCTCTACCAATCTCTCCTTAAGAACCCCTCAAATCTCACCACTCTGTCTCTCTCTATAAAATCAAAACCCCCTCTTTCTCTCTCTAAACTCCAGCCCAATCTCTCTCTCTCTCAGCCATGAACCGTCGCCTGCTGCTGCTCCTCCTCCAACTGCTCATCACTCTCTCTCATTATATTTTGTTTCCTCTCTCTTTTTTCATTAGTTTATGTCAAATTGGATACTAAACAATGTTGAAATCACCAATAAGTGAACATGATTTTTCAGGGACACATGCAAAATCTGGAATATAATATAATTACCCTTCCACAGGTATTATCTTTATAAAAAAATATAAATAATCTAATTATCCTTTTGCAGACATGTAAATAAAGTACAATAATAAAAAACATGTATACTTTAGTCGACAACGTGTATACTTTAGCCGACGACATATATACTTTAGCCGATGATATATAAAGACTTTCGTCGGCTAAAATTCGGTTCGGTCAACCATTTTGACTTGCTGGGGAAGTTATGTCCAATGAAATTTTGTTGGCAAAAGTCTAAAGATTTATCTGCTAAAGTTCAGACTTTAGCCGACAACTTTCACTATTTTTTTCAGTTAAAGTATAGCCGATGACGTTTTATCGATTATTACTTTAGCTGACGAAAAGATCTAACAGGCTGACGGATTTTATTCTGGTAGTGTAAAGATGGGTTAATGTCTGCAAAGAGGTTCAATCATAAAAACCTTGTTGTATAAGAAGATTCTTTACTAGCTTGCTATACACTGTATATGCAATGATGTAATGATTCCGTAGAGGATCAAATCAATCATTTGGAACGTTTGTCGTTTGACGTATTCTTTTGACAACATTACCTTCTCCCTTATCATCCACGAAGTTAATTTCATGACGGATGCATTGGCCAAAGTGGGTCGCTCTCTCCCTTTCACCAAAAGTGTGGATCAGAAGGTTCCCTCTTCAAGCTTCAAATGTTTTCTGTTAGATACCTCTTCTCTTCGTTGCCTAAGAGATTTTGCTTTGTAATTTCTTTTTTTATCAAAAAATAAAAAACAGAATCATTGAAAAACAGAATTGCAGTAATCCGCTATTCTAAAGTTCCATATTTATCTTCAAAGAGCAAAACGCAGCGTTTGGTACAAAGGCCGTCGCCAAGCAAAACGCATTCGTTGGCTCTCCAATTTCTATCCCTGAGACTGAGCTGGTAACTTCTCTCTATTCTGGATTCCCTGCGTTTCTGGTTCTTCAATTAGTTCTTAGGTTTATGAATCCCTAAAGTTCTCAGTGAGAAAAAAATATCAATTTTAATTCTAGGGTGATAGAAAGATTTGAACTTTGATGCAAATGTTTCATGGGTTTTGCATTATAGGTTAGGTTGGCTAAGAATTGAATTGAATTGAAATTTGAATCGAGGTACATGCTCGGAGGCTACAGTGTATGGCTTTTACTCTACTTGGAATACCACTCATATATGGTGTGGTACAGACCTACCTCTCTATTGGGCAATAAGGCAGATAGTTTGGTTGGATTTTCTACATGCTCCATTTTGGGTTTTGCATCATTGCAGCTATAGCTTCTCCAATTTTCTTTCAATGACGGGCATTCTTACTGCAATTTGATATTCTACATAGTTGGGTTTGCGTTGTTTTGCTTAGAGTTTCTTCTAAGCTTTTGGTTACTCCAGAAAATATACTTGTACTTCAGGGGTAACAAGTGAGACATGATCCTGTGGTTGTGATTGACATGAATTTATAGTTTCTCTAGTAGTTTTAGTAGATTCTTCTGCAGCCTGTTGTTTGCCTTATCATTGTGACAAGCTCACGCATTTATAGAATTATCAGTAGCTACACATGATTAAGAATTAAGGTTCTACCGTATTCTAAAAGTCTTTCTGTTTTGAATCCAACTCTGTTTTGTGTTTGTTACAAAAAAACATTGATTGAGTTTCCAGATTGATAAGTAGGAACTCTAAAATTGTTTGTAGCCATAAGTTCCGTAGTCAGTAGCATTTCTGCTCTGTTTCTTTCATCAGTTTCAAGTCACTGGCATTCTTTAGTCACTTAATGTGTGTTGGAGTGCGTGTATATGTAGATATATGTAATTTGACTAATTTGTGTGTGTGCATCTCATACTGGTTTGCACAATTATGACCTAGGATGGCGGCTGTTTCGCAGTCCGTGGCTACCTGTTCAGGTATTTCATGACTTCTCCGTATCGGAATTTACTTGTGTAAAAGGTTTTCCATGTTGTTATGGTCATTTGATTTTATTCCAAATGGCAGGTTTGATTCATTGTCCTGGTCATGCTAAACTACCGTTTGGACATAGGGGGGCCAAGATCACTGATCAAAATGCTGTTTCAGTGACGTGTAGAAGGGTTAATTTCTCTTCCTTTTGGAGTTTGAAGGTTTGTACCATTTATCTTGCAAATGCATTCCTACTCATACGGCTTCTTACTGCAGATTCCTAGAGCAGGGATCAGATGTTTGGCTGTACATCGGGTTGGCACCACATATGCTGCTTCTGTGGGAAAGGATCAGCATCATTTGAGTGCTGATGATGAAGTACCGCCCTTCCTTCTGAGTCTTTTCAATGAAACTGTGTGGTAATTCTGCCTCTTCATTCCTAGAACTAGAAGTAATAGGCCCTTCACAAATTGACACCCCTGTCCGTGGACATGCATAAGAGCAACAGCTCTGTATCAAACATGACTTGCAATTATCATTACTTGTTGATTGGTGTTTCTACTTTTTCTAGGTCTTTGAGGTCATTATTCATTTTTCTGCTTGAGCAGCCGAGCCAGCTGAAGTACATTGAATGGCCAGGTTTTCGTATCACGGTATGTTTTAAACACTTGCAAAATTCAGTTGTGAATATGAAAATATAATTGTCGGCATGAAAATTTTTAGTCAACCTGTGGATACGTATTTAACAACATTTGAAATTGTCAGGAGTAATTACAATTTTTACATGGTTAAAAAATCTGAGGTTCTTCTATTGATTTTTGCAGCTGAAGACTGCGACTCTCACTCTTGTTCTTGTGGCGTTGCTCATTGTAGCACTTTCATCAACTGACTCTGCCCTCTGTTATTTGTTGGCTTTGATTCTCCGGAGAAAACCATAAACAACTAGAAAACCATAATACCTTTGTTAGTTATTACTTTTGCAAGATCACGTCTGAAATGTAACTTTATCACGTCTATGCTAGTTACGTCAGTTCCCCCAGTGAACACATTTTCTTTTGGAAAATACTTGTGTCTGATTTAGGTCGGACATGTATATCTGATCTCTTTCCTATTTACATATTTTTAATAATATCAATCGTATTTTTAATTGTTCAATAGTTTAATTAACCAATTAAGATCACTCTTGCAAAAAACCAATGTAAAAAGAAATCGTTTACTGAGCTAGATGTATCAATCAAATGAACAGTTGATCATAAGAGTTTTAACTTTAACAAGAACTGTCTATTTATTTGATGTATTTAGTCAAGCAAACAATCTTTTTTTATATATTAATTTGTTGTAGAGATAATCTTTATTGATTAATTAAATTATTAAATAGTTACGATTATAATTGACATTGTTAAAATATGTAAATAGAAGAAAGATCAGACACAAGTTTTTTTCTAAGCAGCTTCATATATATTGCCCTGCCCTATTTTAATTTGATTTTAAAGTAAATTTCAGATCTAAAATCAGTTTCATAAATCTTTTTTTTAATAAATTTCGTACCTAAGCTTTCAAAATAACATCAATCTCGGTTAAAATTTGAATCTCGCGCTAAACATGATGTCATACGTTGACGTGGAGCAAACAATGGTGGCCCACAATTCAGTCAAAACCCTAATTTTGGCCAAAATGACCAAAAAATCCTCATTACCGTTTTCCCTCCCACTGCCTCGATTTTCCCTCCATCACAGCCTCGATTACACCCCTAATTACAGTAAATTAAAGACTAAAAACTAATCCTTCCTAACTCTCACGAGCTCTCTCCATTATCGCCCATTTTCTTCAAGCTATTGAATCCATAGTAAAAACCCAGATTATTCCATCAAATTAGCGAATTGACGATCTTAATGTCTGAGCTGAGCCGGAAGAGTGGATACGCCGATTGGAGAACGCAGGTGAAAAGATACCAAACTATGGTATGTTTTGAATTAGAAATTTCAGATCTGATGTTTTCTATTTTGAGTAAAGATTGCCAATTTGATCATTTGCAGCTTTGTTAATTCTTGGGTTTCTAGGAACAACATATTGTATTTGGTTTATCTATCATATTGGCTTTGTTTAATTGTGAGATTTGGGAATTTGTTTTTTTTTCTGGGTTGTCATGTTAGGTTGTTGGGTTCATGAGATATGGGTTGGAAGCTTCTGATATGAAGTTTCGAGGATTAGGGTTTTCTATTGTTTTTATGTGTAATATGTATATTTTTTTGTCAAAATGTATATATATTCCTTGAATTGAACATGCAAGGGTCCATGAACGTGCACTGTTTTTTTTGAAATGTGCAACAAGTTGGGTAGGTGAAATAGAGGATTTGAGAAAGGGATGTGGTCCTAGGGTTTAGTGATCATTGTAAAGAAATTTGAAATGTGCTGGGTTAGAACCCTTAAACTAATGTTGTGAGAATATTGATCGTTGTTGTCTGTTATTTATTAGTTGTCCTGACTATTTAATTATTCCTTTCAGACCACCGTGTTTATTTTTCAATCAAAGTATACCATGGAGGCTATATAGATCATATTTCACGCACGTACATTGGAGGGATTATCATTTACTATGATAATGTTGACAAAGATAGAATGTCGTTGACTGAAGTGGATGGCATGGCGAGGGGTATCAACCGTGCATATAGGGCAAGCGATAAACTACTGGTATTCAATTCGTGAAGAGGATGACCAAAAGACAAAGCTGAATAATGACAGTGATATAACCTCAGGCTTAGAAGGGTTCAAAAATCTTTGAGATGTAGCAACTGCAACACATTAGGTCACAACATCAAGACGTGTCATAGGCATCTTTCACCTAAAACACCAGCAACTCATGGTATTGGGACAAAGAAGAGAAAGCTAAACAGTGGAGAAACATCATCTACTAAGGTGTATACTAGTTTTGATTTTTTTGATACTTCAAATATATATATATATATTACTAAGGTGTATACTAGTTTTGATTTTTTTGATACTTCAAATATATATATATATATATATATATATGAAAATTGTATGGTACTGAGCTCACTTGGTTCAGGAAAAGGGTACCAAACCACTACCAAAAACCAAGAATGAGCTTAGGGCGAAAGCAGAGCTGAAAAAAATTGTAGCAAAGGTAAATGATGATTTTATTGACATATTTTAGTTGTTATTAGAAAACACATGATTTTAGTTATTGAAAAACACATTCTATGCACTTAGTAGACATGTTTCATGTTATTATTGTAGGAAAAAAGAGAAGCAAAGAAGGCAGCAACAAAGGCACCAGGTACAGGTCCAACTAGGGGTAGACCACCAAAAGCTACTACCAGTAATGTCAGAAATGTTTTTTCAAATGCATAACCTTCTCAAACTTCCTCAAGATGAGAATTCGAGCAAATGCAAACAAGAGAGGAAAATAGAGATTAGAAGTGGGGGGGGTAAGTAACTGAGGTTAGGATTGATAGATGCGAAGTTGCATTTTTTGTGCAACTATTTGTCGTACGAAACATAGTTGCTAGGTCTAATCTTTTGCTCAGATGATTAGGGCTAGAGTACGACACATAGTTGCTGGGTCTAATCTTTTGCTCAGATGATTAGGGCTAAAGTTTTATGCAACTTAATCCAAACACTTGTATTTTGCTAGTTTGGATGTAAACTGATATTATTCATCTATTATATTTAGTTGCTAACTATGAACAAGTTACTTGAAATTTTATGTTTTGCTGCAATGTTTCTTATTGATTGTTTGTAGGTGTTTTCTTTATTAATTGTTGGTGTTTTGATCCATTTTCTTGAAATTTTGAGAAATTGTTGTTTGAGGAATATTTTATTAATTTTTTGGAATGTTTAGTCAATGTTTTTATTCCAATTATGTTAATTGATGATTTTGCTCCTTGTGGTGTTTTAGCTAAAATGTGGGCCACAATTGTATGTTCTACGTCAGTGTATGACGTCACGTTTAATGTGGAATTCAAATTTTAGCTGAGATTGATGTCATTTTGAAAGTTTAGCTATGAAACTGATTAAAAAAGATGAGGTGTGAAACTGATTTTAGATCTAAAGTTCAGGAGTGTAAACTGAAATTTTTTCTTGATTTTACCCCTGTCACGACTTAAACACAAATATAGTGTGTAAGTAGAGACCTGTAAATGGACCAAATATGGAGCTAATAGAC
Organism: Comarum palustre; assembly: GCA_951800085.1. Taxonomy (NCBI): domain Eukaryota; kingdom Viridiplantae; phylum Streptophyta; class Magnoliopsida; order Rosales; family Rosaceae; genus Comarum; species Comarum palustre. The sequence continues at coordinate 8,216,033 of OX637589.1, forward strand.
ATGGATCCAGATCCGTTTAAAAATGTTTGATCTGAACCCGACCCATGACCTGTCAAATCATTCATAACCTGATCCGAACTTGTATCCCACGGGTAATGAATATCTGACCGTTAGTCCGATCTGTTTATAGTAACGTAATTTCTTAAACTTTAATTATTAATTTCAATATTTTATCATAATATCTCATAAAACGCTAAAAAATATTGTAACAAAATTAAGATTCTTATCAAAAGATTACATGACGAAAATACATCTTATAACAATCATCTAATATAACCAAAATATTAAACCTCTAATTTTTTTAGATATTATTGTATCATATTTAATATTTTGTAAGTAATATTATATTTAAGAAAATAATATTTAATAGTATAAAACAGGTCGGGTCATTAACGGATCAGATCAACCTAGATCGGTATATGATCCGTTTAAGAAACGAGTTGACAGGTTTAGATTATTAACGGATCAATGGATAAAATTTTTGATCCAAACTCATTTAAAACCACGGATCCTACGGGTCCTCATCAAAATCCAGTTCATTTACAAATCTATGTGTAAGAATCTTTTTTTGGTCAATTAGTGTGTGAGAACCTGCTGACCCAAAAGTATGTCTTGTTGTTTACCCGAATGGTTCAATTGGTACACTATCAGAAAAAAAACTTTAGCCGACGAAACAAAATTTTGTCAGCTAAGTTAAATTTTCATCGGCTAAAGTGGAATTTTAGCTGACGAAAAAAAATTTCGTCGGCTAAACTAATTTTTTCGTCGGCTAAAGTGATTTTTCGTCGGCTATAGTATGTGAACTTTACTCGACGAAATTTGAAATGTTTAACCGACGAAATTAGGGTATTTCGTCGGCTAAAGTAACTTTTAGTTACAAAATTGCACTACGGATATTCCGGTGTCCGATTGACTATTGTGATACCAATCTGGAAGCAGAATGGCCCTACGAGTCAAACTCATCGCTAATGTAATGACATATGGGCTTTTTTGGCGATCCGAGTTCGTTTAAGACTTCAAAATGAAGTTTTTCTAAACACTTAACATACGAAAATGTCCATATCTACATCTATATGAGGTATTTTGGTCGAACCTTCAACACAACAAACACTCACCATAATGAGACGTAACTGTCCATCTAAAAATTTTGAGACATTTACCCCTCGATGATATGGCTCCCCATATAGATAAATAATGGTAAATAGTAGGTATGTTGTGATTCCGGCCATAAAAATTCATAAACAAAAATACGACCGTCAGATATCATCAATATGTTGAAATATATCTATGGTAAAAAATTCAACTTTATCCGATAAATTTAAGGACTTCATCTAGACGGTCAATCTCGTAAGTCAAACCCCTAAATTGTATTGACCGCAACTATTGGCACCGTAGACGTATTTCATCATTTCGGTCATATCTTATTTCACGACTTTTTTACGTTTGAAGTTTCTACGTAGAGTTTGTTTTAGAAACGACACATTTACTTAAAGCTTAGTAAACAAGTTATACAACATTAGTAGGCATGTTGTGATTCTGATGATCAAAGTTGAGAAACAAAATTCCGACCGTCTGATATGATCATTATGTTGAAATATGTCTATAGGAAAAAATTTAACTTAATCTGACAACGTTAAGGGCTCCATCCTTACGGACAATCTCGTAAGTCAAACCCCCTTAACACATGGAAACGGTCATTTGACCGTCTAAATTACGTATTTTGCTCGGACCTTCAACTGAAAATAGTTTCAAATCGATGAGACGCAACCAGTGGTATAAAAATTTTATGAAAAATAACCACCGGAGATAGGGCTACCGCTAGGGAGAAAGAATGGAAAATTGCTTTACCCGCAACTATCTGCATCGAGACTTTACCAGAATTACATGATTTTTCAATAGTACACGTATTTCACCATTCTGGTCATATCTTATTTCACGACTTTTTTTCGTTTGAAGCTTCTACGTATAGGGTTTAGGGTTTTAGCCGAAGAAATTAGAGTAATTTGTCGGCTAAAGTTAAATAAATAAATAAAATAACTAAAACCGACGAAATGAGGGTAATTCGTCGGCTAAGGTTAAATAAATAAATAAATAAATAACTATAGCCGGCGAATTACCCTAATTTCGTCGGCTAAAGTTAAGTAAATAAATAACTATAGCCGACGAAATTTATTAAAATTTATCGGCTAAAGTTAATTAAAATACAATTTTTTTGGCGGGGATTTTTAAAATTTTGAAATTTTTTTGACTAAAATTTTGAACTTTAGCCGACGAAATTAGGGTATTTCGTCGGCTAAAGTTCAAAATTTTCTATATCTTTCATTTTTCTCCTCCTCCTCTACATCTTTCTTCCTTCCTCCTCCTACTGATAGGAGTATTTTATGCTACATTCTTAATATGTTTTTATCCCTATTTGTGCTTTGTTTATCCTTTATCAGTATAGTATTTGTATGTATTTATCATAAGGGTTTTTCTGTTGAACAATGGCTAAAATGTGAGTAAAGTAGAGAAAATGTGCACTAATTTGTTAAAAGCCGACTTATGAAGTTATCGTGATATTTCTCATGATTCTGTGAATGTGTACATTGTTATTACTTGATTAATTTTCTTTAATATTTAGATGACATGTATATAGACTTAACGAAACAAGAATCATGAGGATCGGACTTATGGAATGCAGCAAAAGAAGCATGGAAAGATAAGAGGCCAAAAGCATGAAATCAGAACAAAAACAGAGGATTTCCAGAAACAATAACTTAACTTCAAAACTTTCACTAGGACGATTGAAGAGGAACGAGGCGATTTGCCATATATGGATAGAAAGCTGTGGATGTCTAGTTTCTAAATATTTTGGAATCGCAGCAATCCAAATTATGAGAAAGTAGTTATGATGGAAACAATGGTCGGAGGTCAGTCTGCTGGAAACATGACAGATTTTGTTGAAGTTGTCTACCGAGTTAGTGAGTGTGTTTCTTCATCAAAATTCTTCCCAAGCATGTCAATTGATTGATGAGAAGCTTAATAAAGGTGAGGGAAGTTGTTTAGAAGAAGAAGAAGAAGAATTGAAGAAATCACCAAGGAGAAGCCGAAACAGTAGCTAGGGAAGTTCACCCGGTCAAACCAGGATAACTTGTTCTACCGAGCCTATGAATGAGATTCGGCTATCCTAGGGGTACCAAAACTTGTAAGGGAGTCCTACATTGATCTCTTAACATGTAGGAGAGTCCAAAATTCAGAAATAAGTCCATGGAGTATTATCCAAGTCAGCCATTGAAGAAGTCAAAGTTGTGTGCAACAAGGAAAAGCAAGAAGCCCAATCCGATATGGACAAGGAATTGTAGCCGAATTTGCTAGGGTTTTCTCTCTATTAATACACATGTAATAGTTCACTTTTGGGTGTCAATCTTTGTTTAAGCCATAATATAGTCAAGCTCTACCTAGAAACCCACCCAAACACAGAGAAAGATCAAGCTGCCGCCGATCATACCGCCGCCATCACTGCCGATTCCTTCCATATCCTAGGTCGAACCTTTAGGTAGGTTTTAGGTTTGGAAAACCTCAATTTGCTTGTATTTTTACTCTATGAACAGTACTTTATTTATATATATTATTTCTGGATTTTATGGTTTTATACGATTTACATGTTTATGTTTCTTCTTTGTGATTATTTCATGAACTTGTTGATTGTGTAACGAATAGTATGCATGTTAGAACTTTGCATAGTTTAAGTTATTTATATTTATGTGTGTAATAGGTGTCTAATTGATTTATTGTTTACCTGATCATGTAATTGATCCTGAGGGTAGTCTAGGTACCAGATGTTCCTAAGGAGGGAGTTTAACATACCGTAGTGATCTAAGGTTAAGGTCATGCGATTCTAGGTCTTGATTGTTAGGCACTGCCAAGGGTTGTTAGGGTAAGTAATTTACATGGTATTAGGATGAGTGACGCCATACCTAGGATCATGTCTCCAATGACTCTTGTTCGGTCAGTGTATTTTGTCTTAGTGTCATGCGATTGTAGGCACTGAGCAAGATGACACATATATAGGCTTAAGATCATGCGATTGTAGGTCTTAAGTTTATATAAGAAGTCTAATAGTTAGAATTAATTAGAGTCTATGATAACATAAATATTGCATCTTAATCTTGCTTAGATTTTTCATGTTTGTCTATTCGGTGCTTGTTATGATTATGTGCTTAATTATTGATTGACCAACCTTGTAAATATTAGATTTAGATTTAAGACCCTAGAAATCACTATAAAAACCCCATCATAATTCGGTAAATATGTGAATAGCTTGTAAATAATTTAATTCTTTTTGTATATACATATCGATGTCATGTCTATATTTTGTCGATTGTATATGATTGTATTTATGTGTTTTATACTTGTATAGTTGTGACATAATTGTACTTGTATGTTTATCTTATATTTGTAAATATTACTAACTTTTTTTAATGCAGATATAATCATTCCCTAGTGTCCCCGACAAGAACGATCCATACTTACAGTTACTACAATGATAGAGATTTAAATTGCAGGTCGCTCAGTAGGCCTCGTCACCTACTCCGGCGGCAACAACGTACTCCTCCTCCTTTCTCCTTCTCTAAATTATTCTCCTCCTCCTTCCTCATCCTTCATCCTTTAAATCCTTCTCCTCTAAATTCTCCTCCTCCTCTCCCTCTCCTAACCTTCTCCTCCTCCCCTAGTTCCTCTCTCTTCCTCCTAGCCTTGCTCTATCCTATTCTCCTTCTCCTCCTCTTCTCTTTCTTCACCACCGGTGCAAAAACGAAAAAGAAGTAAAAAATTTTAATCAAAAATACAAGAAATAAAAAAATATGAAAATAAAATAAAATAACTATAGCCACAAATTTTAATAAAATTCGTCGGCTAAAGTTAAAAAAGAAAAAAATAATAATAATAACTATAGCCGACGAATTACCCTAAAATTTGTCGGCTAAAGTTTAAAAAAGAAAAAAAATAATAACTTTAGCCGACGAATTACCCTAAAAATCGTCGGCTAAAGTTTAAAAAAGAAAAAAATAATAATAATAACTTTAGCTAACGAATTTTAAGGTAATTCGTCGGCTATAGTTAAATAAATAAATAAAATAAAAATAATACCTATAGCCGAAGAAATTTAATAAAATTTCGTCGGCTAAGGTCCAAAAATTCGTCGGTTAAAGTCCAGAAATTAAGCGACGAAAAACTTCTTCGTCGGCTAAATAAATGACTTTAGCCGAAGATGAACATTAATTTCGTCAGCTAAAGTCTTGGCCGACGATTTTTTCCTGACGACTTCTTAGCCGACGAAATTTAGGGTTTAGCCGACGAAAAAATTTCGTCGGCTAAAATGGTTGTTCTGGTAGTGGTAACATTTAAACTCTGGTTGAATTAATACACATAACTGGCATAAGGAGTTCTGTGTGATGTGAGAATTTTAGTGTAAATTTGTCAATTTAAAGTATTTGAAACGAGAAAAAAAATGTGTGAATAAATTTAAGGTGTACTAATGAGCTTGTTAGCCCAGCACCATTTGGTCTAATGACATAGTTTCTCTTTTAGTAAGTAAGATGTTGTGAGTTCGATTCACCCACTTGTAATATTTGAGTTGTTTTCCTGATCAAAATAAATAAATAAATGAGCTTGTTGGGATATTGCAATGTTACCATACAAGGATGGAAGATTGATCGGACACTAATCATTAATCAATACAATCTTCTTCTTTTTTTGATCTTCTTTTTTTGTGTTTGGGAAGACGACAACGGTTCACCACTAAACACAGTTTGGTGACTTATTCTGCTGTATTTTAGGGGCAGGAGTAGACCTGACAAAATTCTACACGACATGATAACATGACACGAAAATGAACGAAATTATAAGAATTTGACGTGAGGTTTATAGTTTGGTTTCATATAGTGTCACCACGATAAGAACACTATTTTTAATGATTTGGTCTAGGGTTAAAACGATAATATCGTGTACGAATACTAAAAACATAACTCTGAAGAAACCCTAACAATAAAACTTATTAACATAGAGGTAATTTTAAAATTTTCTATGTTCTTGTCTACTCTATATATATAAGAAACCTTGGAAAATTATTTTTTCATCACACCCTCTTTCATGTACGAATTCATCTAGAAAAATGTTCTTATGCGACAAAAATTTGAAAAAAAAAAACATAACTCTAAAGAAAAATGTAAGTTTTGCATTATATTCATTAAGATCTATTTGTGTAGTTATAGGAAATTTGAAAAAGAAAAAAGAATATTTAGGTATTTAAATTATTTTTTGAGAAAATGTCCATTTAGTACAAATTTTTTGGACCTCATTTTTCCTTGCAATAGTTTTTTAAAAACATTGGCTATTTTAGCTTTTTAAAAAAAATTGTGCCCATTCTAACAAAACTCATAACAACTCTAAACAACCTATAATATTTCAATACGCATTCTACTCTCACCCATTAAAACATACTTAGAGAAAGAAAATAGAAGAGAGAGGAGACATGACTAACACATCACCGGCTCTGATCATCGTCGGTCGGACTTCGGTCACCGAAATCTTGTCGGAATCTAGAATCAAGTTTTTACCCTCTAATAAACTCTCACTAAACCCCTAAACCACATTCTTATTGTCACAACCAACTTTAATACCCCTTAATAAAGCCTCATTGAACCCCTAATTCACATTCATATTGCACAGCGAACTTTACTACCCCTAATTAATAGTCTCACTGAACCCCTAAATCGCATTACTATTGCACAACCAACTTTATTATTCCCTAATAAAGTCACACTAAACCCCTAAACCGCATTCCTATTGCACAACCAACTTTACTACCCCTAATAAACTCTCATTGAACCCCTAAATTGCATTCTTATTGCACAACCAACTTTATTATATCCTAATAAACTCTCACTGAACTCTTAAACTGTATTCTTATTACACCACCAACTTTACTACCCCCTAATAAACTCTCACTGAACCCCTAGATCACATTCTTATCGTCACAGCTAACTTTAATACCCTATAATAAACTCTCACGGTATCTTTATATCACAATCTTATGGTCACAATCAACTTTACTACCTCTTAATAAAATCTCACTAAAAGAGAAAGAGAGACAAAGAGATAAAATTCACATCAGGGCCGACATATCTGTATATACAGTGAAGTCCTTATATATACTAGTTAAGATGATTCATTGAAAACCTGATTACCTAAAGTTTTTATCTTATGCGATGCACGCGCTTGCCTTCAAAGTCGATCAACTGTGCCTTTTAACTGTCTTTGGTAGAAAAATACAGAATGTTCTTACCTCTTATTGTTCGAGCTTTGAGTTCGATCTCTTCTACTTGGCTTTGACTATCCCACGTAGATTCATAACTCGAGTTTCATCATGTTCTTAACTTCATCCTTATATTCATTTGCTGAATTTGGATGAAAGACGACAAAAATTTGGAAAAGATGGAAACTATAATACTACGTTTAGCACGATGAATGACAGAATGAGAAGTGGGATTTAGGGAAGGTAAAATAGAAAAGATTATGAGAGAAGAGAACTAAGAAGCAATTTTAGAACCATATCAACCACTTCAAAATGAACACCTTATTGGAGAGGAAGGAGTCGATGAGAGCAAGCCTGGCCTTGGTGGCGTCGACGGTCTCGTGATCGGGGCGGGGGCTGAGGGCAGAGAGGACGGAGCGGGTCTAGGAGACGTCGGAGACGGCGTGGGTTATGGAGGAGATGAGTTTGGGGTCGGATAACTGAGGCATCTGGTGGACAAGCTGGGGCTCAATTTGGATGAACTCGAGGTTGGAGATGTATTGGGCTATGGAGTCGAGGATGGGAATGTGGTCCATGATGTAAGAGAGGATGGGGAAGTTGGAGGGGTTGGGATGGATATATTGACGAGGTCATTTTGTTTTTTTAAACAGAAGGATGTTTTAATCTTTTTGCTGTGAAATGTTGAAGTTGACCGTTAGAATGTGTTTTTGTTGGAGTTGTCACTTTTTTTTCTAATTTATACTAAAGCGTCAAAACCCCTTATTTTTTCAGAACCAAACCAGTGTTGGACTGCAAATCACAAAGCGACTGCTTCTGACAGAACAAGGCTTACACACAAACATGGTGTTCTCGCCTCTGTCCATCCATGTGGTTCTTAGCATGATAGTGAATGGGGTTCTCGCCTCTGTCCAAGGGTTTCATCCAAGAGGAGATGCTCAAGTTTCTCAAGTCCAAGTCCATTCAGAAGCTCAACTCTCTAGCCTCCAATGTAGTCCCACTAGTCTTTGCCAATGGATCCAAACTCGGAGGGCCTCTCCTGTCATTCGCCAATGGGGTTAGGATAGACGAATCACTCGAAATCAAGCCTTCTCCACAATGCGCGCACAGCATTTAACTTTCTTCAGAAGGACACAGTTAAGGCACCATTCATGACAGACTCATCAGGTCAGTTTATCAGAGTTTTTGAAAGCTTCAAAATCTTGAAGCTTTCTTACAAACAAAGTAAAGATTATGAGAGAAAGTTCTGCATTATGAGATGTTTTGCTCTAAGTCATGATCCCAAAGTTCATGTTTTCCTCTGGTTTTGAGGCTTCCAGACTTCTGAAGGATATGGGATTCCCTCTTGAAGGTTTAACTGAGGTGGTGGTGAACTCACCTCACCTGTGCCCCTCTGTGTTGATCAAATACTCCACAAAGCTTTCATCAAAGTTGACGAGAAAGGTACACAAGCTGCCGGCTGCCGCTATAACGGCGGCTAGTGTTTTTGTGACATCATGCTGTGGATCCCCTCCGATTGAATTTGTGGCAGATCACCCTTTCCTATATCTCATCAGAGAAGTGACTAAGACAGTGAAGTTCGTTGGGCAGGTTCTCAATCCCTAATGAAGACTGATTTATTTATCTCCTAGGCTCATCAGGAAAATTAAAATGCAGCTATAGCCTTGTGTAGGTTTCTCTCCATTTCAAGTGTCCTTTTCTTGTCAATTTTGTCATAAGTATCAGTTTTACCAATGGTATTACCTTGTCTTGAAAGTGCAGTTTTGTTTGGAATGTGCAAGTTTGAACTTTTGATTTCATGACTAGTTTACACATTGTTTGGAGTCATTTTGCAGACGTGAACAACACTAGTCTTGACTCTTGAAATTCTGGTTATCCGAGTATAAAAGTTTCATGGTTTATAATTTTTGCTGTTTCATAATTGAATATGCGCAGCACCAAACAAAACTAGGATCCAACAGCAAATAAGAATTTGAAGCACAGAAATGTATGAATTATTGAAATTTGAGGATAATTTTAGGATTATTGTAATATCTGCTGTTGACTTTAGGCCTCTCCGATTGTACTTTATTGAAATGTTTATACCCCAAGTACTGGAATAATGTTATGGAAGTCAGGTAATTGTTGCTTAAAAATAACCATATGCGTTGCCAAAAAAAACAATTTGCAGACCAACCATTTTCTGACCATCTGGAACTTGGCATAAAACATCTTTAAATTAAGAGAGAATGACCATTTACACAAAATAATAAAAGTCAAACTTCAAATCAATAATTAAAAAGTCAAATGCTCATTTCAATATAAGGTGTACTTACTAATGCTCAAATACACAAATCTTTATTAAATTCATAATAAAAAAAAATTTTGAGACAATTTTACCCTTGTTCCTTATAAACACTTAAAAAAAGAAGAGAGAGAATATTTTGTCAGAGCATCTCCGGTCACCGGATGCCGGAAAATTACTGCTAGCCGGAATTTCGTCGGATTTTTTTTCTACTACGAGCAATAAACTTTTACAGAAAGTTTACTAGGCTACATCTACATCAAATTCAAGTCTACTAACCCTAGTATACTACAAAACCAAATCTACTAACCCCAGTATACTCAAAACCAAGTCTAATAACACATTGTATACATCGAAACCAAGTTTACTAACCTCAATATACTTCAAAACCAAGTCTACGAACCCTAGTATTTCATCAAATCCAAGTCTACTACCCTTAGTAAACTTTCATTGGGGTAGTAAACTCGAGCTGATGAACAAACTCGATGCATTGGAGCAGATAAAAGAAGAAGAAGAAGAAGACACTGAACCAGAGTGTTCTTCACAAACCTTGGATTCGTTTTTGACTAGATCTAACCTCTCATCTACGAAAGCAAACTAGCAAGGGTACTGATATTTGAGGGAGACTTGCTACAGTCGTTGAGAACGTCGTAGTCGTCGAGCTCGAATCAAATATGGAGTTGCTACAGTCGTTAATAAGCTCGTCAGCGTGGCGGTGACACTTCTACTGACCCTAGTATACTCCAAAACCAAGTATACTGACCCCAGTATACTCCAAAACCAAGTCTAATAACCCAGTATATTCCAAAACAAAATTTACTAACCCAAGTATACTCCTAAACAAAGTCTACTAACCCTAATATACTCTAAAACCAAGTCTACTACCCTAGTATACTCCAAAACCAAGTCTGCTGACCGTAGTATACTTCAAAACCAAGTATACTAACCCTAGTGTACTCCAAAACCAAGTATATTATCCCCAGTATAGTCTAAAACCAAGTCTACTAACCCAGTATATTCCAAAACATAGTTTACTAACCGTAGTATACTCCAAAACAAAATCTACTAACCCCAGTATACTCTAAAACCAAGTCTACTAACCCAGTATATCGGAGCTTGCAGATTGAATCCACCGACGTCGTCGAGGTTGCTTGGAGATAGGAGCTCGCAGATCGAATTTTGGCTCACCGACGTCGAGATCAAAACACGCAGATCAAATCTCAGCTCACCAGCGTCGAGATTAGAGCTCGCAGACGGAATCTCAGTTCACCGGCGTCTTCGAGACGGTGGCAGGCTTCGATGAGGCGAGGGCGGGATGAGAGGCTAGGTCTGTGCGTTTGTGCGTCGTCGAGAGAGAGAGAGAGAGGTGAGAGAGTGAGAGCAGATCGAGAGAGGTGAGAGGGTAAGGGTGGGGAAGAGAGAGAAGAGTGGTAGAAATTTAAGTTAGGGTCAAAAATGTTTTTTTATCAAGATTAATTGAAAATGGGCAGGTCATATCTGTTTTCATTAGAATTGGCTATCAATCCCTATAATTAGTACTATATGGTCAATAATTGTCAAATTAATAAGATCAAGACTGTTAAAATCTATTAATTTAGTGAGGTATTAATTAATCGATAAATTAATAAGTTATTAATTTATTGATTAATTAATAACTTATTAATTTATAGAAAAATCTTATTTATTTTTTGTCAAATTTATTACAGATATATTGTTCAATGAGTTACTTTATTCGATGTACTATATAATTCAACGTACCAAGTAAGTTCGATATACTAAACAAGTTCACATGATGAACATTAAATAAACAGCACACTATTTAAATAAACAAAAACCATAGTTACACAACACATTAGAAACACAAAAATGACTTTTCATCTCAAAGAATTAATAAATCAAGGATGGTGGATGAAATGCGTAAAGCATTGTGCGAGTGCTATAAAGATAATCCAAGTAGCACTCGAAAGCAATTGCAACAGTGAGTTTTAGAAATGTTCGACTTTCAAGTGAGTCAAGGGACGATATCGAATATGATCAAGCGATCTGCGGAGTATCTCACTGCTTTTGAAAAAAGTGATGCTAAGCGACACAGAACGGCGAAATTCCTTTAGTTTGAGAAGACTCTGTACTAGTGGATCGTTCAATATCAAGAACGTGTGAATGTGTCAGGATAACTAATCATTGAGAAAGCAAATGAGTTATTCAAGTTGATGTATCCTCAAGACTCTAGATTTCCAGTTTTCTCAAGGATGGCTTGAGCGCTTTAAATCAAGACATGGGATAAAAACACCACAAGTTCTTACAAATTACAATGATAAGAAAAGTTCAGCAACTTGATAAGAAAACAACACCACAAGTTCTTACAATGGAGAAATTATTACATGTACCCGGAACAAATCCGAGTGGTGTTCCCAACCAACGAGACATGCCACGTCGGCCCTTTGTCAGCCAGAGATTTCACAGTGGGAGATGGAGCTGGAACTGAAGCTGGCAGCGATGCAAGAGGAGCTGGTGGTGGAGTGGTCGGCCGGGGGAGGAGTTGCTGGAGGTGGAGTGGCTGGTGGTGAGGTTGCCTGAGGAGGAGTTACAGAGAGCTGACTGGTGGTGGAGTTGCCGGAATGGGTGGGCTGACTGGAGGAGGAGTTGCTGGTGGTGGAGATACGGTCACTAGTGGTGGTGAGGCTGCAACTGGGGGAGGTGAGGTGGCAGCTGGGGGTGGGGAGGAGGTGACAGGAGTCGCTGGAACGTCCCACAGTGAAATCTTCGGCTTTGACTCCGTCTGACAAGGGGCCGATGTGGCGCTGTCTCATTGGTTGGGAACACCACTCGGATTTGTTCCAGGTACATGTAATAATCTCTCCTTACAATGATAAGAAAAGTTCGAGATGAGATTCAAAGTGACCTCAATTTCAAGAAAAAAACAAGTCACAATTGACTCATTCTTGATCAAGTCCATAAATGTGTAATAAGTTCTATTTATTAATTCATTATTAATTTATATATTCATTCGGATCTGTGAATTTTCGTATTTATATTATCTTATAAATTTAACGAATTATTAATTTATCACGTTGTCTCCGACTCCGACAAAAATTATTATTTTAACAAGATTATTAATTAATCGAGTATTAATTTAATAAGATTTGACTATATGATACAGTGACTTCGAAATTGGAATAAGGGTGACACATTATTACACTGTTTTGTCCGGGAATTTGGAGATTGAAGTTAAGAGATATTCCTCAATTTTGAGGCAGAAGACTTGATTTGAGTAACATTAATATTGAAAGAATAGTCTGCAAATCAAGGATTCCTCCACCCCCAGTGATGGACTAGAGAAAATGCTCCCACCCTCCGCCTCGAGAGCCTCACCACCCTCTAAAACATATGTCGCCGCCCCGCTAAAAGCTCTGCAAATCAAGACAGGTAGCCACCACTACCCCAGGTAGCCAATCACATATTGGGAGGCCTCATCATCTGTCTCGTTAAGAATAGGTCTACCAATTAGGAGAATAATTCATTGTCTATGACGTAAAGATTAAAAAAGTCGATGTTAACTCAAAGCTGACAAATAATTAATCTAAGGCGATGCGCGTATGGATTTTCTGTCACTGGCGTGGTTAGTTGGTTTCTTATTGGGAGCGCCTAAATAGAGACTTGAGTCCTAACAGCATATGCACCCGTTTTAGGGCTTGCTCCTCCTCAAAATAGGAGAAGCAAGCACTATTTGAGCACCTCCTATTACTATTTGAGTAATAGGAGGTGCAGTGCAGTGTTTTCGTGTAGCGGTAGGAAAAAATAGCACCTCCTATTACTATTCATTGAATTTTTTTTAAAAAAAAAAATTCATGACTCGAAAAGAAGGTGTGATTTTATTACTTGAAAATGTAACGTACATAATGAAAATAAATAATTTAAAGTACATGATTAGAAATGAAATTACATAATGGAAATACATAATTTAAAGTACATAACTAGAAATGAAAGTACATAATAGAAATACATAACTATGGAAAAAGTGGGCGATAGCAATTTGAAAAATTTTCCTTGCTATCATCTCCTTCATCGACATCAAGTTGCTTAAGAATTGCCGCTTTCCTCTTTGATTTTGGGGTCATAGCCTCCGTATCCATTGCCATAATCCTTGATTCTTCCGTTAAGGCCCTCAAATTGAAGTCTTTCTCTTTAAGGCTAAGTTGTTTTTCGTATAAAGCAAGCTCCATAGCATCACTTGTTTGTTGCGCGGCTACCCAAGATTTTTGATTTTCCACAATGTTTTTCAAAGTCTCATCCCTTACCTCATTTGAAGAAGTCGAGGCGATCTTTTTTCCCTTTCTTTTAGCTTCCTTGGCCGCCTTCACTCCCATTGGTCTAACCGGACTTGAGGAAGCTTCAAGGTTGCTTTGTGGTGTTGCAATGACTTCATCCTCAGCCACATCGATTGTGGAAGGCATTGAGCTAACGAGCAGAGTAGAGGCAGCGGAGTTGGCATATGAAGAAGGTGGAGTACTAGTTTGGACTTCTCTAAAATAAGGATGGTTCTTCACCACTTCCCAACAATCAAACCGCGTAAACTCTTTCTTCTTTTGTGCCACATAACATGATTGAGCTTTTCTTATCTAATAACAATAACAAATTTATATGTCACAATAATATCTAATAAATAGAGATGACAACATTTATTTAAATAAACATACATAAATTTAGGGAAATGATAACATTATAAACTCTTACCTCATCTTACAAATTTGAGCCGGATTGTGAATTCCTTCGTGCATAAGCAAGAGCGGCACCCCAAGCTCTCAAAGTCGGCTTCAACTTAGTAAAACGAGAAGAAACCGCGGTTTGGCTCCTATGCTCCGGCCTTGACTCATGAGGCGCAATCTCCCAATTTTCATGAAAAATCGGTATGTATTTTTTCCCATAATTTATCAGACTTTTGCATGTTACCGGTGATAGGACAAACGCTAATACGACAATAAGAAATGCACAATTACAAATCTTCGGAAGGAATGAGAGAGGAGATGGAAGGAGTGGATAAATTTGTTGTGCACAAATTGGTATGAGATGTGAATGAAGTTGATGTAGTATTTATAGAAAAATTGTAGGGTGTTATTTGCAATTTTGGAGATTTTTTTTATAATTTTTTCGGATTTTTTTGCAACATTTTTTCCCAAAAAATCGAAGGCCGTTGCCTTCAAATCTGGGACGTTGGATCTAAAATCAAATCGAATCAAACGGCCCAGATCAATCTGCCCGTTGGATCCGATTTGTTGTGTCGATATTGACACGTGGCGCGCTGTGATTGGGCGAGCCGGATCTGCAGCTCGACTTCTCTCTGTTCTCCCTCGCTCTCTCAGATTTTCTGAACAACTCTAGAAGAACGACAAGACGACGACTTTGGGGGATCTGGGAGGAGGCCGTGGTGGTTGTGAGAGGGTGAGACTGCTCATGCAATTGGGTTGGTTTTGATGCCGCCGGAGCCATTATCGTGGGATCGGAAGGACTTGTTAAAGGAGAGGAAGCACGAGCGTTCGGAGTCGCTTGGGCCGGTTGCGAGATGGAAGGACGCGCCTCATCACGCGCCCCGGGGGGATTTCAACAGGTGGCCGTCGTCGTCACCCACGTGTGTGGGCTCCACCGGGACTGCTCGAGCAGCAGCTCGAGCAAGAACTGCTCGTGCTCGACCTCCCCGTCAACGATCAGTCGCCGGCCTCCACCTCCCCCGCTGCACGCTCGATTCTCGCTTGCTCGTGCTATTTTCCGGCTGGCCCACCCGAAATCTCGCCTGCTCGTGCTCAAATCCGCCTCCGCTGCGGATGCTCTAAGGTTGACACTGAAGAATAACAAGCATATTTTCACAGCATTAAGTAAAGACTACTAAGAAACAAAACAATGATTTTCTGAAACTCCCCAAATCTCTCTCCACCCTCTGATAAAAGGTTACAGTTGATCAACAAAAATGGAAAATTTCAATGGAACATTTGTGATAATAAAATGTCAAAACCCCCTTGTACAGAAACAGCGGAAATCATTGATAAACCTAACCCCCACTGGAATTGTTGAGTAATGCAAAACTCTAGACCTAAAATGAAGAATCATTAATCCAAGACTTTAACCAGATACCTCTTGCCTCTCTAAATACAAGACAACAAGAACAAACACACCATCAAAGTTTGGAAAGCTGCACCCTGTACACCGCAATCTTGCCAAAAACCTGAGCTGCTTCATTATGCCAAGTCTTACGCTTTAACCTAAACTATCACTGGAAAATTGGGGACCAAAAAAATAGGTCCGGTAAGAATCACGACCAATATGTATGAGATGATGAAGAAACAACAATTTGATGCAGATACAGATCTCTGATGAGCACATATAGCAGTGAACCATCACGTACAATACATCAGCTACGAGTACAACATTACACTTGGTATTTTGACAACTTCTCCTTGACTTTTGGCTCTAAAGCAGATGTACACTGTTCCCAGGCTCCATTCACAAGCATCTGCCAGATTACAAATTCGAAAAAAAAATAATCAAATTGCAATGTTGTATCCTTCATATATCTCAACCCGAAGTTTGGTAGATTGCAAATTGTTTGTGACAAGCTCTTTCCAAAAGAGCGATCAAACATTGAGACAATTTCACAACTTACAAGGATTACACTAATTAAATTTGAAGAAAACTGGACACAAATTACAATATAAATGGTATTCTTACCTGCTTATAACCATGCAACACCTGGAAAACTGCATTATGAAGTTCTTCGTTCCTTATTTCCTATTAACATAACATATCAGAAGTTAAGCTTGTATCATGAAGGGTTAAAAAGAGATGAATGCAGTGTGATTCTTACATGCCAACTGGCAATAGCATTGCACATATATATAAGTGAACTCAATGCTCCAGATGGATTTGTTCTAACCTGAAAATTGGAGAATATCTAAGCATGAATAGAAATACAAAGATTTAACACACACACACACACAGAGAGAGATGCATACCAAAGTGCATAGACCATGGAATGCATCCTCTTTTTCTATATCATCGCGTATCCTGCGGACATAATTTTGCATGTAAAAACAGTCTTCCGATAAAAGCATGATAGTTTCTAGGCCAACGCTCTTAAAGCAAAGTGGGCAATTTATGCCTGCCAACTTCGCTAAACAGTTGGCAGAGAGACACGAGATCATAGAACATCATGGGCAGACCACCCTTCAGTAGGTGAGATTTGTCTAGAACTAAGTTCAAAGAAATAACAGGAAAATATATATTCAAAGAAATATTTAAATGTTATCAATAAAAGATCATGCCCACTGATAGAATTTAGTTATTCAACTCCCATATTCCTTCTACAGATTATACGCAGATGTCAAAGGTATGGTGCAAATTCTTCAACAGTATATGAGGCAACATCTACATTGAAAACTCAAAAGTGCAAAAAATCTATTTAAAGTCCCACAGTTTTTACATTCTTGGGTCATGAAAAATAAGTGAATGGGTGTGTTTTCAGCTCCAGTAGCTATATTACTACTACTACTTCTACTTCAACTACTTACTAGTACAGGTAGTAGTATATATCAAAAACTGTGGTAATAGATTAAACATAAGACTAGTTGATCAATTATCCATTATTTCATATACATGAATAAAACTTACATTGACAAAGCAATGCACCATGGTTGCATGAAATGCTCCATATGTGGAGCCACAAGCTCTGGACAAACCCACGCAAGCCTCCCTAGTGTGATAGCACTGTTCTCAATTAGTGACTTGTTGGGCGCCTGCTTAGCATCAAGAGATGCAATTAAAAGATAAACCATCCTCCATAGATATAACACTTATAGAAAATAAAAATATCACCTCTGAATGTTGCAGTATGGGGACTAAGCAAGACATGACCGTTAAAACAATTGGAGAAATTTCTTGATGAACCTGAAATTAAAAGTACTTGCATGATGCTGTCATAAACAATTAAACCAAAATTGTGAGTTAATGCTGATGCTGTGAAAGGATAGACAGACACATAGCAAACCAACATGCACAGACCCATATTGGCATAATCAAAATCAATTTCTGCAAGTCAATGTGTGCTGATGAGAGAGTTTCACTCAACTTTAAAGCATAGCTTCCTATAATTTTTTTTTAAGAAAAGAAACAGCATTCTATTGACCAAACAAGAAGCATAATACAAAGAAGCCAACAAGTAGAAACGAAGACCATTTAAGCATTTATATATAAAGCTCAACTGACACCAACACATTCCACCGCTTAAGCAGAGTTCTAACTACAAAACCTACAAATCAGCTACATCCATAACAGTACATATCTAGTAGGCTTTCTAACCTTTAGCCAGACAACTACGAAGATAACACTGGGTCATTATAACAATAGATATTGCCTTGACCATTAACTGCCCTTTTATTATTGAAAATAAAACGTGAGGTCAATAAGTTCTATGTCTGCCTGCCAAAGGATGGGACTATGATGTCTAGTAGCAAAAGCCATGGCCTCCAATTTGAATAGGAAAAAAACAGCCAAGGACCCTAACAGACATGAACCAGAAGCCACTATGATGTGTTACTCTTACATCAAATCAACAATAACAGATCATTATCATAATGGTGCAGCATACCACAAAACTTTGAAGTCTAAAATCAAAGGAATCCATTGACCTTTATAACTAATCACCAATGGCTAATTTGAAGGATTGTGCTTCAGTCATTTTGATTTAGAATAAGAACATAGATGAAAGAGGAAATTTTACCTTCACTGCTAACTCACCAATGGCCCAACACGCATTATTTGCCACTGAAATAGTTTCCTTCAGCTTAGGAGTATTCTGTGCAACAAAGTGTCACATAAGTCATCACTGTAAAAAGAAATAGTTAGAATTGTCGATAGGTTCCACATACCAGTTGTTTGGCCGCAGCATCAAGAAATTCAGGCAAACGAGGACGCAAATGGATGGGGCATACCTAATCCAAAATCACAACAGAGTTAAAGGTCAAATATGATAACAGCTTCCAGTAAATACCTATATCCATGATAACAGCTTCCAGTAAATACCTAGATCAAATAAGTTCTCAAGTAGGTCAAACTTTAATATATCATTTGGTACGAACTTACTCTTGCAAGATCCCCAAGTAAAGCAAAGCCACTCTGTCGAACATCCAAAGCATCATCCATGCAGCATTGCAAAAGCAAGTCCTTCAAATTGCTTTGTGAAACCTAGCAAAAACTGCAAATGAGAAAAACAGGGAAAAAAAGTCCAGGGTACAAATTGCAAGCAATAAAGCAATTTAACAATAGAGGCGGATCAAGCATGAAGAAGGTCAGTATCTAAAATCTGAGCCAGTACTTGGCCGGTTGCAGGTTAGATCGCTCCCTCTGTTGCTCTGTTTCTCTTTCATTTAGATTTTTAAACTTCTTTTTTGGGCTAGCTGTCTGGTTGTTATACTTTTCTTAACACAGAAATTAAAAAGTGATTGAAGTCCTATGTCTGCTCCACCTACTGAGATCTATTAGTTGTAGCGGCCAGACAAATAATTCAAAACCCAAAATGATTGTTATGAAGATGCATTTAAACAAGAAGTACAGAGATAGCGACAGGGTCTGGTTGCAATTAAAAAAATTGGAAGGCATATCAGTAGAAAAAGTGAGACAAAATAAATGATAAAATGAAACTATATCATCATACATGCAAATTTATACTGCATTTTCCAAATCTATCATGAGTACGACTTGAAAACAAAAAACAACACCCACAAGGAGTTTGCACAATGTCTTGGCAAGGAAATCTCAGAAGATTGCATTCTGGGATCCAAATATTTGGGAAAGAAACAACCACTGTAGAGAACTTTCAATAACAAATAAATAGTGTATTTAATATTTATTTTAGGAGAAATTTGGAGAAAGAAGATTACCAAACTTTCTATTCCACTACCAAGACCTTCTGCAAGTCCAGAAAGCAGATCAAGAGCGCATACAATAAATTCTTTATCATACTGGACCCCTGAAGAGACCGGATCAACCTGCCAAAGTAGAGCAAAACTTTAAATGAATTTGAAAGTTAAATCATACTACGATTATCAAACATTTCATGTAGGAGTATATTAGTAGCAGTAGTTCTGCTTAAGGAACATCTCCATTCCATCTTCTACTAATAAAATTTACTGAACACGAGTGATACAATATCTGGGCATTAATAGCACATTTTTCTACAATTCCATTTGGTACAGAACAAGTCAAGACCAACCTACTTTCAGGACACCAAGAACCCCACTAAGTTTACTATTTGATAATATACAGGACATTGAATTCAGCAATATTTCTCCCACTGACTGACCTACCTTTGCAACTTGTTGGGACTGTATAATATACAGGACATTGAATTCAGCAATATTTCTCCCACTGACTGACCTACCTTTGCAACTTGTTGGGACTGTATGATGCTTATGCACCTCTGAAACACCGGCTCGGCAAATGGAGAGAATCCAGCACCCAGTGCCTGAATATAATAGTACAAATTATTACCACATCTTCTAGGTAAAAGTAATTTAATGCTGTCAACTATATTAGAGTTCAGCTTATAATAATAATACAAGGATACTACATAAAAGATCTCTTCCAGTTACAGCCATGGAAGTATATTATAAGCATATCATCCATTACCAGAACAAAAGAGCGGAAGAGCAACAATAAATTGCACTTCAATTTCCCTGTGAACAAAATATGCCCAGTACAAAAGCATTTCTTCTTTTCTATGATATCGTACACAAAAATTCTAATCATACATAAGAGCTCTTGTTTTTATCTGTTAACCGCTAAATTGGGCCTTTGAACTCAGTGCCTCTATTGTGCCTTATACTAGCATCTAGACATAAGGAGACAAACAATAAAATTCTCTAATTGGTGCATCAGATAAAAGTAAAGTGCTCCAACAATTAAAATGGAAGCATACCTGCGAAATAGAAGTGAAGCACTCAAGCAACGGAAACAGATCTTTATCTGAATTTGCAAGTTCTTGCCACTTTGCAATTAATGGTGGCATCAGAATTTCAAGATAATTGGGCTACAACGCAACAATATAGTCAATTAGCGGTTTGCACCCTGTTGTGCGCATTTAACACTTCACAAATCGAACTTCAAAAAAAATCTATTACAATATGAAGTTTTGATTGAACAAAAGTAAAAGAGCGATGATGAAAAAAAAGACATACGCGATTCAACTCCACACCAACAGCATCTGCTAGAGTTCCTATGGCATCATATACAATTCTTAGGTTCCGCCTCTGAATAGCAATACAGAAATATTAAATAAAGTTGATCAATCAAGTGTTCATCTAACAAAACAGTAAGAAGACCACAGAATAAGGTGAGGGCTAGGAAGGAACCTGATATTTCCCATAAGCACACATAAGGTGCTGTAAAATAGTTTCCAGGCGTGGTGCCAACATATCACCAGCTTCCTGCAGTTTAAAGACAGATTATGGAATCAAATATGTAATACCTGATCTATATTCAACAAAAGAACTGAACTGAATAAGAACCTCTTCAAGGGTCGCAAATGCTGAGCAAGCAGCCTCCTGTACTCGCTTGTTATTATCTAATATTCTTCTTAAGAGACCCAGAAGGACCTTGTCAAACCGCTCATAACCTTGTTGATGTGCAACACCCTTGGATAAAAAAAAGTAACTGTCAATCCTAAAATCCTTTACAAAGCCGAAGAATTTTTGGCGTGAGTAGCACAAATATAGGTAAATGGGTAAAAAAGGCAAACTAAAAAATATCCAAAAATTATATAATTCACAAAAATGTACGCAGATGACTGTGCCTAGAAATCTTAAGCTTCTGAAATCAACATGAGTAAGATATTTCAGAAATTATGCAACAAATTTTCATATATGAATCTGAGGAATCAAAATTCAAAGCATGGAAACCCCATATTTGTTATTCAACACTAGGATCAACTGTGACCCAAAGAAAACTATATGGAAGACGTTTTGTTAGTAAAAGATAATAGATACCAAGAAATTTAGAAATTGCAGACCCACTGCCACCACTTCTGTAATCTAAGAACGGCATACGATATTGTATAAACCTAAGGTGCAGACTAAGTAGCCACATATTCAACTAAAAAGAAAAAAGAAAAGATAGAAAGACAGATACAGAGATCATTTAATTATTCTAAAGAAAGACAAAACAGCTGAAATTAATAACCGCAAGCATAGAAGTCATTTTTTAGGATAAAGTAAGGATTAAGGAATGTAACTATACCTCAAGAATGAACTTGCTGAAACGTGACAGTGTCCAACAGGATATACTCCTTATAAGTGGAAACTTATCGTCTAAAAGAGGAATTAGATACACAATGATCTGCCATGTAAATCATCATGTAGTACAGTTAATAATGCATATCTAACCGTACATGGACATTTATCTCAACATAAACTTATGAACATGTAAAAGTTTCCACTAATGGCAAAGCAAAAATAGAACTAGGTATACATCAATAGCCAACAAAGAAAAGAAAAACAAAGGAAATTTGTAGATCGGCTTGTATGCTTCTCAAACAAAATGGCAGATAGAAGCCAATAGCACACTAATGAAGTAAAAAATATATACCAAAAGACATGAAACTACTTAAGTAGAAGAAGTATCATTCTGCACGTTGTAGTATCTTCAAAAAATTGATTAAATCAGGTGTCACAGGATTACCTCATTCAAATGAGGATAAAGACCAATAATGCAACCTTCAGCTACTGCACCTAGAGCCAATACAGCAGCTTCCCTTTCTTTCCATGTTTCATCATCCCTGTTGGACAACTTGGCCTGCAAATTTGACAATACTAAACTTTAAAACAGAATAATCACTCTTCTAGAACAGAATACTATTTTATGCTTTTGGCCACCTCTTGTTCAATAATTAGGCAATAAACCTTCCTATTAGTATTGACTTGTATCACTGTTAGCAATAAACCTCTTGCAGATTCTTAATAACCAACTAATTTGCTACTTTCAATTTCTTTTCAATATAAGCAGTTCTACACAGCCTCATTCTATGCTGTCCATTCTGCAACACTACTACTGCTCAACACTATCACGTCAATAGAGCAGCTGGGAAATTTACTTGCTCTATCTGAAAAATGAAAATTCAATTCGCATATTTAACTGCGTATCCGTAACAAACCCTGAAAGTCTAAGCGAATGTTAACAATTAGAGCAGACCCACAAATTTCAGAAGGTGCATTTCACATTCAACTCAAAACTTGGAGCATGATTTCAAGGTATTTCCTGAAGAGATAAAAGAGAATAGATAATTATTGACCATGAATAGAAGGTAACCTAAAAAGAACCCAAAAATAAAACCTAGACCCAACATGTTACTTTTTCAGGTTAACCAAGTGCACTTCACTACTTTAAAAAAACAATTCAATTCTCTATGCAGAACCGTCATTCCATTTTTTACTTAATCGATTCTTCACAATTTTAAAGAGTGAAGGGGGCAAACTGAAATTTTCCTTTTAACTCGATAAAATTCTAACCTGAACAAAGGCCATCAAGGTAGGGAGAATCTCATCGCCAAACATATTTGACAGGATATCGACAGCTGCTGCACTGCATTTCCGTAAGTTCCAAACATTGACAATATCATCGTCCTGTCATTATCACAAAACATGTCATTCTAAAATAAAGAAATTAGAAATAGCAGCCAAACATTTGAAAATCAGCAACATTATGACATGAGTAATGACCTCTTCTTCCGCACCATCAGATCCGTGAAACCGCGATGAATGAAAACGAGGTCTGATATCCTGGAATGCAAAGTGTTGGCCTTCTAAGTTAGAATCAGGGAGGAGAAGAAAAATACATGGAAAGCCACACAATTAACTATGAAAACAATCAGGTTGAACCTGATCAAGGTCAGGGACAGAACCATCCTCCTGCAACAACGAAGTGATGCCGAATAAGTAATCAACTAAAACAGATGTCAACTCATAATCCCTGAAAAAATATACAAATTGACCAAGTAAAAATAACCTCGGCATCTACAAGG
The DNA here is from genome assembly GCA_951800085.1 of Comarum palustre. Lineage (NCBI taxonomy): Eukaryota > Viridiplantae > Streptophyta > Magnoliopsida > Rosales > Rosaceae > Comarum > Comarum palustre. Next base: position 8,239,667 of record OX637589.1, read on the forward strand.
GACTCATCATCCTCCGCGTATGCCATGTTGGACAACAAAATCTACAGAAGTGTTAAAAGATGTGAGAAAAACACATTCCAAGGACGTAAAGCAATGGTCTCTACAGAAAAAAGGAAGGAAAAATAAGATAAACTGAACAATAAACTCTACCGGAATTAAACGGGGCAAAAACTCTCTCAAAATCTCAGGTGGTAACTGAGTCTCACAATATGCAGACCTTTGTCAAAACACAGAATATCAGATCAGAATAATTAACAAAACAAATTCAGTAGCAATGGAATGAAGAAAATATCTCCAGGTATGGGAAATGAAAAATAAGTGAAGTACTAGCATCCAAGACTTTTTCAGGTGTGAGCAACAGATTTTTTAAAGGTAGTCATATGATGATCCTCTTCTGCACGGTAGGATAATAATTTCCAAATTTGAAGGAGATTCATATATTTACTCCCAAAAACAATGCTAACTTTTCACAGATGCCTGTAGAAAACACAGGACTTTGAATAGCAAACTAGAATACCTAAAACCAATGCAGTATGTACAAGAAACCATAACTGATGGAACTTGGTGGCAAAAGCTTATAATTAACCCATCCATTGAATCGTCACTCATTAAGACTCAAATCCATAGTCTACCTAATGATGCATAAAGAAAGGGTGAGACATCAAATTAAGACGAGAAGTTTACTATATATACCAGAATTCACAGGCTTCAAGGGCAACTTCTTCCTCAGTGTCCTTGTTGACTTGCAACATGTATTCAATTACGTTCCTCAAATGTGGCTGCAGAACATGGTAAAGTCAATATGACATTGACAGGCCAGTGAAGGGAAAATTGAGAACAGAAAGATGAAAAACAATTTTTGTCAAACAGACATATTTTTAGACAAGTAAGATGGCAGATGGAAATATGAAATTGACCGAAAACATGTTGACACCACATATAGGTAGCATGCACTGACACTTAAATTTAACACACATTGACAAAGACCGAAGTGTTGGTGTCACCTCCAAGAAAGCTGGATGAATTTCAATCAGCTGAACAAACGCTGCACTAACCTGCTCAACAAAGAGATCATGAGTACCAAATCATGAAATATGAACCTAACACTATAGGTCCAGCATATATGAGTTTTCTTCATGACTGCAAGACTGACTGATAATATCTTGTCCAACTTTGTTACAACTTTCCTTTTGAAATGTTTCTTTGAAAATAAAATGATAGCATCTGCAGATCTACTCACTGCCTATACCATGTATGTTTACAGTAATAGACAGAGATGAGCCTCACTCAGTTCTAACTATATCGATCTATAATGCAAGGAAGTCAAAACAAAAAAACAATATCCTCCAGTTATGGACAACCACATAGCCATGGTTATGATAATTTATACTATAAAACAACAATATTCAAGATGAAGAGGTGTTAACACAGTAATTTGCTACACTAATAAAATCAATTTTTTGGTTCGTGAAACAATAAAAATCCCTACTGAAATAGCACGCAACAGAAATCGTAAATGGACGTACATTTGGAGGAAGAATTTTATAGTCAAAGTTTCAACATCCAATTTTTTGTAATGTTAAAGATAAATTGATAGGGAAAAATATGTGAGGGAGTATAAGGTGCCACGGACAACAAATCATTCACCAAAAAAACAATATCATGCGAACATTGTTACCTTTAGCCAATTTAGTCTACATTATAGAATCAGTGACAAGTACTCACCAATTTCCTAACTTCTGAATAAGGGTCATTAGCAAGGACAAACAAACCCTGAAGATACTGATCCATAGATGCATATAAAGCCTACAATCAAGGAGCACATAAAGATAATTGTTACTAATCCCAATCATCAGCATAAGGTCCAATCATACTCCATCAATAGGTTAATCAGAAATGCTTACCGCTGGCATCAACATAATGTATTGATTTACAGAACCCAGTGAAAGCTTTCTCAGGGATGAATGTGGTGACTGGAAAAGCTGTACAGATGAAGAAAAAGAATACCGGTAAAAAGAGTTCATTAAGGAAGGGAGCTAACGATTGAAGAAAAACAATCAACAAATAAACTACTAACATATCCAACCAGTATATCAGAACTTAGTTATCGTATATTTACCTTAAGAAATCTAAGAAGGAAAATGTTGATGGGACGTTCAGGCAATCCGGGTACGTCTGAATCAAGCACCTGAGGTATATCCTCACACACCTGTGTTACGTCATGAAATTTATGTGTCAAAGAAATTATACGGTTCTGCTACATTTAGAACTCTGTACTTGCCACAATATCTGCCTTCTGTAGATAATTAGCTTTTTTACCAAAAACAAAAATGATGGATCTCGCTGAATAATGTTGGTCTTTAATCAACATTTTTCATAATAGCTGAGATCTTTGATTATAATAATGAAACTATGATATGCACCTTGTGCAAAACATGAAATAAGTCAATCTATAAATATTTCAATATCCAACTAGCCATTAGTGACAGCAGGTTTCTCTTGGACAACCCCTTTTGAGTACTGAAGCGGCCAAGGTCCGTCATGCATGATTTGGTTATAAATAAGATCAAAACATCTCCACATTATCCAATTATTTCCAGAAGACCACCTATCCATACTTGATTCCCCTCTGTAGATTATTAAATAGTGATACCAAAACAAAGGTCTAAATTACCACCTTTCAGGAAATTTGATCAGACAAAGTTTGAGAAAAAGAAAGGTTGAAAATATGCACACTTTATCTGCCACATTCACAATATGCAACTCTCTGTAGGATTAATAGTAGGATGGTTAATGAAGCATTTTTTTGGCAAATAGCAGTATTTTATTAGATAATAAGCAGACAAGAATTAATAGAATTGTAGAATAAGTTGTAACCTTGTTCATTTAATATCACTTCTAGTCAGATACACCCAATTAAAAAATTAAAAGCAGTATTATGTTGTTTTAAGTACAAGACCTTTTTTGACCCAAGAAAGAGAAGGAATACATCATAAACACATTTTACTAACAATGTCCTGACCAAAACGTATGAAAATTTTCACCACAGTTCTTGATAATAATAATAATCAATTCAGAAGCACGCATAGATCCCAGCATAAAAAAAAAAGGAATAACAAATGCATACCAACAACAATGGACCATCCAGCCACATATTCATACACTGGAAAGAGAAGTAATTATGTAACGCAAGAAAACAGTGTTTACCTTGAACAATGCATCCATAGCACCTTCCATGTGATTCACGTCATTACTGTCTAAACAAGTCACAAGAGCTTGCAGCAATTCCAGCCATCCCAAAACTCCCCCATGTTGCACAACGACACTTATAATTGTCCCTACCGTAGACCTGATGTGCCTATCCTCTGCTCCCAAGCAAGGCAGCAACTCCGACTTTATATACTGCTGGTATGCAGGATCCATGTCGTTATAAGCATTTCTAAGATTGTTTTTCAACAGCAGCCCCGCTGCTTGCCGAATCTCCACTGATGTACCCTGTCGAAAAAGTCCACACCAAAACAATTGATTTTTCCAAACTAAAAGAAACTGCTCGTACTCTTGATCAATCCAACAGTAGAGTTTTGTCCAAAACAAGTAAACACTCTCAATCCTACTTCACCAAAGCAATCAACACTAAAATCGAAGACGAATTTCTCAGTGAACACATAGGACACGTGTAATCCAGTCAACACTAATCGGAAAGCGAAACCCTACCGAATATTGGAATTGAAGAGAGAAAATCCTAGTTCATTTCTCACAGTTGAAGCATGATCAATCAACCTGAAATTGAAAGACTGAAAACCCTAGCAGTAGACAAGTAGTAGTGAGTACCTGAGCGCGAGTGAGAATGAAAACAAGGTAATTGTGGAACTCAGGGTTCTGAGAGTAGGTCTGGAGTTGATGCCAAATCTGAGACTTGTCAGCGGAGGACGACGGGGATATCTGCTGCTCCAGTAGCCCGCAGATCGCCGTGAGCCCCTCCTTCTGCGGCTGCCACGTGGAACTAGCCGCCGCCATAAAGATAGTGATAGAGACTGGACTGGTGGTGGAGGTGCGGCGGCTCACGGCTGTGGTTTTGAGAGAGAGAAGGAGAAAGTGAGTGGATGATTTAGGACAGCTTTTTTTCTGCTGAGGGTTTTGGAGAAGAAGCAGAAGAGGGACTTAATATCTCTGTTTAAATATATTTAGAACCAGAGATTATCATGAATTATTCTCAAATCACTACGTTAATTATTGTTAAGCATAAGATTCACCACTCATGTTTGTTTCACTTTCATTCTAAAAAAAGTTCTTTCTCACTTCTCATGATTGAGTGTAGCACTAAAAATTTGGATGATTATGAAAATTTTGGTCATTCAACAAAAAATTGATGGATATATCGAGAAAATATCAAATATTGATAAAAATTTTATTAAAAATTATATTAAAATTATATATTCAACCAAAAATAGACTAAATACAAAATATCAGAAAGATATGAAAATTAATATTGACACTTATAAAAAAGAAAAATTTTGAAAAAATATTGCGGATATTATTGATATTTTAGTCTTTAGATTGAGTTGAGGCTATTGAATCATAAGGAAAGTATCATAAGTAGTTAAGGTCTTCGGATTGATATCTTTGTGTTTCTTAAATAGTTCGATATGATGTAGTCCATTATTTATCAAGTCTTACAAGTTATATTTGTAAGGTTGTGAACATATCAATACAACAAACTCATTCACACCAATATTATTCTCTTTATGGTATTAGAGTCTTCGTGCTCTTGAGACCTTCACAAACACTGTAACACCCCGACTCAAGAATTTATTTTTTTATCAGGATTAGGTGGATTACGGAGGGTCGTAACCGCACTATTAGTTTTCACGAGTTAATATTCGAGTATAATATCGAGATATTTTTGGTTTTGGAAAAAATATATTATATGTCCCGATGGTGTAGAATATATTATACCAGTCTTCCGGTATGTCCGGAATATTTCCCGGAGCTACGAGCTGATTAATATGGATTTATTCAACTTACGGGAATAATAAATGCTATTTATTTTACCGTAAAAAGTGACTTTGTGATAAGTCGAGAATTTGGGGAAACTTCCTTCGGAAAAGTTGTAGTGGACGTTAATACGAACTCGTGGGTATGTCCTATGAATTAGTCAAAATTCGTATGCGGAAGTTATTAAGGATAATGTGCAGATATTACGCTGTAATTAGTAAATAGCATAATATCTATTTACTATTCACAGTAACTTTCTATTATTCAATCTGGACCGTCAGATCAATCAGAGATTTGATCTGGACCGTTGATTTTTGAATATATATGGGATCGGTGCCGATTGGTCGGGGCTCTCTCCCTTCTAGGGATTGGGCAGTATGGGGGAACTCCCTCTCTCTCCCGCCCGATCACTTCTTCTCTCTCTCCGAAGCACTGGTCACGACTCCGTCGCCGAGTCAGCCTCGCCACCACTAGTTCCAACCTCGCCTCGGCCTCCCTCATTTCTATGTCATCGATGCGCCGCACGACAGACGAGGCAGCCCGACCTCCGGGTTTCGTTGGAACTCCGTCGAGCCACCGCATGATTCATGGAGGTGCGACGGAGCGTGGGGGCAACGAGAGATGCTAGCTCTACCATGGAGGCCGGACGAGGATGAGGTGCAGCTGGGAGGCCAACGTCGGGAACCGAGAGGTAATCTTTCCCTCTTCTTCATGTTTTTCTCTCCATTGGATTGTTGTTATAGGGTAGAAAAGTGGCCGGAAAAGGGGCTGAAACAGGTTGGTAGGGCGACTGGGATAGCTCTAGGTGAAAGAGAGTAAATCCCCAGGTTTATACCGCGTAAATATGGTATTTTACCATTTATCATGGGTGTAACATGTCAAAATTGCCCTTGACAGTTCAGGTTAATTACAGAGATGTCACTATGGCTGAAATTCCAGAAATTTCCTTAGCAACTTTGCATATTTACAAGACAATACTGCCCCTGGCAGCTTAGCATAATTATCAAACTGCCTTTGAGGCTGATTTGGCTATACTGCCCTTGGCAATTTAAGATAATTACAAGGGTACCCTCTAGTTGATATTACTTTTATACCCTTGGTAGATTTTTTTTATTTATGCGTTGTCATTATGTTGTAATTATCTGCTTATTATTCTATGGATGTTGTATATATGTATGGTTGAATGTTTGGGATAATCCGGATAGATAGCTGGTTTATGGATACCTCAGCGAAGAGGTTAAACTCCGGATTAACAAATAGGTGTATGCTATCGATAATAGTTTTCGACCAATAAATAGAAAAGTGAGATTCGTCCAATTAGGATGTTAATTAAAATATGAGCTACATGTGGCTTGATCCCTGAGTACATGGTACGTAGGCAGCCTGACCGGGATTCAGGTGTAGTCCCAAATAACATCTAGACCCTAGGTCCTCTGAAATAGTTTGTATTGAAATCCAACTTAGTAATCGTGATAACCTCAGGTATAGTGAGGTTTATTTCCGTGTCGTTTGGATTAGATGAATATGGTTTGGGTAAGGGTTATCTCTTCTCAAGGGGGGTTACGAGAAAATCTCTCTTAGGATGGGTCTCGCACGTTCTACCCCCGGTTAAGGGAGATAAACTCGAGCTGGGACGTGACAAACACAAACCCTAAAACCTTGTCGAAACAATGACAGGAGAAGAACAAAAATTTCAAGTTTATGCAACTTCATCACAGAAGGCCCCGACATGGGAGAATACCAATCATCCTCTATACATCCATCACTCGGATCAACCAGGAGCAATTCTCGTTCCACAACCACTAATGGAGGACAACTTCAGCTCTTGGATTGAAAGCATGAACATGCCGCTTCAAATCAAGAACAAGATAAGGTTAGTTGATGGAACCCTAACCAAACTCGTGAAGAATCTGGATGAACAAATTCAATGAAATCAGTACAATATCCTTGTTAAAACATGGCTTCTTGCATCGATGTTAAAGGAAATTGTTAAAAGCTTCTTTCACTGTAAGGATGCAAGGATTGTGTGGCTTGAGCTATACAAAAGGTTTGGACAAAATAATATGTTCAACTCTTTCATATTGACACAGGGTTCTTCCTCTGTTACTTCCTATTTCACCTAACTCAAAGGCCTTTGGGATGAAAAAGTGGCCTTTTGCAACTTCCTTGCTTGTGTTTACAATGCAGGAGAATAGTTGAAGTCTTACATCGAGACGTAGAAGATTATGAAATTTTTGATGGGTTTAACAGATGAATTTACCAATACTCGAAGCAACATCATAGGCATGAATCTATTCAGCAAGTTCAAACTAAGATATAGGACTATTAAAATATTTTCTTGGCATAGAGGTGGCCAGAAAGAAACAAGGCATTGTTGTAAGCCAAAGAAAATATGTCTTGAAAATATTAGAGGATTCAGGGTTTCTTGGTGCAAAGCCAACCAAGTTTCCCTTAGAGTACAATACTGCATTGACACAAGAAGACGGACAATTGCTTACTGATCCATCTCAATATCGAAGGTTAGTAGGCACATTCATATATCTCAGTATAACAAGACAAGATCTTGTTTATGTAGTGCACATTCTCAGTTAGTTCATGGATAAACCAAGGGAACCGCATCTAGATGTTGCACATAAAGTGCTACGTTACATAAAGCAAACACCGAGCCAGGTTTTGCTGCTGCCCTCTAAAGGTGCACTACAACTACGAGCCTTTTGTGATGCGGATTAGACGCATTGTAAAGACACTAGAAGGTCAATTACTGGTTATTGCAGTTTTATCGGTAATTCACCCATCTCTTGAAAAACAAAAAAGCAAGGAATTATATCTAGATCAAGTGCAGAAGGAGAATATCGATCCAAGACATTCACTTGTTGTGAAGTTACCTGGTTGCAGAACATTTTGAAAGGCCTCAATGTCACAAGTACGCAGCTAGCATTACTTTTCTGTAACAATCAAGCCACCTTGCATATTGCATCTAATCTTGTTTTTCATGAACGAACCAAACATATAGAGATTGATTGTCATATTGTTTGTGAGAAAATATAAAAAGGTTTGATCAAGACTGCTTACATCCGAACACAAGACCAACTAGCATATTTGTTTACCAAACCACTCCCTTCTACTTAGTTCACTGAATTGCTATGCAAGTTAGATGTAATCAACATACACTCTAACTTGAGATAGGGTATTGAAGCATATAAGGAAAGCATCCTAGGAAGTTAAGGTCTTGTGATTGATATCTTTATGTTTCTTAATTAGTTTGATATGATGTAGTCCATTCCTTATCAAGTCCTACAAGTTAGACAACTCAGCTGCTTGTATATATTTGTAAGGTTGTGAATGTATCAATACAACAAACTCACTCACACCACTTGGTTACTTGAAGTTCGTAGTTTCGTACAATCATTCAACCATAGTGATCACGGGTATGAGCGATTAAAGTAATATAGAGAACTGAAAGATAAAAATGAGAGAGGAAAAGCGACTGTAAAGTGGTGATAAGGTCGCCTAAGTCTTTTGTTTGCAAATAAAAAGGAGGGTATTGAATTGAACTTGATATCTAGTTACCATGCGCAATGGCAGCTAATCGACATAACATCGGTGAAGGCGTGAATGTACGGCATTAAATTTGGACGTGTGACTAAAACCTTCGGTGAAGGCGTGAATGTACGACAACAAATTTTGACGTGTGACTAAACCTTCCGTGAAGGCGTGAATGTACGACAACAAATTTTGACGTGTGACTAGAACCTTCGGTGCAGTCGCTGAGGTGTAATGTAAGAAAATTGAACACTTGATCTATGAAGTAATGGGTGATTAAAGTGACCCTCCGTTCAAGCTTCCCGGAGCAGAGAATAGTTTTCCACAAACCCGTTTTGTGAAGTTGTGAAACCGAGAGGAGTTGAGTTTGATCTCCAACAGATCATGTATCTTTACATGCTGGTTTAGCTGCCAATGGGGCCATGAAACACGCTCATAGAGTGTACTAATCATACTAATGGACAAGAATGCCAAAACAGAGGAATAATAACCCCAGGAAATTGGTGTTTGATACTAATTGAAAGTGGAGGCCTCCCCTGGTACCACTGGAGCAGCAACTGGTTGGAGAGGTTTAACCAGCAATGGATTAGAAAGGTCCCCGGTCATAGTTCTTGGCGGGGAAATAATACATTTGCCATTTCTCAGCACAAACATTCTCACAGTATAAACAAGCGGAGGAAACGATATGCTCGACCTCTTATACATGAAGATTTACCGATATGAGGGCATGGAGACTTGTTTAGCTGCCTGTGGTTCAATGAGGTCGACTCTTCACACCAAGGGACCAACTGAGTTTTGGTTAGGGGATGCGTTTAACTTCTTTATGTTTCCAAACTGCGAGTACAATTCACTATTTATTTTGCATCCACACAAGCATTCCTCTTGCATAGAGTGGGTAACTAGTTGGAGTCTTTCAAAAGTCGAGCCTTTTATGACAAGTCTTTCAAAAGAAGCCTTTGAAAAAAAACTTGACGAAATGGAGAAGCCATACCACGCCTCAAACTAAAACGTGTCTCAAGACGGACTATTTAAAACAGAGCTTTCTTTATAAAACACGACTGCAAATTTCAAGGTTGCCAAAGCTGTTATGGCGGAAAGAGCCGCTAGTATTGTATTATTGATAAGTATCACATTTTATTCCAGAACCAGTAGACATTGTTGATGCATAACTGTCTGAACAAAAGATTAATAAGAGGCCAAAAATGCCAGATTACAAAATAAACAAGGTCTTGAAACAAGCAAATATATACTGCAAGGGCTTTAGATCCTAGATTGCCCGACTGGTCCTGAAACTCAGTAGAGTAAAAGCAGAACCAAACACAACAGGGCAACAAACTAACAAATGAGAAACGAAAATACAGATCTACAAGATCTAACGTCCTTGTCAAAAGAATATTTGAACTGGCCCTGAAAGGAACATAACCTTTATTATATACGCCGGAGGAGATAGAAGTGACGCAATCTAGGCAGAAAAATTGATCAACTAAAACAGAGCTCATTGATAGCTAAGCTGACAGGACCTATGGACTCCATCAGTTTGTCGCATCTCTGCTGTAGAACAGATCTAGGGTCTTTCCAGGTATACGGTGGAGAAGCTCGCGGGGGAAAATGCGTAGCAGTGTCCATGCCAAATCAAGAGACTGGAAGATACTACGTGTATCATAAGCTCCTTGGCTCACAAATTTCTTCTCGAACTTGTCCAAAAACTCCAGGTATAGCTGCGTTCAAAAATCAATAAAAAAAATAATCCCATTAGTTTATTCCAAAGGATTATTATCCGTAGCAAAACTTGATAGAAAAATGGGAAACGTAAGATACCAAGTCCTCAGAAGAAAGAGCTTCTTCTCCAACCACAGCTTTCATTGCCTGGACATCCTTCCCAATTGCATAATTTGCATACAACTGAAAGTGCAACAGCTCATGTGGATAGAAAATAGATGGCAATGGCATAAAGTTGGGACAAATTGGTCAAGAAAATTCAAAAAACATAATACCATAAAAGCTATACAAACCTGATTGGATACATCAGAATGATCCTTGCGAGTCATCCCTTCACCAATAGCACTCTGCAATCATAACCAACAACTTTATTTAATGCAAACCCCATAAATTATAGAAAGGTATGACCTCCCATATTAGAGTTCAATGAAAATCAGAAGCACCTTCATCAAACGAGAAAGAGATGGGAGAACATTGATTGGTGGGTAGATCTGCACTAATCAAAATAAAAACAGTTAAGTTTCAAATCATGAATAAGCACTGAATAGCTTTCTCCTTTCAGATCAGTGACTCCAAATAGCTGATTTTTACCTTTTCTAACCTATTTGTGAATTGTTAAAAAGAAGAAATACAAGCTTTCTAAATGCTGGCTTTGATGACAAACTAACAATCAATTTATTATTTTGTATAAAGCTAATGTATTATCGATTAATGCAGTGATCAACGAGATTATCAAATGGGATTTACTTTGAATACTCAAGTCTAAACCCAAGCCACTTAAGAAAGTACCCACTTTGATAAGGTATACTACATTTTGGTAACTTACATGATATAACAATTGTAAGATCTAAGACCAGAACACTAACTGATGTAATGAAAACCTAAAGCATGCCTACCTGTCTGTTGTGAAGCTGCCTGTCAATGTATACCTGTCCCTCAGTAATATATCCCGTAAGATCCGGGGTGGGGTGTGTAATATCTGGCGAAATAGTATCAAGGATCAGGAAATATATAATCACTACAGTAAAGATGTATGATATGCGAGTCTGATACGTAATGAGTCTAAAAGCAGTGTAATACCATCATTGGGCATAGTCAAAATTGGAATTTGTGTGATGGAGCCTTTTCGCCCTTCAATTCGTCCAGCACGCTCATAGATTTGTGCCAAATCGGTATACATGTACCCGGGATATCCACGCCTTCCGGGCACTTCCTCTCGGGCAGCAGAAACCTGCAGTAGCGTTCAGTATATTGTTATATGTAGTGCATAGAATCATATTACACTTGGTAAAATTCGGATGTCATATAACATTTCAAAGTCCCAGACAGTTTCTGCATTAAACTATGATGGCTTTGAACAATCAGAAAACAGGATAGACATGACACATGAAAAGAAGAAATTCATGCATTTTTTCATCTCCAGAAATGAGCCAAGGTACAATGCTAAAAGTTTATTTCCCATTACCTCACGAAGAGCATCAGCATAAGAACTCATATCTGTCAGTATGACAAGGACATGCTTCCCACATTCATATGCCAGATACTCTGCAGTAGTAAGAGCAATACGAGGAGTAATAATACGTTCAATTGTAGGGTCATTTGCCTGCAGAAAAATATGAAACGAAAGCACTTTAGGCACAAATGTATTCAAATAGCATGAGATAGACTGTAGAATAACTCCAATTAATATAAGCCCCTGTTCATTACAGTCATACCAGATTAAGAAAAAGGGTGACCCTCTCCATTGAACCATTTTCCTCAAAATCACGTTTGAAAAACTGTGCAGTCTCCATGTTTACTCCCATAGCAGCAAACACAATGGCGAAATTGTCGTCTTCCCCATCCTACAATTTTACCATCTAGTTTAGACACTCAGATGAATGCTAGAAATACATCAAAAATGTGTACTATATGATGTGCATACACCATTAATGTCAAAGGCAGATGGACTAAGAAATAGCAATAACACAAATGATGGATTGTACTAAAACTAAAGATAGAGAATTAGAGACATCTCTACTTAGTTTGATTTGCAAAATAACATGGCAAAAGCTATAGGCATCAGGCATGAAAATAATAGGCACAACAGACTGCCCTATTGCTTTAAATTATATGTAATATAACCAGGAAAGAATTTCCAATGTGCAATATCTACTAGCCAACAAATATTAGTAGTATACCCCAGCGTCAAGAAGATTGTCAGATTTCTCCAACCGCTTGACCAGACCAGCCTGGCGACATATCTGAGCTGCAATCTCATTATGAGGAAGACCAGCAGCAGAGAAAAGAGGGATCTTTTGTCCTCTGGCAATGGAATTCATTACATCAATTGTAGAAATTCCTGTCTGAATCATCTCTTCAGGATATGTTCTCTCACTGGGATTGATAGAACTACCTGGAGAAAACATACAATAGAAAGAATGACATGTTAATATACATCAAATTAGAACTGAACTTACTATCAGTAAATCAAATAGCTCACCAGAGATGTCTAGGTATGCCTCAGGCAAAATTGGAGGGCCATTGTCAATGGGTTTCCCAGATCCATTAAAAATCCGCCCAAGCATGTCCAGAGAGACTGGAGTTTTCAAAACCTGCAATGGCAATGGGGAGAGTCAAGATGCATAACTTAAAGATTAAAAGAAATATTTCTTTTTAATCTTATAAGAAATATTTGGTTTTCCAGGTTTGACAATATAATCAATATAGAATATGAAATTAAAGATTGACTACCTCTCCTGTAAACTGCACTGTGGTATACTTGTTGTCAATTCCAGATGTTCCTTCGAAAACCTGAACAGAAAAAAGTAGACGTATGTAAGAAAAACCATTGATACGGCGATCTAATAAACATTGAAAGAATCACAGGACAAGATGACTAAAACCTCCCAATAAGTCTACATGTTCCTAAAAGTCATGAACATTTCTAGGAGTGTATAAAAAGGGATACAAGAACCGGAAACTAATAAAACATGATAAATTACAGTCACCTGAACAATAGCTTTCTCCCCATCAACCTCCAGGACTTGCCCTCGTCGAATAGTTCCATCTCCCAACCGAATATTAACAATCTCCTGAAACTTGGGTCCCTGACATATTTCAAGAAAAGAGCATGGCTTATTGGATTTCAAAGTGATGAATGTTAAATGAGAATGCTTAGAATAATCCACAGGGAGAAGAGAGAAAGAGAGAGATGATACACCTACCTTAACTTTTTCAAGGATAACCAGAGGCCCAGCAACACCAGAGACAGTCCTGTACTCTGCAATGTCAAGCAGGTAAACAAAGGTCTAATTTTACATTACTTGTAGACTGACATATATTAGCGCTCTTTCACCGAATAAAAAAATTAACGAGTTTGATACGAATAATAGAAGCTCGATTAAAAATGATGACCCAAAATCGCATCACATACCCATATTAGAAAAACAATTATCTCACATGTTCATGTAATTAACCACTAAACTGTATATATTCCCCGACTTACCCATGCCGACCTCAAGCGTCCCCTCCTCTAAATCGTGATTGTTTTGTGCAACAGCAGCCATATTTGCGAGCTTCAAAGAACAAAAAATCAACAATATTAATACACACAATGCCATCCGAAATGATAAGAAGACAACACACTATCCAAATGCCGATTTCAAATTAGACGACACGAAATGACCTAAGATTTAGAACACATAAATGCAGTTATCATAAACACATTTGTCATCTCTCTAACTACTACGCAATCGAATTAAACTGCTCTAAACACTGAAACAGTGTGAGTTCCAGTTTATCCAAATCAAACAAACACAAATTCACATCACATTCGAATTTCTTAGGAGACAGTCAAACACCTCCAATCCATATCCACACAAGACGATGAAAAAAACAAACCAAAACTTAAATCGCAGTTGAAATCCACAATCAAAATTGAACGATCGAGCGGCTGAGAATTCGGTATCGTACCTGGTGTTCGCAAAGAGATGAAGAAATAGGACTGAGATCTAAGATATATGGACCTCTCCAAAATTTATATCTTTCTTTTTAAATAATAAATCATTTCAGGGAATATTTAAGTAGTATTCATGTAGAAAAAAACAAAGAACACTGTCAATATTCCATTGGATGGAGCTCGGATCCTGTACTGGTCTACCACGGTAGACCATGTGGAGCCAACTAAGTGGAGGTACGGATTGGATCGGCTGCTGTTTCATATTAGTTTCATGCATTTCATGGGTGATTGTTGAGATTACGACTTTTGCCCGTAAGTTTACGAGAGTTACTTTTAAATATATATATATATATATATATATATATATATATATTAATAACTCACACATTATATATATAATCTTAAAGTTATTAGTTAACACTTTAATCAATTAAATGAGAGCTCACCGACAACCAGAATTTAGATTATTTGTGTTATCAGAATTTTGTTGGCTTGCTTTGGAAATGAAAACAAAAAATGTTACTTGTGTTATCTCAAGTTGGCAATGATAAAAATTCCTTCAGTTCATTCAACACTGTTTCGGTGTTGGCTAGAAAATTCGTTACACATTTTAAAAGAGTTATTTTTTCAACATTACATTTTAAAGAGTTTACTCTCTTGTGAAACTCACACCTTTACTACACCGTTCTTCAAGCTCTATCATATGGGACGAAACTTTGAATTTCTCAAACTAACTTTCCAACATTCAATACTGAAGTATATGACATTCATACAAGGTTCAAAAAGACGCTAGGCGAGATTAAGCGGTGCAGCTACTGCCTAACGCCTAACATTTTAGGCGGGGTTTAATCGGTGATTAGACGGATTATTTTTTATATATTTATATTATATATTATAATATAAATTATAAAGAAAAAAATTCATAATTCACCTAATTCACAATCCAATTCAATCACATATCACAATAACATCGTAAATTTACAGTTGGCTATGACTATTGTTCAATATTCAGAAAAAATGACCCTTTAGGGGTAGACTGCATGAAGCCAATAACCAAATGTAGACCCCCAATTTCTCAGCTCCATATAAACAACCCTAGAATACCCGATTATCAAATTCAATTTAATCACATTATCACAATAGCATCTTAATTAGTTTGGTTATAACTTATAATTTGTGAAACCCACCCTGCAATCTTTAAATGTACCCGATCTATACTTCATTTGTGAACCCAGCAATCTTCTCCAATTTGTCATATATCTAAAACCTGACATACCAAATCCAACCTAATCACAGAGAGAGGAGCTGACATACCCGAGCAACGACGTGCGGTGGCGAGCAGCGGCGTGCGGTGGAGAGCAGCGAGGTGCGGCGTGAGAGGCGTGCAGTGGGGCGAGCAGAGACGTTCGGTGGGGAGCAGCGTCGTGCACGTGCGAGAGGCGTGCGGTGGGGCGAGCAGTGGCGTGCGGTGGCAAGAGGAAAGAGAGGTGTTGAGAGTCGAGACTCGAGAAAGTGTAGAGAGTTGAGAGGTGTCGATAGATTTAGGCATTTAGCATAATAGGAATTAATAGCATTAGGGTTTAATTTTAAAAAAAAAATCAAGCGCCTAATTCCGTTTAATTTCGTCTAATCGCTAGGCGTCACGCTTAATTTCTGATTAATCGATATCGCCTAATGTGTCCGCCCAGCACCAAAATTAAGCTTTTAGCTTGGTTTTTCCACCTAGGCGCCACCTAATCGGCCTAGGCGCCCGTTTTTTTGAATAGAGTATGTAACATAGCAGAAGCATAGAAATCCATAGAAGCTCATTGAGATCTCCTGGTCAAACTAGGAGAAGCAAAGTCATAGGGGTGAACAACAAAATCGACTGCAGTAAAATTGATCCCGATTACCTTATGTAAATGCATTTCATGTATTAGTCTTTCATTGCTGTCTGATTTATTAAATATCCTTCAGATTGTATCACTAACATTTGCTCATGATTAATGGACTAGACATGAAAGTTCAATTATAGCCCATCTTACAAACTTCACTGCCAGACCTTAATGTACATGATGCAACAACCTGTATGCGGTATGCTACTTGAGATGGGTTTAACTCGAGCTAAAATTCCAGGCTCCTAGCCAAATCTGCCTGAGAGCGAGCTTAGTTTGGCAATGCTATAGTCCACGAAGAATTCCCCCCTTACTTCATTTCAGTGCCACAAAGCCGCTCCCTGCATAAACATATTTTCAATAAAAATTGAGCATTTGAATCAGATCATACACCATTTCTCCAATAGAGTTGAAACCCATTTGTGGATAATGTCATGACTGAGGGTCTGAGGCTGTAAATGCTTGGCTTTCATGACTCCTTGTGAAGAGAATTAGCAGTTCTCAACTCCACCTTCATGGTAAGTCAATATTTTTGTAGAAATAACATAACTTGTAGTTATGTTCAATTAAAAAAATTATAGAAGATAAATAAGCATGGCATGTACACCAACATTTATGTCAATTTTAACTACACAAAAAACATGCTCAAATATCATATTTAGACATGATTAACATATAATCATAATATATCATGGCATAAAATTAGGGTCACATATAGCAATTACACAAATTAATTTTAAATTGCATAGTCATAACCATGAGAAAAACAAATATGTTGTATAATTATTAATTAAAGATTTGTAGAATATTTACTAGGTAAATTATTTAAGTTTATTTTGTCTAAAACAAATAATTGTAAATATTAATTATGCAACAGTTAATCATGGCAGTAAAAAAATAGTATTTTTTACAGTTAACATGTTTCACGGTAAAACAGTTATTTTAACAGTAATAATAAATATTAATTACCATGGTGAAACAGTTAATATTTAACAGTAACTATTCATTACTACGGTAAAAAGACAGAAAAAATTGCTTTCTGGGTCGAGTTTTGAAAACGGGTCGCGCGGATCTGGAATTCGGTCGATCGGGTCGGGGC
The DNA here is from genome assembly GCA_951800085.1 of Comarum palustre. Classification (NCBI taxonomy): domain Eukaryota; kingdom Viridiplantae; phylum Streptophyta; class Magnoliopsida; order Rosales; family Rosaceae; genus Comarum; species Comarum palustre. The sequence continues at coordinate 8,256,837 of OX637589.1, forward strand.
TGCTACTATCGTCCTATCTATTACAGGAGGGTTCCGAGAAGGCGGCCGTCGACAAGATTGGTGCTAGTGGGGTGGCGGATCTGTTCTGCAACTCGGATCGGTGATGGAGGGGTGTTGCAACTTGGTGGCGGATCCATAGAGGGTAGGTGGTGCTGTGAGGGTGCCAGGTGGGTGCGCAGTGGTGTCGATCGGGTTCTGCAGGGGTTGTGGGTTCGATGTCGAGGGTTGAGGGTAGCGTCAGGTGGGTGCGCAGTGGTGTGCTGTGGTGCCAGGCCCGAGATCGAAGAGGAGACATGAAGGTTTTTTTTCACGGTTTTCTTTTGGTGGCCAAAAAAACTCAAAAAATGAAAACTATAACATCGTGTCTGATAACGTGTAAAAGTAAATCAGAATTGGTCTCAATATTCTCATTGAAACTCCTATTTATATAGAGGTGAGGTTACAAGAAAATAATAAATTACATAATGATCATAATTCTGATTGAAAATAGATTGATACAATTACTCTGATTAATTGCTAATCTCGTGATTTCCTCTCGTCAATTATGGATTTGACGAAGGCACACATAAATGTGATTTTCCTTCAACAAGTTATATGAAAATGTCAGTCGTGGTTCGTAGCTTTGCAAACTAAATGCCTCTTTTCTTCAATTTACTTCCCTAATATTGTGTAGCATATGTTTTTTTACTAATGTTGACACTATATGTGCAGGTAGGGAGATTTTTGATAGGATTATTGCAAAGGGTCTTAAGAGAGCAGCTTCCGCAATATACAAGTAGGTTGCTCTCAATCCTTTACGAAATTTGATTTCTAAGGAAAACTCAGAAGCTAACAAAATCAAACAACACAGCTACAAAACAGGTCACTCTTTTTATGTTGTGGTATGTTGTGATTTAATACTCATGTTTAGTTTTAATTGAAATATGATTTGTTTTTGCTTAAAGGCACCTGTGTGTCTCCAATTGAAGTGTGATTTTTTGTTATATAGTTCATGGAAAGGGCAATTCAGAGAGAGATGTAGAAAGAATGGATCTTATCTTTGCTGCTACCACCCAAGAAAGTGGTAAATGTTTCATCTCTATTGTTTCTGAAATTAACCGTTATGAGCGTTTTATTACTTTTTCTTAACTTTAGTTTCACAATGAAATATTACTTCATAAACTTCTTTGTTCCACATCTATTTATGCAAATCAAGCGTTAGCATAAATTATATTTTCAGTTTTGAAGTTGGAGGCGTTGTGATATTGGGTGGAAGTGATTGATTGTAATAGGAGAATCAGTTTATTTGTAGAGCTTTTTATTACTTTTTCTTAACTTTAGATTTGTGTTAGGCTATAATAGTTTGTGTAGATTTTGAGTTGATAACAGCAATGATTTTGTGTTTTAAGATAACAGTAGCGACGGAGAGTTTTAGCATCTGTAGACCAACATGGAAAATCTTCTCAGATCAAAAATGATAGTCATGCACAATAACAGGGTTTGGGTTTGTTAATATTGTATTTTTGAAGAATTGGATGCCTAAGGTATTGTTAAAGACAAAGATCATCTATCAAGAAAAGAAAATTTTAAATGATATAAAATGGCCAATTCTCACTCTCTAAATTGTTAAAATTGCTATGACCTTTTAATTGGACCGTCAATTATTGTCTTTTGTTGCAGCTTTAAACTTAAGGAATAATACTTGCAAGAATCTGGGTAGTGATTTGAGTGGACACATCTTGTAGGAATCCATTTTTTTCTCTGTTGCAAGATGCAAGTATACCAATCATGTTTCAGCCAAATTATGACAATTTTTGAACAACTTTTGTGTGTGCAGCAGGCTCCAATGAAAATGTAGACAAATGTGAACATTAAAACATTTAACTTTCTGTATAATAAGTATTATAGGTGTTGTGTATGTCAACATTATATGCAAAAGTCTATCTGCTATTGTAATAAAAATTTTACTGAATTATAATACAATATGCAAAGTTGTCATTCACTGTTAAATTTGAAAAATAAAATACTCTAAGTGTTATTATTATATTACTTCTCCCTTCCCATATGCAGCCCTCATCCATACTATCTGATCCTTTCCTCTGGGCTTATGCGATTATGCCACCCAAAAGCTGTGTTAACATGAGAAACAATATATACCTCATAGACATATATCATCAATCAATCTTCTCCGTATAGAATACACAACCCATCTAAGTTTGCTGCCAATGCTCTCCTACATTTTACGTTGTAAAATATTGATATGATTTTCATCAATCCCAATGTAGAATATAGTACATAGAGAACCATACATGCATAAACAAATTAAGTGTACATTTGTTTTTTGGAATTAGACTGGACTATGGAGTGAAAAAACTTAGTCTGAAACCGATGTTTGGAAAAACACGGGACTAGTTAATGAGACAAGCCAGTCCCCGTGTCCTCCTTTCTTGGTGTTACATAGAGGGCTCGAATTTGGGGGACTACGTAAGATCGCGCTGTGCAAACCCTACTCACTACCTCACCTCTCATCGACTCTGCCATCAACTCTGCTCATTGCTTCGACTTGCCAACTGCTCCAGGTTTGATCTCCACTCTCTTTCACTTTTCTCTCTTTCTCTGATCTTTAACCCATCTCTACCTCTTCTTTGTTTTCCGATCTGAAATTAAGTAAAGATAGATTACTTAGAAAATTTATTTATGGGTTGTATGTATTTGAGTGATTGATTGATATATTTAGGATTCAGTGTCTGGGTAGCTTGATCTCCTATGAATTTGATCAATTTCATGGCTGGTTCTTCTATTTTTTAGTACGAGACTATATTAAACATAGGTCAGGAATTACTATACCCTAACCCGAGCCTGCATAGTCCGAGACTAAGCATAAACTTAGTCCGACATTAGACAATCCAGGGTAACAAATGTGCACATGCCAGATCCACTTTAAAAGATAACAGTTTGTTACAAGTTACGAAGGATAAAATTGTGTGAATGGGAGGAGGCATCTATTTTGGATTGTGTTGCATCAAGTGAGTTTAAATGACTCAATTCATTTGATTCAATTCTAAAGGGAGAGGGCACATTTTGGCTTCTAATGAGATTGAGACACACCTGAGCTGATACGTTTCTTTTGTCATCATGGAAATTTATAAGCTGAGCAAATTGTTTAGAACAATATATATACTCTTTAATATGAATTACTATTTTATCATGGTATCATGAGCCGAATGCCTCTCACCCTCTTCGTTTTCCTTAAAGCATTGCTCTGAAACTCTTCATATTCTTCATGGTTCTTCGATTTTATCTTCCTTGTCTCAGTATTCAAACTACAAGTTCATTGGAGGAGATAACTAGATAACGGTCATTGGGCTTTGATATCATTAAAACTTCTGTTTAAGCTACGAAGTGTCTGAATATGTGGTTCATCCTCCTCAACAGGTACTATTTTGGCAAAACTTCCTTCTTCTAGATAGTCCACTGTACGGTTGGCAGCTTCTAGACCGGTGACATAAGATTTCTCCTGTTGAAATAAGCTTGTCCAAGTTTAATGAACTTGATGAACAAAGACCTGAGCTGGTTAACAATAAGCGAATGTGTTTGAATCTAACCTGTGACCATGAACCATGTCGAGTTATAATCCAGTCTCCAGCCATGAACAAGTTTGGGAATGATGTAGACCCACGAATCATGTACTTATATGAGCCTATTGTCACAGAAGAAAAAATAAATGCATCTAAATAATTGTCACAAAATGTTGTTGTGTACAGAAGAACCAACCAAACTTCACTGCAATCCGAACACCTTTAATTTTCCCAACTGGAAACCTAGAAAAATTTCACCTATAAGGAAAATTACTATGTGACTATATTATGAAATCATTCCTGATAAGGTTCCGTAGGACAATGCTTTGTTGTTGAATTGGTATTATATCAATGTGGTAGCCTAAATGCCAACAAGATTTGGCTCAGTTGGCAAGGGCGGGCTTGTGGTGGAGACTCTATCCGAGTTCGATCCCCGCTACCAACAGGCCTCGTTGGTTTGCGATCTATATATTCTCCTGTGGAAATCCATATCTTGAGGCTAGTGTGACAGGTACGTGTCCACTGTAAGTCCTTCAGGGTTAAAGTTACAGGTTTGTCCTGACGATGGTGGTGTAACGTAACCAAGCTCTCACATAAACTTTTTTTATCAAAAAAATGTGGTAGCCTAAATGATCAAGGTCTAATAAACAGATGTCATAGATCATGCAATGACATGAAGTTTGATACCTGGAAAGAAATGAGTGATGATTTTGGAAATCGTCCGATCTCCCTATTTACCATAGTAGCATTCTCGATGTCCTTGATGCAGTTTGACAGGTAAGATTTCACCTTGGAAACTATTTGCTTATCTGTCAGTAATAACAGCTCATTGGCATGATACTGCACAAATATGGAACAGGAAAAAGTCCTATTTAACTTCTGAAGTACATTGCATAAATAATCACAAAATCAGAAGAAAAACTGGTCATCACATTCAAATCAAAGAAAGACCACCCGAAGGAATCATCAAATCCTGAGCAAGCATTGCTTGCATTTGGAATGTTCAGTTGTGCCTAATTAGCGAAGGACATTGAAAGTTTGAAACCATATCTGAAATCTTAAAGCTTAGTACATATGAAAGCTCAGAATCTAGGACATGCTATGTTTCACTTGGCTCATATTATAATTCTCATAAAATTCCCCAGTTCACATTAGGAGAAAAAGTTAAGATGTAGAGACGAGAGTCATTTAGACAAGAAAGTGATGTTCAAATTAAACCTACTGTACTCACCTTCCTATCGAGCCAGAGCTTAACGGAGAGTACATCAATGGTAGCCAGGTTCGAGGCCTTGGCAAATTCCTCCCTTGTACACAACACTGCACTATAGAGAACTAAGTACTGCCAATTAAGGTAGAAATAGACTTATACATGAGCTTAGCTCTAAAATTATTATCTGTACTACCCTAGTTTTGTCAGGGCGAACCACCTAGTTTCACTATAAATGTAACATTATTCTGTCTTGTAGTACTAATTGATTTGACTTCAATCCAAAGGCCTGGTTTCAAATAAACAATGGATCCCAGATATTTGCATAAAACATTCTGAAATTCAATAACAAATACCTATTTGCGGAAATCTAGTTATGAGGAAATCATGTACAGGTAAAATAGAGACTTGTGTGGTATTTGGAAATTTGGACTAATGTATACATCATATAGAAGTTTGCACACAAGACTTCAGAGAGGATAACTTTTTTTTTTCATAGTGAAAGTTTACTGGAGTCTCTTTCGTTTTCCAAAGATAGTGATTGTTCTGCCTACGTCCAGCGGAAGCAGCAATCCTGGCCTGATAAGCCATCCAGAGTAGCTCGCCGGAAACCGAGTTCTAAAAGGATCTCCGGTCAGGTCCATGGGTATCCGGGGGAAACAAGCCACTCTCGTGCCCTGGCCACCAGTCATGTATCCTCTAGTATGAGAGAAGGCATTTCAACCAGCCTTTGTTTGATCTCAACCCCGATGCTCAGCGGGAAGGTGCCCAAGATTCAGGCTTTCCCGAATCCCAATTGGATGAAGCCATGTGGAGTGGACAGGGAACACCTCTATCCCAGTGCACTAGCCCCACTATTCCCCACAAGCCTTTTTCTTCCCTCTTTCATCAGATGCGTCCCAGCTCACTTTGGGCCCTAGTTTGGTCAGTGCAGCCCAATCATGGTGAGTTGGACTCTATGATGGTGGTTGGCAGACCTATCAACTCTTTGTCTAATCATAAATTAGTAAAGGAAAATAACCCTATTTTTATTTCTCACTCATACATATCCTCCTCCACCTCTCTCGAACTCTCACTCCTCAAGTATCTCAAGCATCTTCATTCAAGTAGAAATTGAAGAGTGTCCACTTCAAGTTGAGAGTGTAGTGTACAGCAAAACAAGTGTGAGAGACTGTTTCCTTCAAGTGATATTCTTGAAGTTGTGTATCTCTAGAGTGAAGAGTGTGAACTCCAAATTGAGTATAGTGTAGCAAAACAAGTGTGAGAGACTGTTTCCTTCAAGTGATGTTCTTGAAGTTGTGTATCTCTTATGTACCCATTATTTGATAATGAAAGTTCTTGTTGTTGTTGCATCATGGACGTAGGCTCATTACCGATCCAGGTTATATCTTGTGTTCACTTTTCTTTATTTTTTATATCTTTTCATATTTATCATTTGAGGTGTTTGAGTTGTTACTTCTATTATATTATTTTTCCTAACAGTGATATCAGAGCCCTGTTTATAGGGCGTGGGTGAAAAATAGAAGGTTCAAAGAGTATCATGGTTCAACTCAACCACACAAATTGGATAACATGGAAATTGTGAATAGAGAACATCCTCTATTGCAAATATCTGCATGAACCTATCGAATGAGCTGAGGCAAAGCCAGAAGACACCTCGGATGTAGATTAGAAGAAGACGAACCGCAAAGCAATCAGTCATATTCGAGAGTGAATGGATAATAGTGTGTTCCACCATACGGTGAATGAGACCGATGCACATGAGTTGTGGACAAAGTTGGAGTCATTGTTTGAGAAGAAGACCGCCGTCAAGAAAGCTTTTCTCATCAAAGAGCTTGTCAATATGAAGTATAGTGATGGCGTGAGGGTCACTGAGTACTTGAATAATTTCCAAAGTTCAATATATCAATTAACCACCATGGGCATGAAGATTGATGATGAATTACAAGCACTGCTGTTGTTGGGGTCGTTGCCGGATATTTGGGAGACTTTTATAGTCATTGTAAGTAACTCTGCTCCAGATGGTAAATTAACCATGGATAATGTTAAAAATAACATGTTGAATAAAGAGACTAGAGAGAAATCTTCAACCTCTGAAAATAAATAAGTCTTTATGGCGGAGAATAGAGGAATGAGCAAGAGTAGATGACCCAAAAATCATGGAAGGAATGCAAGTCATTCAAGGACAAGATTCAACGGAAAATGTCATCATTGTGGCATCTTTGGCCACATGAAGAAAAACTGCAACAAATTTAAGAATGAGAAGGAGGATGGCTACAACTACCAAAGGAGGAAAGACAAAGGTATCACTGCCGCTGCCATATCACATGAGGAATGTGAGGCTCCTTATTTTGAAGGAGAATGCCTACATGTCGATGATTCTTCCAGTTCTGATGTTGCATGGATAGTTGATTTCGGTGCCTCTTTCCATGCCACTCCACACATGGAGTTCACTACATATAAAGGAGGTGACCTTGGGATTGTGAAGATGGGAAACGAGGGTTATGCTAAGATTGTAGGAATTGGAGATATTTGTTTTGAAACCAATTTGGGCTGCAAACTTTTGTTGAAAGATGTTAGACATGTTCCTGATCTACATCTTAATTTAATGTCAACCGGTGTGCTTGATCGGGAAGGATATCATCATCATCATGGAGGTGATCAAAAGTGGAGGCTTACCAATGGATCACTAGTGGTGGCTAGAGGGAAATTGTGTTGTACCCTCTACAAGACTTATGGTAGGATATGCAAAAAGGAGTTGAATGTCGCGAACTACTCTTCTCCAAATTTATGGCACAAAAAATTAGGCCACGTGAGCGAGAAGGAATTGCAAGTTGTGGTAAAGAAATCTCTCATTCCTTTTGCCAAAGGTACTTTTCTTGACCCTTGTGATGATTATTGTCTGTTTGGTAAGCAACATAAGATTAGCTTTGCTAATACATTCGTCAAGAAAGAAAACATCTTAGATCTAGTACACTCAGATGTAGGGTTGTTTTCGGGCTGGGCCGAGCCTAAAAATTTGAAACCCGGACCTGAACCCGAAAATTACGGGTTGGGTCAGGCCGGGTTTTTAAATTGCTAAACCCGATGACTCTGGGTTCAATTCGGGTCAGGCTGGGTTTTTAGGTTTATGGTATGTCAATTCGGGAGGGTGGCGAGCCGGTGAGGGAAGGGGGGGTGAGCCAACGAGGGAGATCGATGGAGAGACTAAGAGACTGAGGAAGTAAGGGAGGTCGGGTAGGAGTCGGGGATTGAGGGAGTGAGAATGTGAGGGAGGCGATTCCGTGAGGGAGGGAGGTGTCGAGGCGAGCCGGCAAAGGAGGGAGGCGGGAGATCGATGGAGAGACTGAGGAAGTGAGGGAGGGAGTTGAGGACAAAGGGAGTGAGAATGTGAGGGAGATGAACCGACGATGGAGGGAGGCAGGCCGACAAGGGAGGGAGACGGCCGGCGAAGGAGGGAGGGAGGCGAGGGACTGAGGTTTTTGGGTTTTCGGGTCAGGTCAGGCTTTCACATATGGAACCCGGCCCGATTCGTAGGATTATAAACGGTCTGGGTTTAGCCCGACCTGAAAATTTCAGAGTTATAACCTGACCCGTTTAGGCCGGGTTTAGGCCAAACCGGTCTGGTTTTTTGAGTTTTCAGGTTTAAATTACACCCCTACTCAGATGTGTGTGGCCCCATGGAAGTTGACTCACTAGGTCATAACAAGTATTTTGTTACTTTCATTGATGATGCTTCACAAAATGTTTGAGTTTATTTGTTAAAAGCAAAAGACTAGGTGTGTCAAACCTTCAAGGAGTTTCATGTCATGGTTGAGAGGGAAACAAGCCGAACCCTTAAGTGTCTCTGCAGTGATAATGGTGAAGAGTACACTTCGAACGAGTTCAGATGTTATTGTTCGAAGCATGACATTAAACATATAAAAACAGTACCTGACATCCCACAACATAATGGTGTAGCGAAAATGATGAATCGCACCATTCTGGAAAAAGTGAGAAGTATGTTGAAGATAGCGAACCTCGCAAAGAGGTTTTGGGGCGAAGCTGTGACAACCACATGTTATTTGATCAACCAAACACCATGTGTACCATTGGGACTGAAGACCCCAGAGAGTGTATGGACCGGTAAGAGTGCTTCATATTCGCACTAGAGTGTTTGGGTGCAAAGCATTTGCACATGTCCCAAAGAAAGACATATTGAAGCTAGATGACAAGGTCATACCATGTATCTTTCTTGGGTATGGTAATGAAGAGATGGGCTATCGGCTATGGAATCTGATAACCAAGAAGTTGTTCAGAAGCAGAGATGTAGTGTTCCATGAGGATCAGACTGTTACGGATTTTGGCAAGAAGACAATTGATAATATAGACAACCTCACTTATTCCTCACCACTTCAAGTTGTAGGTGCTGCAAATGATACAGCGAATGAAGCTGCAAGTGTCGTGAATGTTATTGCGAATGAAGTTGTAGGTGCCCCGAATGATATTACAAATGAAGCTGCAGCTACAGAGGCTGCGAATGATGTCTAAAAGGCCGCGAATGATGATCAGATTCAAGAGGATCATACTCGGGGGGAGCTTAATCAAGAGCAGCAACAAGTGAATGCCCAAGTACCAGTTCAAAGATCTCGAATAGAGCCTAAGCCAAGCGCTAAGTACCTTTCTTCATAATACATTTTGCTCATCAGTGATGGAGACAATCCATATTCCATATATATTCTGCTGACTGGTGATGGAGAGCCTGAATGCTTTGAGGAAACAAAGACTCATACAGATAGCGACAAGTGGATGTTAGCTATAATGTCTGAGATGGAGTCTTTGATGAAAAATAGCACCTATGAGTTGGTAGAACTTCCCAAAGGCAGGAAAGCACTAAAAACAAATGGGTGTTCAAGCTGAAGAGGGATGAGAACGACAAGTTTACCAAGTTCAAAGACTGATTGGTTGTCAAAGGTTTCGGGGAAAAGGAAAGAGTCAACTTTGAAGATATCTTCTCACATGTTGTCAAGATGACTTCTATTAGAGTTATTTTGAGCATGGCAGCTAGCATGAATCTTGAGGTTGAGCAGTTAGATGTGAAGACAACATTCCTACACGGTGATTTAGAGGAGGAAATATATATAGAGCAATCTGAAGGTTTTATGGTTTAAGGCAAGGAGCACATGGTTTGCAAGTTAAAGAAAAGTATGTATGAGCTAAAACAAGTGCCAAGACAATGATACAAGAAATTTGACTCATTCATAGTGAGTCATGGGTACAAGAGGACTGATGCAGACTCATGTTTTGTCGATTCGCTGGTGATAAATTTATCATTTTGTTGCTTTATGTTGATGATATGTCGATTGTAGGGCAAGATGTTTCTATTATCTATAAGTTGAAGGCAGATTTATCTAAGTCTTTTGACATGAAAGACTTAGGTCCAGCGAAACAGATATTAGGCATGTAAATTACTCGTGACAGGAAAGCAAAGAAATTATGGTTGTCACAGAAGAGGTATGTTGTACGGGTTCTTGAAAGGTTCAACATAAAAGAAGTCAAGGCAGTGAGCTTACCTCTAAGTAACCACTTCAAGTTAAGTAGGTTGTTATGCCCAACGACACAAGAGGAGAAAGACAAGATGGCAGGTATCCCTTATGCATCAGCTGTTGGTAGTCTTATGTATGTCATGGTATGTACTCGCCTGGATATTACTCATGAAGTTGGTGTTGTTAGTAGATATTTATCTAACCCTGGAAAAGAGCATTGGGAAGCTGTTAAGTAGATACTCAAATACTTGAGGGGCAACTCAAAGTTGTATTTGTCTTTTAGTGGTTCTGAACCCGTTTTAGAGGGTTTTACAAATGCAGATTTAGCTGGAGACCTTGATAGCAAAGAGTCCATTTTTGGGTATTTATTTACATTTTATGGGGGAGCTGTGTCATGGCAGTCCAAGTTACAAAAGTGTGTTGCCTTATCTTCCACGGAAGCTGAATACATAGCGGTGAATGAAGCGGGCAAGGAAATAGTTTGGCTGTAAAGATTCATTCGCGAGTTGGGTGTGAAGCAAGAAAGGTATGTGGTGCATTGTGATAGTTAAAGTGTTATTCATTTAAGCAAGAATTCAGTTTATCATCCTCGCACCAAACATATTGATCTCTGCTACCATTGGATAAGAGATGTAGTGTCGAAGAAGCTCTTGCAATTGAAGAAAATTCATACCAACATGAATACTTCTGATATATATGTTGACTAAAGTTATGTCGCATCAGAAATTGGAGTATTGTAGCAAGTCCGCTGGAATGGACTTCAAGTAGAAGTCTCATGTCGTATTACCCCGGGTTGGTCTGGAGGGGGAGATTGTTATAATAATCATACCTATAAGTTACACTACTAATTTATGATAGGAATGTTAAAGGTTCATGAGTTATAAATTAGTGATCTTAGGTGTTAGTAGCTCTTAAGTTATAAGGTATTAAGACTTGAGTTACATAAGCATATGGATGGTTATTTGAAGTTATGGTGTCATGAGTTACGAGAGTTACATGGAGCACCATTATAGGAGAGTACTAATGAGAGTTCCTTTTTAAGCCTATAAAATGAGAAGTCATTTGCTCATTCCATCATATCGATCGGTCTGATCATCTTATCCATCTAAAACATCTTCATCCAAGTAGAGAGTGAAGAGTGTACACTCCAAGTTGAGAGTGTAGTGTAGCAAAATAAGTGAGATAATGTTTCCTTCAAGTGATGTTCTTGAAGTTTTATATCTCTTGTGTACTCATTATTTGATAGTGGAAGTTCTTGTTGTTGATTCCCCGTAGACGTAGGCACATTTCCGAACCACGTTATATCCGGTGTTCACTTTTTTTTTCCTTTATATCTTTACATATATATCTTTTGTGATGTTTGAGTTGTCACTTCCATTATATTATTTTTTTCCAACAAAAGCAACCCCGTATCTACCCCGCCAATTGAAGCTAACTTTGACATAAAAGGAGATACGATTAAGGTGGTCACGAGAGTAAATATGTAACGTGTGACAAAACTGTCTCATCAAATGTTTTTCCTCAGACACCCAAGACCCTAATTAGATTATGCATGTAACAAGAACAAGGGACATTGCTGCTTGATTTGTCTCTTGAAAGAAATGTGAAGAAGAAACGAGCAATTGTGATCATGGAGCTTCCACAATTTCATATATGGATAGTGTTTTGCAGTTATAATCTAACTCAATCCTGCATGGTATAGATCAAGGATTTAGGGGATATATAAGTATTTTGAAAATATGAGATATCAGATATATGTGATTAATCTGAGAAAAAATGTCCGGATTTTGGGAAGATTTTTTTTCTGAAATATTTAAATTATTGGATTTACATATAAATATTAAAGACATCAATTTCATCTACATTCAGAATAAGAATCTAGGTTTTTGATATGATGCACACTAGTCTATAAAAGTACAACAATCAGACCAAGACATATGACTCATATAGTACGAATTATAATGTTGAATATGATAATCATATATCTCTTTAGAGCAGCCGACTGTTTCCCCTATAAGTGGATAGCAAGGATAAATCCAACTGGATGATTAATCATCGACTTCTACGTATTTATTATAGCCATAAACATTATAGTCATGTTGATTGTTGCCTTCTAAGGATTCATCTAAGGTTCTAATCGCACTACTTAAACTTATAGACTCAAAACTTACAGTAACTGAAGCAACATCTTGACCATCATTTGCCCCGCTAGTCCTCCTCTCATACATGTTATCCTCTTGCGCTCCATAATTTGTACTTCTAAAGCCATGATCTTCGAAGGCATGATCGTAATTTTCTTCAGGTGAAAAATTGTCTGGTCCTTCAACTATGGAAGATTGTCCATATTCAAACTTGGTATTTCTATCACCTTTTGCGCTTCCACCGTCTTCGTCATCATCTGAACTATCTGAAGTCGTTGTGACGCCCCATGTATCATCATTATCTAAATTATCTTCTGGGTTTCAAACAACTTCTACAGATAATACCCCTTGTAGGTCGATTTCATTGGTAGTTGCAGTTTCTACCACTTTAGAATGAGGATTGACATCATCATCATAGAGGTATGTACGCATAATCCAAGGTTCAAGTGGAACAATGCCAACTTGAAGCGGTTCACTTACAACATGAAGTAAATTAATATAGTTGTTTTTATTTATCTCATTATCCCTTGCTTGTTTATCGCGTTGACGTAAATTCATGTTGTAGTTCATTTGCTTATATGCAAGACGGTTCCTTTGCTTCAAATGGATAAGAGCAAATGTGCTCCAGTTTCTCTCTCAAGCTGAAGAAGAAGTTGTTTGTGCCAAAACACGCATTGCAATTCTTGATAACTTTGGTGCAGAATGCCCTTATACTGAGAGCCAATTAGCTAAAAATGAACTACTATATTAGCTAACTACTTAATTAACTAGCTACAAAAAATTTTAATTTAATTTTTTAATTAGTGTCACTACCAGAAAAAAGACTTTAGCCGACGAAATACCTAAAAACAGGCCGACGAAAAAAATTTCATCGACTAAAGTGGACTTTTCTTTAGCCGATGAAAAATTACTTCGTTTGTTAAGTTAAATTTTCATTGGTTAAAGTGTACTTTTAGCCGATGAAAAAAATGTTTGTCGGCTAAGTTAAATTTTCGTTAGTTAAAGTGTAATTTTAGCGGACGAAAAAAAATTTCTCCGGCTAAAGTAATTTTTTTGTCGGATATAGTCTGTGAACTTTAGCTGACAAAATTTGAAAAGTTTAGCTGACGAAATTAGAGTATTTCGTCGGCTAAAGTACTTTTTAGTTACTACAGATATTTTCGGTGTTTGATTGACTATTGTGATACAAATCTGGAAGTGGAACGGGTTTTTTGGCCATGAAATATGGGCTTTTTGGCAATCTGAGTTCGTTTAAGGCTTCAAAATGCAGTTTTTCTAAACACTTAACACACAAAACGCCTATATCTGCATCTATATGAGGAATTTTGGTGGAACCTTCATCACAAAAAACTCTCACCATGGTGAAACGCAACTGCCCATCTAAAATTTTTGAGACATTTACCCATCGATGATAGAGCTTCCCATATGGATAAATAATAGTAAATAGTAGGCATGTTGTGATTCCGGTCATCAAAATTCACAAACAAAATACGACCGTCAGATATCATCAATATGTTGAAATATGTCTTTGGTAAAAAATTCAACTTGATCCGATAAATTTAAAGTTTTCATCCATACGGTCAATCATGTAAGCCAAACCCCTAAATTGTATTGACCGCAACTATCGGCACCGAGACTTTACCGGAATTACGTGATTTTTCAACCGTAGACGTATTTCACCATTCTGGTCATATCTTATTTCACGACTTTTTACGTTTGAAGTTTCTACGTAGAGTTTGTTTTTGAAACGGAGCATTTACTTAAAGCTTAGTAAACAAGTTATACAACATTAGTAGGCATGTTGTAATTATGATGATCAAAGTTGAGAAACAAAAATCCGACCGTCTGATATGATCATTATGTCAAAATATGTCCATCAGAAAAAATTCAACTTGATCCGACGACGTCAACGACTCAATCCTTACGGTCAATCCCGTAAGTCAAACCCCTTAACGCACGGAAACAGTCATTTAACCGTCTAAATTACGTATTTTGCCCAGACTTTCAACTGAAAATAGTTTCAAATCGATGAGGTGCATCCAGTGGTATAATAATTGTATGAAAAATAACCACCGGAGATAGGGCTACCTTTAGAAAGAAATAATAGAAAATTGCGTTAACCGTAACTATTGGCACCGAGACTTTACCAGAATTACGTGATTTTTCAACCGTAGACATATTTCACCATCCCGGTCATATCTTATTACACGACTTTTTTCGTTTGAAGCTTCTACGTATAGGGTTTAGGGTTTTAGCCGATGAAATTAGGGTAATTCTTCGGCTAAAGTTAAATAAATAAATAAAATAAATAACTATAGCCGACGAAATTAGAGTAATTCGTCGGCTAATATTAAATAAATAAATAACTATAGCCGACTAATTTATTAAAATTCGTCGGCTAATGTTAATTCAAAATTTTTGTCAGGGATTTTAAAAATTTTGAACTTTAGCTAACGAAATTAGGGTATTTCGTCGGCTAAAGTTCAAAATTTTCTATATCTTTCATTTCTCTCCTCCTCTTCTTCTTCTTCCTTCCTCCTCCTCTTACTCCTCCTCCTCCTCTTTCGGCATCAACAACTCTTCATCCTCCTCTCCTCCTCCTCCTCCTCCTCTAGATCCTTCTCATCCTTCTCTAACTCATCCTCTCCCTCTCCTAGCCTTCTCCTCCTCCTCCTCTAGATCCTTCTCATCCTTCTCTAACTCCTCCTCTCCCTCTATTAGCCTTCTCCTCCTCCTCCTCTTCTTCTCATCTTCTTTTCCTCCTTCTCCTCCACCACCGGTGTAAAAACGAAAAATAAGAAGAAAAAAATTAATCAAAAATAAAAGAAATAAAAAAATAACTATAGCTGAAGAATTTTTTTAAAAAAATCTTCTGATAAAGTTAAATAAATAAATAACTGTAGCCGACGAATTTTAAAAAAAAATCGTAGGCTAAAGTTAAAAAAGAAAAAAATAAAATAACTATAGCCGACGAATTTTATTAAAATTCGTCAGCTAAAGTTAAATAAATAAATAAAAAATAAAATCAATAACTATAGCCGACAAATGTTAATAAAATTCGTTGGCTAAAGTTAAATAAATAAATAAATAAATAGCTATAGCTGACGAATTTTATTTAAAATTCGTCGGCTAAAGTTAAATATATAAATAAAAAAATAAAAATAATGGCTATAGCCGACGAAATTTAATACGGCTAAGGTCCAAAAATTCATCGGCTAAAGTTCAGACTTTTTTTTCGTCGACTAAATAAATGACTTTAGCCGACGATGAACAGTAATTTCATCGGCTAAATCTTGGTCGACGACTTTTTCGCGACGACTTCTTAGCCAACGACGTTTCGTCGGCTAAGACTTTAGCTGATAAAAATTTTTACTTAGCCGACGAAAAATTTTCGTCGGCTAAAGTACTGATCCTAGTAGTGTATGTTAAACTATTTAGTATCACTCGAGGTCATCACTCTTGATTCAGATATACTTCAGAAAATTACTCATTTCTCGAATATTTGTGAAACTTGAATTTTTTTAGGGCTAATGATCATTCATTACAAAATAAGGAAAAAAAATATCCATTCGGTCTCAAAAAAATTAACATTCACCATTCCAACTTCTGGCAATAAAATGACATTTTCCCCGATCCTCATTTCATTACTCTTTCGATCGATCAAATCAATAGATTCATCTTCTCTCTTCCCCAATCGAGTCAACTTAGGTTGGGTTTGGGAGAGCTTATAAGCTCCTTTGCTTTTAAGCACCAAAGGTTTTGGTGTTTGGTAAGTCCAAAAATAAGCTACTTTTTAAAAAGGTATAAAGTGTTTTGAGGGAAAGGAGAAGCTGCAAACACTCACCTTCTGCTTATAAGCTAAAAATCAACTTATATCTTATAAGCCCAGCTGCACCAAACCCAGCCTTAGAGAGTCGCAATGTTTTTCTCCGAGTCCACTCAATCCGAGCTCACCACCATCTCTGCCGCCAAGGCTGTCACCATCATTGCCCAATCAAACCCAATCATGCATCAAGGAATTGCGCATCTACTTCTGATCTGATTTTCTCCTCTCTCCCTCTTTGACCATTTCATCTCATGCTTGTTGAAGCTCAACGACGTCCTCAACCGCTCATGGAGATGCTCCTAGGCTTCGTCGTTCCTCGATGACATCACTCCTTGACAAAGGCATAGGTTGGGCTATCAGCTATCAGATCTGTAGCAACATCAGACATTTCTTCTCTCTCTCTCTCATCTATTGTGACGCAATCTAATTCACGTCGGCAACGATAGAGGACGTCGACAACCTCCTTGGAGTCGAGTTTCCAGATATCTTGAAGTGCGAGGATCGATGAACAAGCATGCCTGAGTCAGATCTAGAAGAACAAGGTCTGGGTGCTTGACGTCTTGATGGAGATTGAGGCTGGAGGACAGTCGTGGGCCATAGGTGCCCAGAGAAAGTTTTCCGATCTGTTCCTGGCCCTTGGCATCGCAGGTTGGTGATTTGGTTACCCATGAGCCTGCAAACAATGTTTTACCATTTTACTAGAGGTAGTAAATTTATTTCCCTTGGTAAATCGTTCTTACATGTCAAGTTTCTGTTCATTTTGTTCAAAAGTGCCACAAAAATGAAAATAGAGATATTGTATAGTTGTTTGCCGACCTTAATAAACTTAACTCTTTGGATGTGAATATGCACAAAAGTTATGTATGTGTTCATTTTGTGAATAAACATTGTCAAAATGAAAGTAAATATATTGTATTGTTATTTATTAACCCTATTCAACAGTTTACTAGGGGTAATAAACTTTACAGTTTGGATATCAAATATGTTATTACAAACAATAACATGTTTATTGGAGCTAATAATTCATGTTACCGGACTCTAGCGATCGAATTCTTGTGACTGAAGTACGGTGATTGGTGGCCAGAATCTGCAACCGTAGTTCGACGGTCGGCCGGAGTTCCTCTAGAATCTAGCGACTGGCGGATGATGATCGAAATCCAGCGACTGGAGTCAGTGTGGTTCCGGTAAACCCTTCTCTCTCTTTTATTTTCTGTCTCTAAGCACCTTTAAGAGGTAAGGGTATAATGGTATTAAAATAATATTGATTTTTAAGAGTTTAGACTTAATCGACATAAATTTTTTTCTGAAAAGTTCAAATGGTCAATTTTTTTAAAAAAAATTGTTGGAATGGAAGTATATCAAAAATATTTCCTAAATATCTAATATATCAAGATCATTTCAAAGAAATATCAAAGATACAGTGAAAGATAAAATATTGAGAGAATTATAAAAACAGTACACCAACTTTGCTCCACTGATAATTTTGGTGTATGAACTTTGTTAAATAACATATTGGTACATGAACTAACAAGTTAAGTCTAATTTTCGTACATGCCGTTATAACACCGTTAAAAGTTACTGTTCATTTTTTTTTTTTTCTGAAATCTCTTATCTTTTTTTTCTCTATAGAGAAAATTATAAAAACAGTACACCAACTTTGCTCCACTGCTAATTTTGGTGTCTAAACTTTGTTAAATAACACATTGGTACATGAACTAACAAGTTAAGTCTAATTTTGTACATGCCATTAGAACACCGTTAAAAGTTACTGTTCATTTTTTTTCTTCTGAAATCTCTTATAACACCGTTAAAAATCCATTGGTGGATTTTTTTTATGAACTTTGCTCCCAAAATTGAAAATTGAAAAGAGTTCATCAACAAGTCTGAATCAGCTGACTTCTAATTCCAATTACAAGTTCATGGAAGCTATAGAATCTAACTCCAATTCTGTTCATCAAACTTGATAGGGCTCTAGGTACCTTGCTGAAACTGCTCTAATATTCCAAGCTCAAATGGGATTCTCAAGCTGAACTTCAATCTCCAAACAGGAGCCGAACTAGAATCCATTCCTTCCACTCTTTAAGTTGATGAATTCAAAACCAAACAACAAGCCAAAGTTGTTACCATGTCACAACCCCATTGTTAACCTCCATAGACCAAGTTCTAGGAGTCTGCGGCATGGAGGACCTCGCCCTCCTATCATTCACCGCCGCAGGCCCCATTTCCGGCACGGAACTCGACTCCACCGGAGCAGAAGACGACCGAGGCATAACTGCCCTACCACCGTTGAAACAAGTGAATATGCTTCTCACAAAGAAGAGATTTCAGAAGAAAAAAAAAATGAACATTAACTTTTAACGGTGTTATAACGGCATGTACGAAAATTAGACTTAACTTGTTAGTTCATATACCAATGTGTTATTTAACAAAGTTCAGACACCAAAATTATCAGTGGAGCAAAGTTGGTGTACTGTTTTTATAATTTTCTCTATAAAGAAAAAAAAGATAAGAGATTTCAGAAAGAAAAAAAATGAACAGTAACTTTTAACGGTGTTATAACGACATGTACGAAAATTAGACCTAACTTGTTAGTTCATGTACCAATATGTTATTTAACAAAGTTCAGACACCAAAATTATCAGTGAAGCAAAGTTGGTGTACTGTTTTTATAATTCTCTCTAAAATATTTAACCATATGTCATTCAAAAAAAGAAAATATCAAGAAAGATATCAAAGATATAAAATATATCAGAGATTTCAATCATTAGTATAGACTAGTGGTATTGAGGATTGTACCCTCTACTTCCCTCTTTTCCATATTCACTTCTAAGAATACCATTTTCAAACTCATACATTATGTTCCGTCGTGTGATAGCTAGTTTACCAGAAAACCTACATAACGCTCAAAGTGCCCGGCTACAGTACTGTTCAATTGAGCTCTTCTGAAAAATGTGCTACATTTCCAATTATGATAGACCAAGTAGATTTAAGAACAGACAAGCAAGTAAATGGAAGCAAAAGCTTAATTTGCCAGGTCATACAATTTACAGATCTGAAATTTCAAGAGAAATGAAAAGCAAAATGAGCAGAGGAAGAACAGCGTCACAAGGAATGTAGCTTGTTGATTACTGAGTCGCCTTGAAGTTTTGTTCTCCAGTTCTTTCTTGTTTCTGGGCACAGAAAAAAGCTAAATGCGTATTAGATTCCAGTTAAGTGTTGTACGAATTGACGGCCCACTCCTTGCAGTCTGGTTTGGAAGCTCTACCTAGTTGTATTCACATGAGAATGGTACAAACACACATTGCCGTACAGTTTGTTTCATGATCAGGTATTGCCAGCTTCTGTTGGTGTAGTGGTGTAAGGAGCCAGAGTATTCGGAGGCAGGCTGATACCGCCCCCTCTCACTGAGCACTTGACAGAAGTAGCCTTGCTCACAAGATTTGAGTCAAGAAACACAACAATCACGGTTATGTCATCGTGGAAATGGCGACGAACACCACGGTCAATCTTCTTCAAGTCTGAATACCGCATTTCTCTCTTCTTTGCTGCTTCTTGCAGGGCAGTTTTTACCAACCTCTTTGCACTTCCCTGCATCAGGTTAAGCAAACAAGAATTTTAAAGGGGCTAAACATAACAGAGTGACAGGCTACAAGAACAGGGTGTACACAAAGATCTAAAACAATGAATTCACAATAAGATCATTCAAAATCACAAATGCTGGCATCATTTCTTCCTGTTATCAGCTGTGGTGGCTTTTATTTCCAGAGTTGACTCCACTGAGTCCACTCTAGTACATTGATTCCAAAATTCACCAATACAGTATTTTTTATTCCCTTTTTGCAGCATTAGGTACGAGATTCATACAAACACTTAATAGAAACAGACCATTAGATTTCTACAACTTGCATGCAACGATTTTTTCACTGATAAAGAACATAATTACATCCTACTTGTATTATGAGTAGTGTTCTCATGGTCAGCTGGTGACCAAGAAACTTATGCTCGCCACCAACCATTGGATTTATTATCAAGGATTCAAGGGTACTAAATACATTCATATTTTAATCTCAATTAAATACAAGGTTAAGTGACCATGAGAACAGTTCTGATTGTATTATAACGTAAAAAAAACCCCATGGTAATCCCTGGAATCATGCTGAAGCAATCTAACCAGCTATGCTCTGTGAACGGTTCTGTCTAAACTAACCAGCTATGCTCTGTGAAATAAAGATCTTAAATGGGAGATCAACGTAGAGATGTACTAGGTAGGCCTCCTGTGATCTATGTATTTCCCCCAAACTTTTTGCATGCTATTTGGAATCACAAAAGAAAAATAGGATATGGGAATCTTACACAGGTGATTGGTGTTAAATTATCAACTTCTGACACATCAATAGTTAAAGCTTAATCTCCTTTATTGTTCCTATTAAAAAGATAAATGGCTTTATTGTCAATGTAGCGGTGTAAAGCTGATAAAAAGATATAAAAATTCTTACATTTCGAGGATGGTTTTGAACTATATCAACTGCTTCCTGATTGCTGAGGTGCTCCCAGAGTCCATCAGAAGCAAATATAATGAATTGATCGTGTGGTTGCAATTGGAGCACTGAAACTGCTGGGTCAGCGCTCAATATTGGTCTTTTGATAGGTTCCCGAAGACGAAACTTGGCATACAAAGGCTCCCTGTTAAATTCAGCCTTCTTTAGATAGAAATCACCAATAGATCTAGAAATCTGCAAGAGGCAAGTGTTAAAATAGCAGTGTCAGCACAAAAAGGAACAAATGTATCATGTAACCATATACTTTGTAATACTGGTAATAAGAAATAGAAAAACTGTATAGCAACACATCACTTAAATGTACCACAGGATGCAACAGTGGTACAATTAGAGTAAAACAGTCTATGTTATCACATCATTTCTATTCATCATACATGACATACCAAGGCATACTCAATTTGAGCAACACATGCTACTAGAGCCATCACTCTTCATTAACATGTGAAAATACACCAGCTACTTCACAACATGATCCCCTAGCTTAAATTGAGTTTGATTATTTTTTAAACATGGTCAGGAAAGATCAAATATGCAGACTACTTACATTAAGTGAAGCTTTTTCTGGAAATGAAAAATAGAAAAATAACTCATTGAATTTAAGCATTTGTTTAGAAATTACAAGAAACCAAGAAAAATTTCAAAAGATGCATCAAAAGAAAGTCAACTGATTTTATGTCCATATTGTTAACTGGTCTACAAAAATTAAGACTGATTGTAAAAATAAAAATAAATAAAAACAAAAGCATTTACTTAGAAATAACAAGAAACCAAGGAGAATAATTTAAACAGATGCGTCAAAAGAAAGTTAGCAGACTTTAAGTCCATATTGTTTACTGGTTTACAAAAACTTAAGATTGCTGCCTTGACTAAAATCACAGACGAACTCATTGACATCAGAATTGAGACCAATAAGGTCTCTTGGAGGGGGGATGGTGAAGCCAAAGGGCACTAGTATTATAATCTAGGTGCAAAGGGAAGTAGATAATATGAATCTAGGTGCAAAGGGAAAAAGATAAGAAGAATATACGATATTTGTTGCAAAGATACTCATGTATACTACTTGACATACAATATAAATGTTACCTGTATTATTCCTTTTACACGCCATACATTATGCTTCAAAAGTACAATCTGTGGATCGTCGGGGTGCAAAGAATGCAACTCTTGTCTCACAGATTCTATACATGCATTGTGCTCTTGTGACAACTGAATTGAGATTACCTCTCCTGTTTCCTTCACAACCCTCCCTAACACAGCACGGGAATCACCAAGGTTGGCGATATACAGAGTTCCATTACAAATAACACCAACAAGGCAGCAAGATCCCACTGCTGCAATCTGTGGTTTAAGAGGCCACTGCCTAGTAACTACAGAAAGAAAACCCTCTTCAGTTGCTTGAAAGGCTTTTCGTATTACATCCACAGACATGGACTGCTGCTCCGAACTAAATCCTGCATATTACAAATATATTCAGTATCACAGCATGGATTATATCTCAAAGTCTAAGCCCAAAATCACTAATGAATTGTAGAGTTTACATTCCATATGCTATATCATTAGCTGCTGATATAAGGTGAGACCTGAAACAATAATAAAAAAACTGAATATCTTATTAATATAATCCATCAATAGTTCAATACTCAACCTGCCTCTAGGAAAAGTACTCAGCTTAATTATCGGTGAACCACCATTTTTTTAAAACACAACACACATAATCAAGCATGCATTCACAAGGCTCTCATCTTTTCAACTCAGCAGGTTTCTAACTCCTAAAGAACCAAATATCTAAACCATTTCCTCTGTTGTAAATACTTTCCCTTGATTCCAGCAGAAGTTCAAATCAAAAGCCAACAAATCTTGCTTAAGAAATTTAAAATGTTCAGACTCCCCTGAAAATGTCCAAAGACACTTACCCTTGAGATGCTGAAATAGGTGATCATTGATAAAGCGTGATGTCTCCGGTCCACCATGCCCATCATAAACACCAATAAAAGTTCCAAAAGGGCCAGACTCACTCGTGCTCAAACTTCCGGACTCAACCTGACTCTGATCCTCAAGCAAATTGTTGGCCTGAACTACGGCCATTGAGAAATCACCATTGATGTGCTGGCCTGTGTCTTTGTACCACAGGAGCCCATCCTGTCTCCCCCCTGCATCTGAACTGGTGTGAACAATACCATTCGACCTCGGCCGAAAACAGGACCTCAAGAAGTTCATCAACTCTGATAACATCCCTCATCTCATCCACACAACCCTCCAAAATCTCCACATGTAACAACCACCTTTAAAAAAACGCCTTCCCCCAAAATCTCAATTCTAAACACTAAACAAACAGAACTCTCCTCTACTTAGCTCAACTTTTGCACACTACAACACACATCAACACCAAAAAACACAGAGGTCAATAACTTCAAACTCTAGTTCTTTCATCTAGTAGATCAAACAAAACACCATAACAAAGAAGCCCCCACTTATTACACAAAAACAGAAGGAATTTAGAAATAGAAACCCAGAAGTCCCAAAACTCATCTTAATACCATTTTAAGCAGAATACACATGACCGCTTATAATGCGGAAACAAAATCAACGCAATCTTAAACGGGAGGTTTGAAAAAAGGAGGGGTCAAAGTCACTTTTTTGTTAGGCTCAACTCAGAGTTTGGTCAGCCATTTGGAAATCCAGAAGGTCTACCTCTTGTGTAAGAAGATTGACTTGTGTAACACAAAACCGAACAATCAAAATACCACAGAAGAAGAAAAAATCATTTAACTTTCTAACAGAATCAAACCAAAGGAAGGAAAAGAAGCTTACCCAATTGTCTTCTGGGTTGAAAGTTGAAGCCAACCCTCTGTTAGAGTTGGAGATTAAGATCTTGAAGAAGCAAGGGAAAAGCTCAAGGAGGTGTTGAAGCATTAGATCTGGGGATCCATGAAGCGAAACAAAGAAGGGAGCTTTGGTTTGTAGTGAGAGAAAGATGATGAGATTGTTGAACAAGCACACACAACACACACAAAGTGAATGGGGGAGTTATTCAAAAAGGAAGAGTCTTTGAGAGGAAGGATTGGGCCAACTGAAAGAAAAACACCTCTCTCTCTCTCCCTTTTTATTCTTGTTCTTTAAATTTTCTTTTGTTCTAAGCAGACAAGCCCCATAAAAGACCAACAATGGAGAGCTTGAAGCCAGCAAAGCAGAGGTCAGCTATGGGCTCCACACCACTATATTGCTGGAGAGTAGGGTACAAATACCGACTTTTTTTTGTTATACACCAATTAACTTATAATATTGGTAAAAAAAAATTCGGTATCAATATCAACCGTCGAAATCGGTATCAATACCAACCGTCGAAGTCGGTATCAATACTTAGTTGGTACAGTTGGTAGTGGAGCTATACCAAGTTTAAATTATGGCCCAAAATACTTAAAGGCCCAACACATTCAAACATTTAATATTGCTTTACTTCAATACTTTTACAACTCCAAGTCTCTAACAATAGAAAAAAATTCTAATTTCTGGATCAATATGACAGATTACAATGTAAATAACCCTAATAACTAACAAGACATAAGTTTGGACAACTGTTAGTCCGAGTTCCTTCCGTTTCAAAGCTGTAAAGTGCAAACTATATCTGTAGTGTCTAAATGGTTCATACATAATGAGAGTAACAATCTGCAGCATACATACCCAGTTCCTTCTGCAACGCACACTCTCTAGCCCATACTCTATCATCGTAAAAAGCCCAGATGTAGTTCCTGTCAGTGCAACCAAAATCATTGTCCATTTTGCAAAAGGAAAGAAGCTGAAGTATGACTTGCATAACTTAATCTCATACATAAAATTTTGTTTACAGTGAAACGACCAACTTACCCGGTACACACCTTTGTCACCCATTCTCTTTAACTACAGAACAATGTTCTCCATTAGCAGCATCGAGTACTTACATTGCATAAAACCAATTGAGACACTAAACCATAATTTAAAGTAGCAACTAGACACTAGTTTCAATAAAAACAATTGGATACAGAAAATGAAATGCTGATATTCTGCAAAAAATTATCATTATGCATTGGTAACTTAGAAATGTAAAGGACTGCAGATCACATTGTGGTTAACCTGACTTATTTGCTTCTTCAGCTCAATTATAATGTTATGCATCACAACCATAGAACGAATTTCGGTAGGGATTCATCATCACCTATGCTGGTGGATCAATTGTTTAGATCAAATAAGATCGACCAAAAATGTTAATGTAGAATTATAGGTTACAAGATATCATGAAAATATAACAATACGATGTGTATACCATTCAAAGTGAGCAGAAAAACTATCTGACCTGGGATCCTTATGCCATGAAAAATTGGGCTTTCCAGGTGAGACGATTCATTATAAGAGGGATCGGAGTGGATATAGATCGAGTACAATCCTTGATGCCATTGGAAGAACTTCTCCCACAATGGGGCCTAATGAATAGGTCCCCTTGTCAAGAACATGAAAGCAACTTTCGGAACTCGTTTGAAAGGATATTCGTGTATCCGAAGTGTCAAACTACCTTTGTCAAACTACAAGCAATTATACAAATTCAGATTGATATGTTGTAATCAAACACAACATAACACATATGAACTGAGGAGGATGAGATTGATACATACTGAGAGGTGTTGAAGAAGCTGATGCCTCGAAATGCTTTACGAACGGAGCTGATGGCTTCTTCGTCGGATACAAGGCTGAAGACATTGCCGAGAGGAGAAGCGCCAAAGCCGACGCAACTGAGCTTGAGGTCTATGTTACCCACTTCTCAAAGCTCGACCTTGGCACTGCCGAGTCGAGGCGTTGCGAGGCGAGGGAGGTGGTGGGCTGCGAGCTTCAAATAGACAAAGAGGTGAGGTGAGAGCGAGATAGACTGAGAGAGGGGTTAAGGATTAGGGTTAGAAACAACGTGAGATTCATCTTGACTTAATATCAACGGTTGTTATCAGTAATTTTATATTATATACATATATATATATATGTATTTCTATAAAATACGGTTGGTACGGTATACCATATTTTTACTAAAACTTGGGCCAATAAGGTGTCAACCGATTTCAAAAACTTGGTACGTAGTACCGTACCGAAAACTCAGATACCGAATTGGTGGTATACCAACCTAATTGGTACGGTTGGTATAATTGGACATGGGTCAAATTGCCACCCCTACTATAGAGAGAGGAAGAAGAGAGAGTCAATCAAAGTTTTTATCTAGACATTGTTAGATCAACCGTAAATTCTTAACTTTACTTTATTTTAATAAATTTTGACACTTTTTACTCTTCAACATATTCTCTATCTCATTTTAGAGTGAAATTTACACTCCTCATTTAACAATCTACACTCCTATTTTTCTTTGAAGGTAAAAATTTTCACAAAAAGATAAAACTCATATGGGTAAAGCCAAGATTAAAGTTACTAAAAGAGGAAATGATGAGTGTGGATTTTAATTTGAGGAGTACAAATTTCAATCCTCTTTTAAAATAGAGATAGAGATGAAAGAGTATAGTCAATTCTCTATACTAGCATATGGTCTCGCATCATGTGCGTGTGTGAATGTTTTACTTTTTTTTACTCAAAGTCTGATTTTCCTCCCAACTTTTCTATGCCCCACGTTTTAAGCTTTTTTTCTTGTTTTCAATATTTACAATTACTAATTTGTTCTTAATCTTTTAGAAGACATATATTAAAATTTTAATAAATCAAGGATGCCGAAGTGGTTATAGCGTAGTGGTAAGAGCATCCATTATTTATTGACGAAGTTATGAGTTCGAGTCATCATAAGAGTTAGAGTGAAATCCTTTAATCCTCTTTCAAAAAAATTATTAATAAATCAAGGGCAATATATGTAGTTCAAAAATTTAATCGTATGACTGTCAAACTTCTCTTTTGACTTTATTAATAGTAGATTTACAGGTTCTCTAAAAAGAATTTGGTAAATGTGACAAATGTTTCACATTCTTCAAAAGAGAGATAACCAATTAAAATTTTCTAAACAATTTTTTATTTATTTTTAATACTTGTTTTGTTATTGTAATTAATGATGATATATAATATTTTATTATTATAATAAATAATGAATTCTGTAAAATATAAAAACCGATGGAGTTGGAGCAAAAAAATTATAGAGATTTTAAGTTTTGTTTCTCTATTCTATAGCAAATATAAAGATCTGTCGGACTTGCTCTTAATATTTACTACAATACTATGGTGTTTTAGCACATGGAACATGTGGATTTGTATGTCACAATCCCTTTGTTTTTTTCACCTTCATTTGTAACTTGTCGAGATAAAAATATTGTTCACAACCGAAGTCATACGCAATTACAATCAGGATACGAGTTCACTAAGACTATAATATCATCAAACAATTAACGTATACGTCGCCTAATGTCCAACAATGTGGGAAAAGATTGATGATGTCTCCGAATGCAAGTAAATTATGAACTAACTTTGTTTGATACATTATTCTTCATGTGCATTTCATTGAACAAAAATATCGTAAAACATCAAGACATAAATTACCGAACAAGGAAAAACAAGTTTGCGTGCGAAAACCATCGTAATCGTCTCCATGTATCATGCAATTTCTGTGCGACTGTGGGTGAGTGTGCCCTGAGTATTGGGAAGGGAGTGACAAAAGTCCGGTATTTCTGGTTTCTCACGCCTGGAAGAGTTTGAAGTCCAAGGCCTATGAAGTTTGAATCCTCTACAGCGTAGACTTGAGGGGTTAAGGATATTAGACCAATAAGGTGCCACCAATTAAATATCTGCATAGTGATTTACTATGCAAATAATATTATTTGGGTCAATTATGATTTTTATTTTGGCATCATAAATCATGAACTTTCGAGAAACCATCTGCCACCAATAATGCGTGGAGAAGTGAAATTTGCATTATTTTCACAGATGTTCGGCCATCTTGTATAAACATTTTTGTAATGATTTATATAAATTATCAATATTTTTTACTTGAATTTTTATTGTTTTGATGATTTAAAACAAAAGAGAATGATGATTCGATTCCTTGTTTTTCTCTTTTTTCTAATGATAGAAAGAGATGAGAAAACATTTTTTCTGGCGTTGGAGATCTGTGATGTGTGCATGATGAAATCCAGAATATGGGTTAAGACTTGAAGTTGTGCAGGTTTGCTGATAAGTTTTTGGCAGAAGGATAGTTATAAGGGCCGCTAGCCATAAGTATTTGGTGTGAAAGGAAGAATATAAATAGATCTGGAGAAGAGTTGGTCGGGATCAACAAGGACAGATTAATAAACAAACCCAAAGGAAAAATTGCTAGAAGGAAAAAGTCAAGTAGCCATGAGTAGGGGTACATAATCTCAGATCGGAGATGAACTCCTGGGAAAACCGGCCAATACGACTGGTGGGTAAATCCGACAAGGGATAAAATCCATACAAGGAGCCTGGAGATACAAATAGGGAGAAAATACAGAAAATTTAAACCTTCCCGAACTCTCAAGCCAAGATCCAGATCTGGCATGAAAGTGGGGAGGGAGAGATGGGCAGTGTAGAGAAAAGGCAGAGAGAAAGTTTAGAGAGAGAAGCTCTTTTGGTCCGAAGTTGTCTATTGGGTTGGCCGGTTTGTTGATAAGTTGAGTTTCTCTTGTTGATAAGTTGAGCTTCTCTATAATATGACTACTTAAAAAAAGGGAAAAAATTAAGAATTGTACACCATTGATAAGTGCGTTTTACGC
Source organism: Comarum palustre (assembly GCA_951800085.1). Classification (NCBI taxonomy): domain Eukaryota; kingdom Viridiplantae; phylum Streptophyta; class Magnoliopsida; order Rosales; family Rosaceae; genus Comarum; species Comarum palustre. The sequence goes on from OX637589.1 coordinate 8,285,391, forward strand.
CATGTTCTTAATAGATTTTTACCTCCATTTATACTTTGTTTTTGCCTTAGTATGTTTATTTTTACTTGTTTTAGAGTCAAGAGGGTTTTTCCGTAGAGTTGTGGCTACTAGCCGTTTTTATACAGAAAATTGCACTTAAATGATGAAAACCGTTTTTGGACAAGCACTTGGACGTTTTATTATGATTCGTTATTTTGTTACCCTGTCAGTTTTGATGTATCTTGTTTAAATGTGCAGAAGACAGGTAAATACGCTTAACGTATCAGGAATCATGATGAACGGACTCATGAATGACAACAAGTGAGGCCACGGAAAAGAAGAAACACTTTTGGACATTGTTTTGCTCTCGGACAGAATCTGCCAGAAAACGTACGTCAACTTTGGAAAATCATATCTCAACAAGATCCAGGAGGAGTTAGAAGGCGTGCCACATATGGAATTAAAGCTGTGTGTGTCTACTTTTCAACCCCATTTGGATCGCAGCAATCGGAGTTGAGACGAAGGAGTTATGAGCAAAACAGTGGACAGAGGTCAGGCTGCAAAACTGGGCAGAAACTGCCTAAGTTGTCTAACGAGTTTTGGGAGATGATTCTTCACCAAAAGGCTTCCCAAATTTGTCAAGAGATGTATCAAGACCTTAATGAAGTGTTAGGAAGCTGGACAAAAGAAGAAAATACGAAGAAGCATCAAGGCAGCCATATTTTGGTTAAGTGTAAGGTTTCCCGGTCAAACCGGGAAAGCTGACCTTGCTGGACCTATCACTGGTTTTGGCTGCCATCAAAGCCCAAGATTTCGTACATGAGGCCTACATGAATCCATAAACATGTAGGAAGGTCCAAGGAATCAGAAGAAGGAGTCCAAATTCGGATAAGAAACTGCATTGAAGGAGGAATCATTGAGCAATAAGGAAACCGAGTTGGAATAGGATTGCCTTTCCTTAACCGAGTCAGCTAGGGTTTCTCTTCAATGTTTCTGTATAAATAGGGTCTGTATAGCTCGTGTTTAGGGTCCTTTATCAGTTTTAAGTCTTATAGCTAGCCTAGACTCTACCTAAAAACCCTCCACACAGAAATCATATAAGCAGCCGAACCACCTCACTGCCGCAACCTTTCATTGCCGTACTGCTTTCATCCTTTGCCGAATTCCTTCCCCATCCTTGCCGACTGTAATAGGTAGGTTAGGGATGAAAATCCTAAGGTTGTTCATGTATATTTACTGTGTAAAGTTATTGAGTTTATTGATATATGAATTATGGTTTTTGGTTTTGTTTAACATGTATGATTACTTGCTCTTCTTTGTGATTTGTTTGTGTTATGCATGTTGAATAACGATTTAGTATGCATGTTAGGGTTGTAAAAGAAGTTAAAGAATCTGTATTTGTGTGTTTAACAATTGCTAAGTTAGTTAATCCTCTCCCGAGCAGATAATCGAACTTGAGGTTAGCTTGATTGCAACAGGTTAGCTATTAGGGGGGTGTTTCATGTGTCGTGGTATTCTAGGTCGAGTTGAGCGCTAAGACAACTCGGTCCTAGGTGCTACAAGGGATGGTAGGGTGAGAGATTTGCATGTGGAATATGATGAGTGACGCCATATCTAGGAAACATGTCTCCAACGACTCGTGGACGGTAAGTGTTGCTTGATTAGATTGAGCACTGAGACAGTTTAGTCAAGTAGTCACATAGTTTAGGGTTGAGCGCTGAGACAACTTTAAACACTTGAGAAGTCTTAAGGGTTGGAACTAATTTGCAATTGTGAAAACATAAATAAGATAATTTAACCTTTCATAAAACTATTTGCCTGCTAATCGGAGTTTACTTGTTATGTTCTTGAAACGATAAAGTGACCAATCTTGTACATATTTGTTCTTGTTTTATTTTTCTGTTTTGTTTATTGCCGAAACTCATATAAACCCCCCCATATTATTCTTTATGTATATATTTGTTTATATTGTGTGAATATTTCTAACTATCTGTTTTGCAGAAATAAGTTCTTCCCTAGTGTCCCCGGTCTAGAACGATCCCTACTTACCAAAGTACAATGATAGGGTTTAAATTGATTAACATGTCATATTTTGATAGGTCAACCATGTATGGGTCATTCTTAATTTTCATACACCAAGTTTCTAAATATTAAACGGTACATGAATTTTGAATTTTAACTAGACTCGTGCCACTTCAACAGTTAAGAGCTTTGTCATTATAAAATAAGTCAAGGGTAAAAATGTATATGCTGAAATGAGACTATCTAAAGTTCAAACCTAATCCAAATGTTGTTAGAGGTAGTCAAATAATGTTGAATGTCAGTTGAATGGAACCATGTTGATTCCCAAAAGATTGTTTTTTTAGTTATTGGTATTTCAATTTTCAGTTTCATTATTGTTTTTTGTTTACAATTGCTGCTATTGAAGTATAGTTAAGAGCATCTCCAATGAAGATGTCAAATGCCACATACAGAAGAAATGACATAGAATTTCTTCTCTAACCCATATGTTAAATCTACATGGATTCTACATGGCAAAATGAAATTTGACACTTCTCAATCTTCATGTCAAATTTGACAAGTTCATCTCAACATGTCTATTATTATTTTATTATTTTTAATTCTTCTCTCTCATCCCTTCCACTCATACTCTTTCTTCTTTCTCCATTAATTTAAGTAAAGGATTGGTTATAAAATCCTATAATGATAAAATAATATGGAAAATGTTAGAATACACAGGTAGTATTGTACACAGGTACGAGTCCGTGACACGTGGTGAGATATTGTCTACATAATTTAAATTCAAAGGGCATATATATAAGTCCACATTTAACTGACATTAGCACCGGTTACCCACAGCCAAATAGTTTTAATCAGTCTCTCCCTTCAACCTTACTCTGTCTCTCTCCTCAACCAAGATGGCGGAATGGAGTCGAGGTTAGAAGTCGTCGGCTCACCGAGAAAGATGTCAATATCGATTCCGATCGAGATGCGTCGGGGTCTACACGCAGCGGAAGAACAAAGTTGATGTCGATATCGATTCTGATCGAGATGTGTCGGACTACCGTCGAAACTCGTGCCTTCCGACGAAGCAATGAGCTCCTTGTTCTCCTCGCATGTGAATGCGAAATCGGCTGGCTAGAAAATATTGATTTGGAGTAGTGATGTGATAGTGAGATTGATGGTATTTGAAATTTGAATGGGTTGAATCATTCTATTGGATAGAGCAGATTGGGGTTGTGGAGCTGTGTTCTTCGACTTCCAATTTCCAAATCTCCCTACCACAGAATCGTTATCGGCTTGGCATCGCAACAAATTACCAAGTTGAGTTGAATAATTTGTTCTTGGGTGGAGTGAGCTAGATGGGGGGAGGGCGGATTGGAGGCTTCGGCAACCCAAGGACGAACACTGCTCAGGTGTAGGAGCTGCAGACTACCATAGTTCATATAGAGAAAGATCAAAAGCGTTTAATTGAGGAGAAGGAGCAAAAGTGGGATGGAGGATATGGAGGGATAGCAGAAGAACTTAATTGAGGAGAAAGAGTACCAAGTATGCAATGGAGCAAACATGGCTTCAATACATGTTCTATTGATGAAAATCATGAAATCATCTATGTCTCCAGTTTCTACCTTGTAGCTGTAGTAATTTATGAAAAAATAAATAAAAAAACAATTTCCAAGCTTTTGCAGTAAAATTAGATAGTTACTATAATGACTTTAATTACATAACTGTCTTTCTGTTAACTTCTGTCAGCAGAATGCTACAGCACGTTGTAGTGCAGCTTTTGCCTTAAATTTTGACATATCTATTGGAGCATAAATTTGTTAGAAAAATGACATTGAAATTTCATATGTCAAATTTAATTTTGACATAAGCAATTTGACATCTCCATTGGAGATGCTCTAACATGAATACATGGGTGATTTTTTTTTCTTAAAAGAGGAGAACCCCATATGTTTGACTCATGGGTTACAATTAAATAAGAAAAACGGGTGGGAAACTCAGTAAAGCCGGTCTATGTGAATAGTGAATTAGGAGGGAAGTCATGATGTGACCAATTTAACCCTCAAAATATGACGAAAAATAAAACTTTTAACAGTTGAAATGACTGGATGTATAAAAGTCTAATAAAAATTCAAAGTTCATGTACCGTTTTGATATTTCAGAAACTTAATGTATGAAAGTTAAAAGTGACTCATACTTAGTGTATTGTTCTTAAAATTTTCCCTTCAAAAAGAAATGGTTTGGGGATAATAGAGTTCACGTCAATTTTAGTGGGAGAACATGTTTTAGTGGTGGCACAAGGTTGGCATTGCATTGGGATTTTGGGAACATGTGATGAGAGTATTCAGTGCACCATAGTGCGCTTCAACCAACTTAAATAGACGGTTATATTACATTTATGATATTACTTAATTTTTTAAATAAAAACTAAGTATAATTATCAACAGTTGAGATTTTCTAATAATTGATTGGTTCACTAGTACCCAATGTTCTAAAACTCGGCCTAGTCAGCCGAGTACTCGGTAGTTGACGTCCACCCGAGACGATTTTAGGAAAATTGGAGTACAAAGTCGGCCGGGAGAAAATCAACCGAGTTGTCGGCCCAACTCGGTAAAAATAGGCCAAACTCGTAAAAAATCGGCCCAATTGGGTATTTTATTGACTATTATTATTATTTTAGACATTATATTACATTTAAAAAATATATATTTAATTATATGTTTAAAAAATAAAAATAAATCTAAAAATTAAAAACCAAGTACTCCCTCGACTACTCCTCTACTCGTTAGTCCCCGACCGACTAGCGACTTTTAAAACATTGCTTGTACTTTGGTGCATACAAGAATTTTCGCTATTTCAATATATCTTGAAAAATTAAGGAATTCAATAATTTGTACAAGTGATTGAATGTTGTAAGTTTGTACTGGTGCAAAAATAGGTGGTGTTATTAACACACCTATTTTTGTTGTTAACACATCCGATCTCTTTTTCGACCAGTCAAGAAGTAAATTTAAGTGGTAAACTTGTAAATAAAAATAAAATGTGTGGATATAAAAAAAATATATAGTGCATTAATAGCAAAAAGGGGTATATTAATAGCAATACCCAAAAAATGTACTAGTATGATACTACTCAATCTTCACATAACCAGCTTGTGACATGACTTGATCAAGTTTTGATTGTAAATTTTCATTATCATGAATTCATGATACTCAAATCACTTTTTTGATCGCAATCAACTAAAGAATTCATGGCTGATGTAACATTTTAATGACATAGTTTTTTTTACAGGTAGGTGGTTATAAATTTGAATTTGTTAGACTTCGGGTGAATATTTATCATTGTAATTTACAAAATTAAAAAGAGGACCAATCATGGTTAGGCTTTAGTAAAAATTTGTGTGGATGTCAGTGACTCTTGGATTGGCGATTTGTCGACCGCCTCGGCGCCTGAGCGGGCTGGGTTGGGTGGCCTGATTAATCCTTTTTTTAACCTAAGCCCTAAAAGGCCCAACTACAAACTCCCTCCCTCATGCCCTAGCCTCTCATTCGGTCATTCCTTCACGCCTCTCTATCACATACTCTCTCTTCTCACTTCTCAGATCACTCTCGGTCTCTCTCCTCCCTCATGCAGTCACGCCTCAAGCCTCCACCCTCCTCTAGTCAGTTCGTCGCCTCCGGTCTCTCCTCTGTGCGTCACATCTCTCCTCCACCTCTCCTTCGTGCGTCGCTTCTCTCCTCCGCCTCTTTCCTCTGCCTCTCAGTCTCAGATCACTCTCGGTCTATTTCCTCACTCCCTCATACAGTCACACACCCACACCCACACCTCACGAGTCACGCCTCCTCTTGTAAGTTCGTCGCCTATCACCTCTATTGGAGATGAGAGATCCCACATCAGAAACAGGATAAATAAAATATAACTTATATGTGGGTGGATCATTCCTAATTGTACCGAGGCCTTTTGTGATTAAAACCCAACACCTTAAAGGTGGTTAAGTTGGGACAGTATCGGTACACAGATGATCCACGGGCCACGCTTGTCGCTGTTTGACTTAGTATCAGAGCGGGTCCCTCTCTAATTGCGTCTCATTGGTTGGTGGGTTTGATTGGTGTGACATATGTACACGTGCTAAACCCTTGAGTCTGGTTACACGTGAGGGTTAGTG